>JAGTXR010000208.1:0-600000 GCA_022606575.1 Glossosoma conforme | reverse complement strand
TCGCTGAAGCATATGCGTGCCACTAACTGCTGCCACTAAGTTAATTTATTCGCCATCCATCACCTATGCCTCTTATCATGTAAGAGCCTATTTCTTGTAGAGCTCCATCGATTATATTTGCTTTATCAGTGGGAGTCCAAAGGTCTGAAGAAAAGGCAGCTATAGTTTATGTTGTCCTGCAGCTTGTGAAGTGCGTGTCTTAGTTAAGTCCACCTTCGTCTCTTGACCCATTCATTGCGTATAACACAGAGGTAATGAACTTTATGTGGATTTTGTAGCTTTATTTTACAGCTTTATTCTATTGTTGCAATGATCAATATTAGTTTAATGTATTACTTAATACAAAATCGCGCATAGCTCAGTGATTAAAGCATTTGCTTGCCAAACCGAAGGTTGTTGGTTCGATCTCCGATGGAGATTTAAAAAAATAAGATTTTTAATTAGATTTCTAAGCTCTATAAATATCGTCGGTTGGTTTGAATTTGATCCCACACCCGTAAAATGCCAGTCATATTAATCAAAATTGATGGTAGACGAACGTCGTCCTGTGAAGACCACCCATTAATAGTGAATTCCTGTAGTAACAGGATGATTCTTGAATGTAGTCTATAAAGTTGGTAGATCAACACTACATGCAGCGCTTATCCAAATGTAGAATGGTAAGCATCATAGAATCTTCAAATGAAACTTCGAACTGACTAAATATCACCATCTGTCGGTATTCTCCTGTATGTGTTTACATAAAAAAAGGTTCATATGGATTTTGTAGCCTCATTTTTATTATACTGTTGCAATGTTAAATATTAGCTGAATATATTACTTAATATATATTTTTTTGGATATCAATCAAATAGCTGATATATTTATTTACTAAAGAATATATTATAAATAATCTATATTAATTGTTTAAATATTGATTGCCAAATCAACCAAAAAGATGTCTCGGTCAAAAGGTTATCTGACATGAATGTCAAACAAGTCACATAAATCAAAATAATACATACAAATTTCACTACAGAATAAATCAAGGAAAACTTTGTATGGAACCACTGAGTTGAAACAAAAATATACTCAACCCTTCTCCAACGAACATTTTTATTTTTAAAATGCAGATTTTTCCTATAGTGTTTGCAGCGATTTTTCCAATAACGGACTCTTCTATGTTATTATTTTGGGATGAACCGCCTCTTAACCCTTTCATTACGGCTCCGTTTGAATACAAATTATACTGTCAATTATAAAAGTAGCATTTGAAGCATAAATGTACTTATCTGGTCTATTTTCATATATCACATTGGTTCTTTTAGCTATCAGATGATGCATAAAAAACTATTCTAAGAAAGTAGCAAAACGATATATCACGTCAACCGATGTCAACGGTCAGGGAATCTTATGACGGCATATGCCGACAACCGATTCGAAAGCGTTAAAACAAATTTTATGACGTACAGAAGAATTATTATTAGTATTATTATATTAGTATTTGTATAGCGCTCTTTTATGACCGAATGATCATTCCAAAAGCGCTTCTTTGCCTCTCTGAGTAAAAAGTTGGGTCTTGAGTCTGCTTCTGAAGGATGCCTCCACTTTAAGCTCTCTTATGCTTTCCGGTAGCGAGTTCCAGGCCATAGGTGCAGCGTAGCTGAAAGCCCGATTGCCAAAGACCGTGCTAGGACTACCTCCCGTCAGCTGCAGGGTGCTTCTATTTGCTCTAGCCGTTCTGAGTGTCTCTCCACGCGCGCTTATTTCTAAAGACTTGATAAGTTCTGTCAAATAGCCCGGTGCAGTTCCGTTGAGTGCCTTGTAAGCTAAGAGGCATAATTTGTACTGGATTCTAGCCGAAACTCTCAACCAGTGCAGTCGGTGTAGTATTGGAGTAATGTGACAGAATTTGGGCGCGTTGTAGACTAGTCGTGCCGCTGCGTTTTGTAACGACTGCAATCGATTTAATTGTTTGGCTGAATATGGAGTTACTTAAGGCAACTTAGCAAACGGTCAGCAATAAATATTGTACCTAAAAAGGTATGTAAAAAATAATCTTTTGGCAGTTGAAAAATATCAATCGGCAGTAGAAAAATAATAAATTGGCAGGAAATAATTAATGAAACGTAAGTGGAATATAGCAGCAAGTCTTACCTACCCAATGTGATATATGAAAATAGACCAGATAAGTACATTTATGCTTCAAATACTAGCTTTATAATTGACAGTATAATTTGTATTCAAACCGAGCCGTAATGAAAGGGTTAATATTAGAAAAAAAAATATTAAAATAATTGTATTGATATCAATTATTTCTGTAATAATTACATTTTAAAGGTTGAGCAATCATGTAATTTAGTAAAAATCTCTTCATCAACACTTGAAAATGTTCTCTTGCATGCATTAGACATTCACTGTGCACTAATTACATTGCATTTTTTTGCCATTCCATAGAAGAATCATTTCTTGATTGTTTTTGGTTATTGCGCCATGATATGTGTAATGCCTCTATTTGTTACACAACTGTTCAAGACAAGCTTTTAGTAAAATAGAAACAATTTATTTTAGAATTTTCGCAATAGTGTATATGCATAATTATATACTGAGATGAATGGGTACTTGTGTTATTACATACAATTAATTTGAAGGTGCTAATGAACCCCATTCCTCTATAGCTCCATTGTATTTTGTAGAACGCTTGCTTGTGTTTAAAGAATACCTAATATTGTCTTTGAAAATTAATTTATTTCATATAAATAGTCAATAAATAAGTGTCAAGAAATCGATGACAAATTGCTAGTCAATAAAGGTGAGTATCATAATGTTGTTGCGACTAACTTCTACGTAGTATCAATACAGTGGATTGGTCTGCAGCAACAAAATCTTGCATCTCGATCTCCACTCTTTTCGATTTCAATCCTCTTCAGCTCAGCATAAGAACTGCAACTCAAAACATCGAACACTTGCTGCAAATATTCCCATCTACAGCAGTTTATACCCTCAACCATCGCTTTCACAATGTCGTGAAGAAGACCATCGTGGCGCATGATGTGACCGATCGCCTCTCTGAGATGGTTCTTACTAGGATATATCTTCCTTGATTATGCTGAGAACCTCATTGTTCATAACGTGGTCTCTCCATTGTGAGTATAAAAATTTATATTAAACGAAATTGGTAACACCTTACTACAGTGTATTAAGGTTGTAAACATTTTTTTTAAAATTATAACATCGACTTTACAATTTAAACTATGATACTGTTAGTTATGCTAACTAATCGTCGATGGAAGAAGAACACCTCTGCAATGGCGGTCGAAATATTGGTGCTATAAAGTTCACAGCACACGGATAAACCCAAAAGCCACAATACCTAATTTAATACTGTTAGTATAAGAGACTCTTATCAATACAATATTAGGTGGATAAAGTAGACAAGAGATTTAAACAACTTCATAGTTATAAATAAACAAAGATATTTTTTTTTATGTTTGTTATTTTGGCGAGTCTATTATGAGCCACTTTGGTTTTTGGTCGGTATGTTATTTTTACCTACTTATTGATACTGATAGTGTAAATAAAATAAATGATTTTTATTGTTATGTTTTCTCGGAATCTGTTATCCGACCCCGAGAATCGTACTGTTGAGAAATTAGTGGACGATTCACTAACAGTGCTCGAAATGGAGTGCATCATTGTAATAGGTATAAATTGTTTCGCAACTATCGTAGGCTTCTTAAAAAAACACACATCATCCTTATTATTTACATTCTGGATTTAAAAATAATACAATATTTAAAAAAATCACAAAGTACGCGAACTAAATGCTTAACCCTTTCGTTACGGCTCGGTGGAATACAAATTATACTGTCAATACGGCGTGAATTTTTCAAACCATTTTTTTTGCTTAAAGCTAGTATTTGAAGCATAAATGTACTTATCTGATCTATGTTCATATATCACATTGGTTCTTCTATCCTTTAGCTATCAGATGATGCATAAAAAACTATTTTATTTAACAAACGTTCATTATGTAATTCCATACATGTGGTGGCATTGACACATGTGGTTTACAGAAAAATCGCTCCTGTGACGAAACCCAACAATATTTATTTACATGCTTTACAGATTCCTGTAAAGAATACATGTAGGTTGATAAAGGGAATGACTGCACTTCCAATTTACTACCATAGATATCACAATGAGTACTGAAAGTAGCAAAACGATATATCATGTCAACGGTCGGGGAATCTTTGACGGCATATGCCGACAACCGATGCGGAAGTGTTAAGAAAGATTTTTTTTTAAATCTTGAATTCGATCAGCTGATCGTTTTTTGTTAGGTATGTTTGTTTATTGGTAGGTATTTTTTTCTGTTGTTTATATAAAATATAACTTAAACAAATGCTTAAATTATATTTTCGAATTTATTTCGAATGTTAACTCATTTGTTTGTTTCAATTATTTTTAGCTTAAATGTGCAATTTTTTATACTGATTTTGAAGTCCTTTTTGATGCTCGATTGAGGTGAAATTTGGCATGCAATACCTATTAACATCCTCCTCTCTATGGGAGAAACTACTTTACATCGCCGGGATAATTATCGGATCGCGTTGTGGAAGTATGAGGAGCAGATTAACACACAGACTTTTACCGAAGCACATTGACATATACTTTCGATAAAGACTTGGTTTCCCCGATCGACCGCAACATGGCGTTACTTTCGCCTCGATCGATCGGGACTTAACTCACGACTGAGCGCGCTCGTGATGCGCTGTCGCCCAGCGCCCCAAGTGGCGATCTACGTAACTAGTCCTAACGGTATTACAAAATGACGACACATACATGTACGACAAGCGAACAGAAATAAGAGATTAAATATTGTGTATCGAGGTTTTCGGTACCAGTCAGCAAGGGCTATATCATGCTGATATCGCTATTTATATAATTATGTTTTCTATCGATTGATATCCTTCTTCAGACACTGGATTTTGTGCTAAATATGTATATGATTTATATAACGGCCTCAGTCCCTGAATGATGCATATTGGCTTACAATAGGTGTCCGCTAGCCAATTGGCATCTATGATTACGTACATTCAGAGCGTAGTCTGTAATAATATCATCAATCATTATAATACACAAAGAGCGACGACGGAACTACAATACCATCAAAAGACGAAGGTGGACCTAGCTGGGACATCATCTTCGGATACCGCAGTACAACGTTAAGGAAATTAGAAATTATACATATTAAAATCCTCCTCTCTAAAAAAAGATAGTTTTCAGTCGCGTGGTCGCAGGATGAGGAGCAGATTAACAACACAAAGACTTTTTCTGAAGCACATTGACATATATGTTTCAATAACTTTACAAACTTCTGGCCCGGACTTACTCACAGCATTCGGGCCGGGCCAACCTCAATCGGACTCTCGCCATGGTCGGGGGACAACTGACTGACTCTAACACCTAGTGCCGCAAGTGGAGATCTCTATAACTAACGTCACTCCCGTGACCGGACTTGTCCAAAATGCCAATATGGCGACACATGTACGACAAGCGAACAGAAATAAGAGACGAAAGATTGTATATCGAGGTTTTCGGTACCAGTCAGCAGGGGCTATATCATGCTGATGTCAATATAATGTATTTCGAAAGGCCGAGCTGACATGGGATTAGGTGAAGACTGTGGCGGCTGATATAGCTTTAAGGCGGCAGTTTATGATGACCATATGCTTCAGTTAGAGGAGCGCACATGGTGATAATGATGATATTCTAAATTCTTCTACTTCTCGCCATATCAGTTCCATATCTGGAACTAAAAATTGCCGCCACTTAATTCTGTCGGCTGCCACTGTCTATTCCTAGTTCTAGAACATATCTGCACCCGAAGGTCCATTTGGGAATATATATGGTTCCCGATAGCATCCAGATCAGACGTACGAGAGCTTAAAGAAAATGCTATGTAGTATCTGAGGCATATTTTTGGTGATACATTAATCGATTTTTTTTAAGGAATTCGGATGATTATCCCGAAGCTCCTGAGGCTTGGACTAGTTTGTCCTATGGGGCGGCTCAACCAGATTTTAAATACCTACATAATAACCTTTTAGTCTTTGACGGATCGGAGCGTTGGACCCCGCTGAAACGTAACTTAGATAGGATTCATGTGGCACATATGAAGATGCTGAGGTGGGCGGGCGGTGTGACTAGAGTGGACAGAGTTCGAAATGAGCATATTCGGGGTTCATTTCGGGCGGCCCCTATACCTCAAAAGATAAGGGAAAACCGCCTAAGATGGTATGGGCATGTGACACGGAGAGATGAGGACCACATGGTGAAGAAATCCCTCAACATACCCATGCTGACAAGAAGACCTGGAAGACCACAGGCAACCTGGACTGCAACTGTAGACAAGGATCTGAAAACTCTGGGCTTGGCCGAGAATGCAACGCAAGACAGACAGACATGGCGAATGTTCACAAGGAGAGCCGACCCCAGATGATGGGAAATGGCTAGGATAAAGAAGAAGATGTATTTGTGTTGCGTATATAAAGCCTGTGTCCGTCCACTGTTGAGCGTAAGCCTCCCGTATGAGTCTCCATCCTCTTTGATCCTCCGCCTTCCGCTTCCAGGTCACTCCCGCTATTCTTCTTATGTCGTCAGTCCATCTTGTAGGGGGTCGGCCAATGCTTCGTTTGTCAGTTCTTGGGCGCCATTCCAATACTTTTCTTCCCCATCGACCGTCGTCTCTTCGACAGATATGAGTGTGCCTATTCGTTGGGTAGCATCCACTACTTGAGTTCTTCTGCGTATTTCCTCGTTTCGGATTCTATCTTTTAGCGACACTCCGAGCATGGATCTCTCCATAGCACGCTGGGTGACTTTTATTTTATGGGTAAGACTTGCTGTCAGATTCCACGTCTCTGCGTCATAAGTTAATACAGGGAGGACGCATTGGTTAAACGCCTTAGTTTTAAGGCATTGCGGAATTTTCGCTTTAAAAATGTACTTTAGTTTTCCAAATGCTGCCCATCCCAGTTGTATGCGCCTGTCGATTTCTTTTGAGAAGTTATTTCGCCCTAGTTGTATTACTTGTCCCAGATAGGTATAGTCGTCTACAACTTCTATTCGTGTTCCTCCAATGGAAATAGGGTCAAAGGTCTGGGAAATATGACTATTATGTAATAATATTATGCTTGCGTACTCGACATTAATACATGTTATGTACTTACAAAAGGTTACTCTTCCAACTAGCAAAATAATATCATTTTTTTACTCTTTAATTCAGATTGATGACTTTCCTACTTGTACCTGACATTCTAAACAACAACTAACTGATCAGGGCTATACTCAAGTAAACATAGCATGATCCCTAAGTATTTATCTAAATAATTGATATTGATATCAACTTGATATAGCTCTTTTAGGCTGATGCCGAAAAGCCTCGAAAATCAATCTTTCGTCTCTTATGTTTGTTCGCTTGCCTGACATGCATATCTAATAATGTTAGTTTTAATAATATAATATTCCACGGCGTTTGCACACGCCATTTTATTTGCTCCATTTCATGTTGGTGCAACTGTCATCTTTAATTTGCTATTTTGCCGCGATTGTCTTGGCGGCGCTGGATGTCACAGTGTTCCGGCAGTTGTCAGTTAACTTTCGTCCGGCCGGCGAACGCCACATCGGTCAGACGAGGAAATCAAGTCTTTAATACAAATAAATGCGAACTGTGCTTCAAAAACAAGTTCTTTGTGTTGTTCATCTGCTCCTGCATCCTTCCTCCAAGCGGCCACGTGACGAACCCGCGGCTTATCGTCTTTTTAAAGACGGGGGATGTCACTATGTATCAGAATATTACATGTTTTATATGTTTGCTTCTAATAACTAATATCCTTTACATTAGGTGATAAAAAATATTGACAAAATCGAACATAAACTTAAAGTTATCGAAATACTACTCTAAAAAAAATGGCATGATACCCGACCATTTAACTAAAGGCGTGTATTTCTTTATTAAGTAACGAATTTAAGGTTTATGTGTTTCATGTTGTTGTCCAATGCTTATAAATGACAGCTCAACGATATGCGGTGAGCAACAGGCGGTAACCATCCAAGTTTTAGCCCGCGTTTTGCGATGCTCAATTTCGGTTAGGTAGGAGGATAGACTGTCATTCAGTAACGGCCTGTATTTCTTTGTTCAGTAACTATTTCAAGGTTTTGGCAGTAAGTTAAATCAATTGGAAGTAAATAAAATTAATCGGCAGTGTCCTCTGTGTTAGTGTAAATGTGGTCAGTTGTTAAATTAAAATGGCTGTAATATATTCAATATTGGTAAAAAATAATATGAAATTAATGAATAATTAACTCATATAATGAAAACTTAACCTTACCTAATGTATTATTAATTACAATTCATGAATTATTTCTTGAAATTTTTTTACTTTTATTTATTCTACTGCCGATTGAAATGTTTTTACTGCAAAATGATTATTTTTTACTTACTTTTTTAGGTATTTATTACTGACCGTTTGCTAAATAATTTCTTTAATTGAATTAAATTCTGCCAAAAAAAATAGTAGCCTCAGCTTAATAAACTATATATTTAAATGAGTTAAAGTATTTGAAATCACTGTTATAAGTGTTAGTTTTTTTGAAGCCAACATGTGAAACATTACAAATTACAATAAACATCAATTATTTACGTAAATACGCAGAGATAATGTTGCAATTTTAAGTATACTACGTAACATTTAAATACTGACATCCACCATCTTTAAAAATACGACATGTCGCGGGTTCGTCACGTGGCCGCGTGGAGGAAGAATGCAGGAGCAGATTAACAACACAAAGTACTTGTTTTTGAAGCACAATACGCATTTATTTTTAATAATGACTTGATTTCCTCATCCGACCGGTATGGCATTTCCCCGGCCGGACGAGAGTTAACTGACTACTGCCGGAATGCAGCGCCGCCAAGAAAATCACGGCAAAAAAGCAAATTAAAGATGACAGTTGAACCAACATGAAATGGAACAACTGTCATAACAAATGGCGTATGCAAAAGCCGTGTAATTTTATATATAATTAAAACTAGCATTATTTGATGTGCATGTCAGGCGAGCGAACAAAAATAAGAGACAAAATATCGTTTTCCGAGGTTTTTCGAAGCTTTTTCGAAGAAAGATCAAGCTGAAACCAAATTTTGTCGTTATTGGTTAATAAAACGATTTATTAGATACTTTATTTAATTTTTTGGCTTTGATATCGCTTGATACGAAAGATTCTCATATCAAAATTTGGTTTATTACTAGCCTATACAGACTTATGTGTTTGCCTGCCCTATACCATGCGTATACTATTCTTGCATAACAGACAAAAACCTCACTTTCTCTCTCACACATTAGATATCAGTCCCTTTTCGTCAGCTGACTGTGTGTACCGTTATTAAACGGGACATCTCGTTTTTAAAAATAAATATTGTACTGTTTTTATATGAACCAACATCTTACTCTTTTAACGTCGTACAAAATATCAACGGTTCTTGAAGGCAAACATGTCTTTTAACGCGAGATCCATGCGATCAGTTGTATTGGAGTAATTTGACGATTTGCGCATAACTTTTACATACAAAAAACATGCGCAGAACGTTCTGAACTGTGTATTGTGTAACACTGTTAAAATAAAATTGATCACGTACGTCAAAATGTTTGTGCACATTGTAACTGAAGAATTTTTCATAGATAGTGAAACTGCAGTCTTCCATCAAGTGAAACAGTGCTCAATGCGATCCATATTGAAACCAGGTATGAAATCACGTATGATACGCTTTAGGGATGCTCTAAAAGATCATTTATGTTACACAAGATTTCATATCCAGTTACAATATCACGTCGTCAGCGCGGTTTTCGTTAGATCACCGAAGTTAAGCATCATTTGGCGCGGATCAAAACATGGATGAGTCATCGCCTTTTGCTAACCTCGTGTCGCTTGTCGGTTTAAGTCCTGGAAAGCGTCGGAAAAATCTTCCGACATCCTTAAAAAATATACTATAGCAGACAGCTTGAAGTTATCAGGTTTTTATTTTGTAAAAAATAATCAAAAATATTATTATTAACAGTTGTCCCGTTTAAGGTAAGAAATAAATGGCCACCGATCCATCTCGCTCTCTGTTAATATTTCACGAATCTCTTCGACATTCTTGTCTCTGCGTGATCCACTTTTTCACATAAATTATTTAGTAACACGCCTGATTTTTGTGGCATTTGTGAGATAGTGGCTTCATCATAGTTAGGTACCTCAATTCGTTTGTTGTTTATACCTAGTGCCTGTTCAGTGTCTGGCAACACTGAACAGCCATGCAATTTTTGTATTGTTCTTTTCGCGCGCTTTTTAACTTCAAAATTTTTCACTTTTCGAATTGGGATTTTAACTGTTTTTTAATAAATTGGAAAAAAGCAACAAACAGCAAGATTTTATGTTGCATACAATTTTCTATTAGATAAACATGAATTTACAAAAATAATTTCTTAGTTTTTCACGGCCAGATTTGATATTGTGGCTTTTGGGTTTAGCCGTGTGTGGCGAATTTCTTCTCTCCGATATTTCGACGGCCATTGCAGGGGTCTTCTTCAGGGTTGATGACTTTGTTTGCAGGGGTCTTCTTCAGGGTTGATGACTTTATTTGACAAAGTCATCAACCCTGAAGTAGACCCCTGCAATGGCGGTCGAAATATCGGAGAGAAGAAATTCGCCACACACGGCTATACCCAAAAGCCACAATATCATGAATTTACAATTTTATTTATTTTGACTTACGAAATGTAATACAACAAAGAAAAAGCATTAGAATCTTCATCATCATCACCGTATTCGCTTCCCTAATTGGAGAATATGGTCGTCACAATCTGCCGCCAACTCTGCCGAATATATTTTATCAATTCTATGTATGGTTCTCGACGGAGGCGCAAGCCTGTGGGCTTGAAGAAAAGGAGATTGTAATGTATGCTCTCCTGCGGCATCTGTAGTGTATGTCCCTAAGAAAATACCCCTCGCCTCTTTTTTTTTTATGTAAACACATACAGGAGAATACCGAGAAATGGTGATAGTAATTTTTGAGGTTTCATCTGTGGAATTCTATGACGCTTACCATGGTGTATAATGTATATGGCTAAACGCTGCATGTGGAGTGTTGATCCGCCAACGTCACAGACTACAGCACGAGATTCACGCATCATCCTTATTATTACAGGAATTTACTATGAATGGGTGGTCTTCACGGGACGACTTTCGTCTACCATCAATTTTAATTAATAGGATATGACTGGTATTTTACGGGTGAGGGATCAAATTCACACCAACGGGGGTATTTTAGAACTCAGAAATCGATTAAAAATCTTTTTTTTTTTTAATCTCCGTCGGGGTGCGCGAACCCACGACCTTTGGCTTGCAAAGCAAACGCTTTGACCATTGAGCTATACCCTCCGGCAGATATGCGATAAAGCGAAGACTATGGCGGCCGACAGAGCTTTGTGGCGGCAGTTCGTGAATGCCATATGCTCCGGTAAAGAGAGCGGATATGGTGATGATGATGAGATCAAATTCACACAAAACCGATCCCACGACCTTTGGCTCGATAAGCATGTCGCTTTATCTCTTAGCCATACCCGCCGGAAATTTTTATACAGTTGTACTCGTACATATGTACAGAGTCTAGAATTCAGATGCTAATCGAAACTGCAAGCGTCATAAAATTCACACATGATATGGAAAGGTATTTCCATCAACTTCTGACGAATTTTTCTGTACTTATTTACTTACTAAGAAAAAAAAGTTTAAATACATTAAGTTGTTCGGTAAGTAATATCGTTATTATCGAAAAAAAAATACGATAGTTACTTAACCCTTTCCTTACGGCTCGGTGGAATACAAATTATACTGAAAATACGGCGTGAATTCTTCAAACCATTTTTTTTGCTTAAAACTAGTATTTGAAGCATAAATGTACTTATCTGACCTATTTTCATATATCACATTAGATCATGTATCCTTTATCTATCAGATGATGCATAAAAAACTATTATATTTAACAACCGTTCATTATGTAACTCCATACATGTGGTGACATTGACACATGTGGTTTACAGAAAAATCGCTCCTATGACGAAACCTAACGATATTTATTTACATGCTTTACAGATTCCTGTAAATAATACATGTAGGTTGATAAAAGGAATGACTGCACTTCCAATTTCCTACCGTAGATGTCACAATGAGTACTGAAAGTAGCAAAACGATATATCAAGTCAACCAATGTCAACGGTCGGAGAATCTTTGACGGCATATGCCGACAACGATGCGAAAGGGTTAAAACTAAATGTTTCAAATAACCTCTAAAGGTCGAATTTGATCAATTTAATATTTTTAGCGATTTCTCGAGTTGTTATTTGCCGGTTTGCATAAACAAATGCCTATATTGTGTCTTCAACTGGCATTCCAGAACGTGGTGCATCTATTCAACATCAAAATTCCCAAATCTAAATTTTGCCAACCATTTTTAGCACTGGTGTTCTATCAATACTTCCTCTCTACACACATCGGTCATTTTTTTTCTTGCTTTAACGGCATTCTTACATTTGTACAATGCGCTAGTTTATAATATTTTTCGTGAAGTTGAAAAAAATACACAATTAGATCATTTAGTGCCAGCGAGTATAGCTTAGTGGTTAAAGCGATCGTTTACCAAACCGAAGATCGTGGATTTGATCCCCGACAGAGAAAAAAATAGTTTTTATAATCGATTTCTAAGCTCTACTAATAATACCACAG
The DNA here is from genome assembly GCA_022606575.1 of Glossosoma conforme. Taxonomy (NCBI): domain Eukaryota; kingdom Metazoa; phylum Arthropoda; class Insecta; order Trichoptera; family Glossosomatidae; genus Glossosoma; species Glossosoma conforme. The sequence continues at coordinate 587,190 of JAGTXR010000208.1, read as the reverse complement.
TTAGTGTGATTTTAATCTGATATAAGCATGATATAGCCCTTGGTGAATGGTACCGAAATCCTCGATATAAATTTTTTCGTTTCTTATTTCTGTTCGCTTGTCGGACATGTATGTGTCACCATATTGGCATTTTGGTCACGGGTGTGACGTTAGTATGTACATGGCTGCTGTAATTGGTGCGTCATTGATTCTGTAGATCGCCACTTGTGGCACCGGGCGACAGCCCATTACGAGCGCGCTCAGTTCCCAGATAACTCTCGTCCGGCCCGGCGCAACGTCATGTAAGGTCGGAGGAGTAAAATAAATGCGAATTGTGCTTCAAAAACAAGTTTTTTTGCTTTGCGATCTGCTCCTGCATCCTTCCACCACGCAATTCAATAACTAACTGAGAGAGGATATTAAATCCTTCACCAGTTAAATACCAGTTATAGCCTATTAATTAAAAACATATAAATAACAAAATTGTACTGTTAACACCACCCATTCAAAGTGAATTCTTGTGATTAATGGACGATACGTGAATGTCGAGATGCTAGTCAAGACGTTGGCGGATACGTGTAGCGTTGAGTTCCATTGACGAGACTTCACCATTACTGTCACCATCTGACGCTATTCTCCTGTATGTGTTTACATAAAAAAATATGCCCACGAAGATAACATTCACAAAAAAAACTTCAAAATCGGAAACTATATGAAAAAAAAAATGTTCGGAAAAATAAACGAGATTACGTTCCGAGCAATGTAAAGCACTTAGGTTAGGTGGGGACCGTAGTCCGCAGTAGGCACGACTAAACAAGATTTGTTCGGACATCAGTTTAGTCTGAACTTCGGCTCGGAAAATACCTGTGCGTCGCTTTACCTGTTCGAAGACTTTAATTAGTACTAAAAAATACATCGACAGACGTGGATAATATCTAATCATTGTAATCAAACAAACAGGCAACCTTAAGAGAAATTTTTGTGTGAAAATGGAATCGATATAATCAATATTTGAATTTATCACAGGTGATAGTTATCAAGAGTGTTTTTTTTTTAAATAATACGTACATAATACTTTGTGTTTGTGTTCATACCCGCACATACAAAAGGTAAACAATCAATTTGTTTGTAATTCTTATGTGTTTCTTATATCTGATAATTTATATAATTATAAGGTTAGTTTATCGATACGATTTTTATCTTACAAACATTGAATTTACGTTGTATTATTAAATACGTTTGTTTTTTAAGCACGAATCAAAGTTAAGTTATTAGATAGCGTAAAAGTTAAAATACTAAAATTCACTGAAAGTAGTAACATCCTCCTCTCTTTAAAAGGTTGTTATTCAGTCGCGCGGTGGCAGGATGAGGAGCAGATTAATAATACACAGACTTTTTCTGAAGCACATTGACATATGTATTTCGATAAACTTTACAAACTTCCGGCCCAGGCGGAAGAACATGCCGATATTGCGACTATCTCGGCCGTCGGCACACGACGAGGTTAGGTTATGCTACCGAGACATCCAGTGCACCAGTTGTCCTTGTTGTTTAGCCGTGTGTGGCGAATTTATTCTCTCCGATATTTCGACCGTCATCGCAGGGGTCTTCTTCAGGGTTGATGACTTTGTTGTGAGTTGGTGTCAGGAGGTAGTTTAGCCGTCAGCCTAACGTACCTCCCCGAGCGTCATGTCGGGTAATCGTGTACGGTGGATATGTTCTAAGAAGAGTACCTCCACGAACGTCATGTCGGACTGTGGTTGTCCTTTCTTGTGTGTCTATGCTTTTGAGTATGTGCTAGAGGCGAAAGCCATGCTGTTTTGAGAATCAAGCCGTCATCCCTGTTGATGTTGATGGGATGTCTTTTGATTTCAATGGCTTCCCTTACTAGGCGTGCATGTTTTCCTTGTGTTCGAGCCGCGATTTCGGGTTCGAATGAAAACTTATGTCCCATGTCAGCCAGATGCTCTGCCAGTGCTGACGCCATTGGGTGGCCTAGTCTGTGTGATCTCTCATGTTCGCTTACTCTTTTCGCAATGGTTCGTGATGTTTGTCCGATGTATACCGTGGGGCAAGCTTTACACTGTAATTTGTAAATTCCATCGCTCTAGTTATGAATGTATTTTTAATTATTTTTTTCAGTATAAAGGACGAATCTTTTGCGTCTCTGTTTTAAAGCAGACAAATAATCGCGTAATTGTGAAAATTACATTTTTACAAAGTCAATCTTATTTTTTAATATAGGGTCCGCCAAATAATTTTTTTTTTTTGAAAATGGGGCGCAAAACATCGAGTGTAGCTTCGGCTGTGTGGCACGTAGCGCCGTTCTGTTGAAACAAAATGTTGCCAATATCCTCCTCTTCAATTTTTGTGAACAAAAATGGCCCGATAACGATCGCCATTGACTGTAACGGCCACTCCTTGCTCATTTTTGAAGAAAAATGGCCTGATTTTCAAAGTAATGTCGCAATATTTCCCAGCGTTGTTCAAGCGTATACACAACCATATTCGTTTAGCGGAAAGATAAAACTAATTATCTGTCAAATCAGACATGAGCTAAGTGTTACCATTCACGAAATAAGCACTAGTTGAAAAAAAAAACGTTAGATGGCTGACCCATTATATTGGCCGGGCGTCAGTAGGAAATTGGAAGTGCAGTCATTCCCTTTATCAACCTTTAGTATTCTTTACATGAATATGTTAAGCATGTAAATAAATACCCTCAGGTTTCGTCTCAGGACCGATTTTTCTGTAAGCCATATGTGTCAATGCCACCACATGTATGGAGTAACATAATAAAGGACGAAACTTTTGCGTCAGAGTTTTTACTCTTTACTTAAAGCAGACAAATAAAGTCCGCCTTATTTAAAAAAAAAAATAGGCCTGGTGTCATAGTCCAGTGGTAAAAGCGTTTGTTTGTCATTTAGAAGCTGTCGGTTCAAAACCACACTTACTAAATTACCACGCCTCGGGGCTAATAATGGATTATTCATAATTTTTCATAAATTAAATTAATAAAAATTCATAAATTCTTGCATCTCGATCTCCACTCTTCTCGATCCTCTGCAACCCTTTTTAGCTCAGCATAAGAGCTACAACTCTTGTTTGAACCCTCGAACACTTGCTGCAAATACTCCTCTAGAATGCCGAAATGCCCCAAAATGACAGTCATAGCCTATTGATTAACATCTGCGATAAACGAAAGTCGTCCCGTGAAGATCCTCCCATTCATAGTGAATTTCTGTAAAAATAAGGATGATGCGTGAATGTCTTGTAGTCTATGACGTTGGCGGATCCACACTCCACGTGCAGCGCTTAACCATATGTAACACGGAAAGCATCCAAGAGTCTACAGGTGAGACGTCAGCATCACTATCACCATTTGTCGGTATTCTCCCTACGCCGGCGGTCATAGCTCAATGGTAAAGCGTTTGCTTTGCAAGCCAAAGGTCGTGGGTTCGATCCCCGACGGTGATTAAAAAAGAATGGATTTTTAATCGATTTCTGAGCTCTATAAAATACCCCGGTTGGTGTGAATTTGATCCATCACCCGTAAAATGTCAGTCATAGCCTATCAATTAAAATTGGTGGTAGACAAAAGTCGTCCCGTAAAGACCACCCATTCATAGTAGATTCCTGTAATAATAAAGGATGCTGCGTAAATCTCGGGCTGTAGTCTATGACGTTGGCGGATCAACACTCCACATGCAGCGTTTAGCCATATACACTATGGTAAGCGTCATAGAATTCCACAGATGGGACTTCAAAAAAAAATACTATCACCATCTGTCGGTATTCTCCTGTATGTGTTTACATAAAAAAAATAAAAATGTGTTTACATAAATAAATAATGTTATTTGTGATGTGTACGTAAAAAATAAAGTAATGTGAAATACCCAACTCGAAACGAACGTCATTCAAGTAATTGTTTTTTGTAAATGAAACAAAAAGTATTTAAAAAAAAAACATCGTTGAAATATCACGACAATAAATGACATCAATCGATTTTTTAAATTTAGTTTTTTAAATTACGAGAAAAATAATTTATTTTTTACTTTTATTCATGTAAACATATACAGGAGTATACCGACAGATGGTGATAGTAATTCTGAAGTCTCATATGTGGATACTTCTACGCATACCTGACTTGCAGAGCTTCTTGGCAGTGACCGCTGCATTCAATCCCTCTTAGATGACCATCAGGAGGATTATCAGCAGACGGACGCTGTCAACTTCTTTCAAAGTCGGGGTCATCGCGACTTCGCTAGAGTCTTTCATGGAGCCTGAAGTGTGGCCCGAAAAGACCATCGTTCAATCCTGGATACGTGTAAGACGAAAGAATCGCAGTGAACAGTGGTTAAACCAACTTGAGTGAAGACATTGACATATTTAGTGTTATATTGCTTCAGATTCAGTGCTAGTGTTGACGAAGGCGAAATTTAAGAAGTTTGATGTTGTGACAATGATGCCATGTTATTTGTGGGTCATCCATGATTTACTTATAACAGGGTTTTTGTTGTTACAAGTCAACTATTTGCGTTGAGTCTCCTAACGCTTGTTCTGGGTGTGAGGTCATTGACACTAAATGTGTCAATAAATTTACATGGCCACGCTTTTATGTAAATACTTCAATAATGAATTAAGATGTAAAAATATTTTGTAATGTTATTGAAGGAAATAAATAAATAATTGTCCAATACCTGGCTACATATGGCTAAGCGCTGCACGTAGAGTGTTGATCCGCCAACGTACAATAGACTACAGCCCGAAATTCACGAATCGTCCAATTGTTACAGGAATTCACTATGAATGGGTGGTGCTCGCGGGACGACTTGCATCGACAACCAATTTTGATTGATAGTCTATGGCTAGCATTTTACGAGCATTTTACGGGTGTATTCTTCTGAATGTGCTTACATAAAAAAGAACAAAAAAAAAAACGAAAAAAAAACAGTCTTGGCTCATCCGGATGCGGCACGATTTACCGATTTTAAGGACGGTATTTATTTGACCCTCCTATAGCGTTTGCGGCGATTTTTCATTGAAATGAAAACAATACGTTGTAGTCATAAAATTATGTCATTAGCATTTTATTATAGTTGACCTTTCACTTACAAAAAGTAATTACAATCTTAATTAGCATTAAGCCTTTTGAAATGCTCGCGTAGCGCATTAACATAAATAATAAAATATAATACAGTCGACCCTCTTATAATGCTTCAATAGTGTCGGATGATTAACCCGACGCTCCTGAGGCCTGGTCCATTTGGCCCTCAGCTCATCCCGAAGACCTACAAACGGTTAGCAACAGGCGGCGTTTTGATCCATCCATCCAAGTTTTGGTCTGCGCAAAATGTTGCTTAACTTCAATTAACGTTGTGCTATTGCCGCTATGTTAAAAATAAGACGTTTAACCAATGCGTCCTGCCAATATTAACTTATGCAGCAGAGACGTGGAACCTAACAGCAGGTCTTATGCATAAAATAAAGGTCACCCAGCGTGCCATGGAGAGATCCATGAGAGGAGTGTCTCTAAAAGAAAAGAGGATATCTGAATAAGAACACAAGTATTAGAGGCTACACAACGAATAGGCACACTCAAGTGGCGGTGTGGCATATCTGTCGAAGAGACGACGGTCGATAGGGAAGAAAAGTGTTGGAGTGGCGTCTTAGAACTGGCAAACGAAGCTCTGGCCGACCCCTTGCAAAATTGAAAACAGAACAATATCGGGAGTGGTCTGCATGCAGAAGGCGGACGATCGAATAGGATGGAGATTCATGTGGGAGGCTTACGTTTAACAGTGGACGGACACAGGCTGATGATGATGATTGACAATGTCTATTTGCGTATTAACCCGACGATCGCCGTAAGCGCATCTGTGCGCGCTTCGCAATATTCGAAAGATGTATTTCAAAATTAATACTGATTTTCTCACAACTATTTACCAACAAATATTTTAAAATATTAACAAACCAAAAAGGATAGATATTTTGGAAGATATTCAAGAGATGGTGTCAAGAGTATATATTTAAAACAATTATCAATTACATAGTATATACCTGTATATCACAAAATCTCTGTTAAAAATAAAAAAAGCGTACGTTATAGAAGGGGTTACTGTACCTGTAATAATAATTATTGTACCTGCGTACCTGTGTCCTTCAACCCAATTTTCTTGTATTTATTCTATTAATGATTGTTATTTGATTTCTATTGATAAGAACAATTAGCGAATTGCTTATTTAACGACAAACAACGTAAATAATTATATATATTTGCTTTTTAACCTCATATTGAAAGATTTATACATTTTTTTATTTGTTATACAATTTAAAGATGCACCATTAACCGCCCATAGACAATAAGCCTTTTCAATACTAAAAAATATTCTTCTTCTTGGAATAGTTTTTTTGCATAACCCCTCTTTGCACATACAAGTATACACTTATTACTTTAAGGAGATATTTTCAATACTACATATTTATATAAAGTTAAATATTCAATATTATTATTATTCTTCTTCATCGTCTTCTTCTTATTCTTCTTTATCTTCTATGTGTCAGTAACTTCAAATTATTTCTGCCCAGTATCTGGCAACATCTAAAGCCCGTGTGTTGCCTAGCATTGGGTCTTGAGATGTGCAGCTTGTTGGGCACACGGAGCAGGATCTTAGGTGTGAGGCGGTCTGCAGGTCTCCGCCGTCGCACAATAGTGGCTCTCCCTGCCGAAGAATTCCCCACCGCTCGAGGTTGTCCTTTGTTCTGCGACAAAAAAAAATATATCTATTAGTTTGCCAGAAAAAGGCAACTCTTTTTTTAAGCTGTATTTAATTCAATTAAAGGGCAGTAACTGTTTAGTAAAACGGTCAGTAATAAATATCTAAAAATGTAAGTAAAAAATAATCATTTGGGAGAAGAAAACTAAAAAATTGACTGGAAATAATTAATCATCATCATCAGACTGTGTCCGTCCACTGTTGAACGTAGGCCTCCCGCATAAGTCTCCATCCTCTTCGATCCTCCGCCTTCCGCATCCAGGTCACTCCCGCTATTCTTCTTGTATCGTCAGTCCATCTTGTAGGGGGTCGGCCAATGCTTCGTTTGCCAGTTCTTGGGCGCCATTCCAGTACTTTTCTTCCCCATCGACCGTCGTCTCTTCGACAGATATGTCCTGCCCGTTGCCAGTTGAGTATGCCTATTCGTTGGGTAGCATCCACTACTTGAGTTCTTCGCCGTATTTCCTCGTTTCGGATTCTATCTTTTAGCGACACTCCGAGCATGGATCTCTCCATAGCACGCTGGGTGACTTTTATTTTATGGGTAATACTTGCTGTCAGATTCCACGTGTCTGCGCCATAAGTTAATACAGAGAGGATGCATTGGTTAAACGCCTTAGTCTTAAGGCATTGCGAAATAATTAATGAATGGTAATCAATAATAGGTTAGGTAAGGTTTCCGTATTATGAGCTAATTATTCGTTAATTTTACATAAATTTTTACCAATATTGAATATATTACTACCATTTTAATTTTATGACTGACCACATTCGTAGTGTCACAGTGGATGCTGTCAATTTATTTAGTCTAATGCCAATTAAATTTACTTACTGCCAATTGATTTAACTTACTGCCAAAACCTTGAATTAGTCACTGAACAAAGAAATACAGGCCCTAGAAAAATAACTCGTTTTTTTCGCAATTTTCTTTTCACAACAAACTTCACACTGACGACGCAAACTCATTATACTCGTACATTTTTACAGATGATGTACCAAGGTTTGTTTGAGGCAAAGTTCTATTAATTCTACGCAGTAGTTTTTGCTGTTTCTCACACTTCTGCTTACTGCCATTATCTATACATTGCCCTAAGTGATCATTTCATCTGAGTATATTAATCGTTTCCGTTAGCTTCAAAAACGAGAGCCTGGAGGCTTGAAGAGGGTTCCGCCGCATTTCGTCCCCAGACAATACGTTCAACGACTCATCGGTAACAACGTCGGGCGCGTGGTGCACTGGATGTCTCGCTAACCTAACCTAACCGAGCCAGTGCATAAGTTGTCTGGGGACCAAATATCCCTTGCACCAAACGTCCAGTGTGCCTCACGTTGTTACTGATGAGTCGTTTAACGAATTGTCTGAGGACGATAGGTCGTGACACCCTTGAAGAGTATGCAGCTATAGTCTTCTTCGTAGTATCAATCCGATGGATTGGTTTGCAGCAATCAAATCTTGCATCTCGATCTCCACTCCTGTCGATCCTCTGCAGTCCTCTTCAGCTCAGAATAAAAGCTGCAACTCATGTCCTCGAACACTCGCTGCAAATACTCCCGTCTAGGGCGCCCTCTGCCGTGTCTACCCTCAACCATCCCTTCCACAATGTCGTGAAGAAAACCATCGTGGCGCATGATGTGACCGATCGCCTCTCTGAGATGGTTCTTACTAGATGCCTATCTTCCTTGATTAAGCTGAGAACCGCATTGTTCGTGACGTGGTCTCTCCAGGAAACTCCAGCTATAGTATCCAAAGCATATTTGCTCAATCATAATTTTTAATAGTATCGAACGATTAGCTCGAAGCATCTAAATAATTGACCGTTTAATTTTAAAGTGCGCCACAATTTAAAAAACTGTGTACTTAAACGGTCACCATCCAAATACGTTCCGCTTCTAAGTTTGCTTAACTTGAATGATCGAACGAAAACTTGTTTTACAACGTGCTGTGGACGCTATTCAAGATTTATTTGATTAGTGTTTATATTTTTTAAAGCTCTAAAAAATTCCGGACTTAAAATATGTTTTCATGGTAACCTTCAAATTCAAAGACATGCTTTTACCATTAATAAGGCCAAACATGTCATCGCACGTTATGTCACGTTGCGTATTATTTATATCAGTTGTCGTCAAACTGTTTCGAGGAGTAAAGTCGACATGTCTTGGCCGTACGGCGGCGTCGCGCTGCTCTGGAGAAAGGCGGCCCTGCTCGACGTGTCGGTAGTGATGTGAAGCAGTGTGCGTATTCAAATATGTTTATTATATATTATTTTATTTTTTCTGTATTTGCTTGATATTATTGTGTGTAAAATTATGGCACAGTAGCTGAATAAATAAAAAATATATTATTAGCACTAATTTGTTCAATTTCAGTTTTAATTTATTTTATAATTATTATAAAATACCACATTGATCTAAATTTGGATGGGTTACAGCATGTTGCTCACCGCATGTCGTTGGTTGGGTTAAGCCGCCTTTAAGACTAAATGATGAGCAAATCCACATGTATTATTTTTAACCATATCCACTCCATATTTGGAGCATATGGACACCGTAAACTGCCGTTTCAAAATTCTGTAAGCTCAGATTGTCTATGCCTTGTCCCAGAACACCTGTATACTCGGTAGTTTACGCGTACTTGCATAGACTGCGGCAGTAGTACTCGAGAAATATTTAGATGTTTAATCATAAGCATTTTTCTAAGGAGGTTGGATGATGAGCTCGACGCTCCCGCTACACTATGTGTTGCGTATAGTCACCACGAATAGTTGGCGCTCAGTTGCCATTGTTCACTACATCTCTGTACCTGAAAGTTCACTTAGGAACATATGGTTTCCGATATCCTCTAATGCAGTAGCCTGGCTACTCAAAAAGAAGGTAGCTGTAGTATTCGCGACACATTTGTGTGTTTTAAATCAGATTTTTTTTACAAGTAGACCAATTGATTAGCTCGACGATCTTGATGTACCTGTATGTACTCGCACTAATTGGTCCTATATTGTTGAAACCATTGCATAAAAATTCCGAATTGTTTTGAAGTCGAGTCAATTAAGTATAAAGCCGGTCTCGCTTCACAAAAACAAGGTGCATTATATAGATCACTCAGGTATATCAACGATAAACAACTTCTTCTTCTATATAAAGGACAAATCTGACCTATCCATGAATACGGCAGTCACCTTTGGATCGGAGCTCCAAAATACCTTCTAAATTTAATTGACTCAGTTCAAAGAAGAGTAACTCGTTTGATAAACAATGACACTCTTACGTTTAACCTGCAATCAATGGAACACAGGCGTAAGATTGGTTCACTTAGTCTTTTCTATAGTTATTACCACGGTCGCTGCTCTTCGGAACTTAAAGAACTAATTCCTCCTGCACCCATCCACAACCGACAAAATCGTCTTACACTTACCGAACATCCATACACGCTTAATGTATGTCGACCAAAAAATGGCAGTTTCCAAAGTTTCTTTCTAAATGCCACCGGTAAGCTTTGGAATGCTCTCCTTCCTACATTCTGGATCTCTTCAAGAAACAGATAAATATACACTTGCAATATCTCCAACCCACACACAAACACGAACACAACCTCCCTGGCTGAGCGTCATAGAGTGCAGTGGTCTTGACCGGCTGTGCTCTCTTGCATGCGATTACATAAAAAAAAATAGTTTGGTCACCACTGGTGTACATACAGGAAGTATGTAAGCATCTTATTGTACGTAATAGAAGACACAATAGATGACACGAAAAATGCTTGCATTCGAGAACCAACATGTCATAAGCTCCATAGAAATTGTATTCACGTAATACATTGTGTTTCTGAAGCATTCATAGCATATTATGAGCATTGGGATTTGTCATTGACTTTGACTAGCGTATTTTTTAGTCAAGTGTAGTGGCATTGACTTAACTATTAGGGTCAAAGGTCAACTAAAACTAAACGTAAGGCTTACAGTACAAAATCGCGTCGAAGTTCCTCGCGAAGTTTACCGAAGTATTGAAATGTTATACAAAACTACATTGTACACTTTTGTCTTCGTCCAACTTCGACTAACTTCGGCATCAGTACAGTAAACCCTCCTATTTTTTACGATTTAATCATCAACATAATTAGCCTGTATCCGTCCACTGTTGAACGTAAGCCTCCCGCATGAGTCTCCATCCCCTTCTCCGGCTTCTGCATCCAGGTCACTCACGCAATTCTTCTTATGTCGTCAGTCCATCTTGCAGGGGGTCGGCCAATGCTTCGTTTACCAGTTCTTGGGCACTTTTCTTCCCTGGTTGGTGTGAATTTGATCCCTCACCCGTAAAATGACAGTCATAGCCTATTTATTAAAAGTCCCGTGAAGACCGCCCATTCATAGTAAATTCCTGTAATAATAAGGATGATGCGTGAATCTCGGGCTGTAGGCTATGACGTTGGCGGATTAACACTCCGCATGCAGCGCTTAGCCATATGCATCATGGTAAGCGTCATAGAATTCCACAGATGAGACTTCAGAATTACTATCACCATCTGTCAGTAATCTCCTGTATGTGTTTACATAAAAAAAAAGTTTTGAAATTCACTTTTGAAAAATAAAAATAATATATAAATATAATACTATCCGAAGTCGACCAGCAATTAGAATTTAAAAATAAACTCTTTCTATATCACACACGATTTATACGAGAATGATCTTCTGTGCGATCGGCAATATGGCTTCCGCCGTAGTCGATCGTGCGGCGATCTCTTGGCATATGTCACACATGTTTGGGGGAAATCCGTCGAATGCTATGGAGAAACGCAAGCTGTTGCCCTGGATATCTCCAAGGCGTTCGATAGAGTCTGGCATCGCGGTCTGGTGAATAAATTACCGTCTTATGGACTAACTCCCTCCCTGTGCTCCTGGATTGAAAACTTCTTGAGTGATCGAAGCATCATCACTGTCGTAGATGGCTTTTCTTCTTCCTGCCATAAAATCAACTCAGGAGTTCCACAGGGCTCTGTGCTGTCGCCCACTCTTTTCCTTCTGCATGTGAATGATCTGCTTCAATGCGCAAACATTCACTGTTATGCCGACGACAGCACTGTCCATGAGAGTATACTCTTCCAAAAACCTCAGAAACATTCGGAACTATCTGCTGCTAGGGAATCTCTGGTGAAGAAGATGAACTTGTCTCTTGAAAGGGTTTCACGATGGGGCGACCTCAACCTCGTCAGTTTCAACATTTCAAAAACCCAATCATGTACTTTCTCCACCAAGAAGACTGCTATGGATCCTGTATCTTTCAACGGTTGTTCTCTTCCGAAAGCAAGCTCCATCAACATACTTGGATTATCAATATCGAATAATGTGAAATATTACGAGTCAATTAAGTGTAAAGCCGGTCTCGCTTCCAAAAAACTAGGTGTATTATATAGATCACGTCGGTATTTCAACGATAAACAACTTCTTCTTCTATATAAAGGACAAATCCGACCTATCCTTGAATACGGCAGTCACCTTTGGATTGGAGCCCCAAAATACCTTCTAAACTTAATTGACTCAGTTCAAAGAAGAGCAATTCGTTTGATAAACAATGACACCCTTACGTCTAATCTACAATCAATGGAACACAGACGTAAGGTTGGTTCTCTTAGTCTTTTCTACCGTTATTACCACGGTCGCTGCTCTTCGGAACTTAAAGAACTAATTCCTCCTGCACCCACTCACAGCCGACAAACTCGTCTTACACTTGCCGAACATCCGTACACGGTTAATATATGTCGACCAAGAACTGGCAGCTTCCAAAGTTCCTTCCTTAATGCCACCGGTAAGCTATGGAATGCTCTTCCAGCGTCTGTGTTTCCTCCTTCCTACAATCTGGATCTCTTCAAGAAACAGATAAATATACACTTGCAATCTCCCCAACCCACACACAAACACGAACACAACACACGTTTCCCGCATGCAGCGTCCAGCCTCCCTGGCTGAGCGTCATAGAGTGCACTGGTCTTGACCGGTTGTGCTCTCCTGCATGCGTTTACATAAAAAAAAAAAAATACGTAATGTTTATTTCATTTCGTTCTGTCATGCGAAATAAAACTAAAACAAATAAGTCATTAAAATTCAAAAATTGAAACACTTTATTCGAAAATCGAATTTTGTTTCAAAATATTCAGAACCTTACGAAGGTACCTACTTAAAATACCTACAGGACAGATTTGCGCCATTTTTGTTTTCGGCGCTGCGATGTCTTAAAATGGCCGTTCTGTATTACAATAGTCTAGTGTGAAAACATGTTTTACGTAAATATTCAATTAATTTTTGTACTTAAATCAAATTTCGAGTATCCTATCTTCTTTCTGCTAGTCTAAGCAATAATTCGACAAAGTATTATCGCAATCGGGTTAATGATGTAGGAATGCATAAAGGACATACATACAGACAGACATTAATTTTTACATTTATATATTTAGGTGAATACTCAGGGATCATGCTATAATTTCTTGGGTACAAAAGTATTTTTCGACACTTGTGTTATCTATTTTTACTGTTGAAAATACTCGCACTATAGACTAAAGACACATATATTGATTGGTAATAAAAAAATCAAATAAACTAAACAAACACTAGGATTTGAATATTTGCTTAAAAAATTGTCATGTTTGTATAGTTTTACAATGCTGTCATATGTTGTTGTAAGTTAGTATGAGGATATTAGATAAAAATAAACTTTGAACCCATTGAATTGTATGTATGCAAGTATATAATGTATGCATCCAATAAATAATGTTATTTTTCTAGGAAGTAAATAGTATGTTATCAATGTGCATGAAACTTACGACACTTGGTTTAAAAAATAATAAGAAACATTAACTAAAGGACAAAATTACTTTACTTTCGAAAAGACAGGTGTTGATTTTTTTGATGCCTTTTTAGCTTTAATTTGACTTAAAATGACGATGTTATAATTTATACAGTCGATTCCGCTTAATTGGGACACATCGGGACTTGGGCATTTTGTCCCAATTAAGCGGCTGTCCCAATAAAGCGTTTTTTTTTTTAAATTAATTTATTTCGTTTTGGCAACTAAGGCCATTATTATTAACCTGTAATACATACATAAAATTAAACAATGCACATTTTTTATCAATAATTTTATTTTATAAACTCTTGGAAACAGTAAATTACATATAGGTAATATAAATTATCATGTAAATTACAAAAATGTAATATTTATTCATTTACTTACAGAATCGAATTTCCAATTTTACAAATATTCAGAAAAAATATACAAAAAAAATAGAGAAAAAAATAAAAAATAAAAATTACACAAAAGAATCAGAAGATAATAAGAAACATAGAGTATACATAAATATGCAATACATAGATAAGAGAATAAAAAATAAAAATAACACAAAAGAATAAGAAGATGACACGTGTCATAGATCACAGAGATCAAGTAGAACAATACAGGAGACAAAAGAAGAAAAGTATCCAGGTATGCTGGTAGGCCATTTAGGAGCGACATTGCCGTTGAACCAAATTGAGTGCTTGAAGCTCCACAAGCCTCGACTGGGATCAAAAACAATGGATGGCTACGAGCACGGGTGTACCTATCTGGAACATAGAAGTTAAAACATTCAAGAATCCCAGGGTTGTGAATTGAACCGCGAAGAAGAAGGAATGAATGTTTGAGTGCAGCAATTTTCCTCCGGGACTCTAGCGAATGGAAAGAAAGCATCCCTAGAAGAAAAAGAGTTGGGTAATGTTCGGAATTAAATGAATTGAATGGATAGTTGCCGTAAATATAAAAATAAAGACGTCGGAGAAATTTTTTATGAATTTTTTCGAGCATGAAAATGTATATGGATTTATTGGGATTCCAAACTAAGCTCCCATATTCCAGAACAGATAAAACGAGTGAAGAATAGAGAGTACGAAAAATTATAGGGTTATGCAATTGACTAGCCCTTTTTCTTAGAAGTTTATAAACTATATAAACTTTTAAGAAAAAAAATCGTAGTCAGTAAATCAGCGCAGATATTCAGTGCAGATGTAGGGCTCCCTTTATTTCCTTCCTGCATAATATGTGTAACATAATATGTGATGTGATCTTAAATTTACTGTCCCAATTAAGCGGAACGTTGTCTCAATTAAACATATAAATTTACTATTGGTTTCTTGGTTTTGTTTCTGTTCTTTGAGATTTTTCCCAAATAAGCGGCTGTCCCAATTAAGCGTTATCGGCTGTATTAGAAAATTATCCCAAAAGATAAAAAAACATGGCTTTTGGGGTGGAAAATCCTGAGATTTTTAATTTATCGAGAAGTTAGAAGTTGAATGTTGAAAACATTACTCTCATAAACTGGCTGTCGTTGTATTTATCCGAGAATTTTCTCCTATAATGCAAGAGAAAAAAATATTAATTTACTAGGACATTTTTTCGGTTGGGGGAGCAGTTCTGAAGAGAATCTTTAATCTAAATCACTTTTGAGAAAAGCATCGTAGAAAGATTTAAATCCTTCGAGGCCAACGCACATTTATATCATTACCATAACCATGTCCGCTCCCCTAACCGAAGCATATGGCATTCACGATATGCCGCCACAAAGCTGTCATACTCTTCGCCTCATCCCATCTTAGTTCCTGCAGTTACGCCGAATACATACAATGGATAGTTCCTGACGCTTGAAGCAAAAACAGCTCTAGTTTATGCGCTCCTGCGGTATCCTAAATACATGTCCCAACCAGATATACCTTCGCGTCTTGATCTATTGTAGTATGGAAGGCTGCTTTGTCCACTCTCTTACTTTGTCATTCCTCATTACTCCCAGTATTCTATACATGCCGGCGGTCATAGCTCAATGGTCAAAGCGTTTGCTTTGCAAGCCAAAGGTCATGGGTTCAATCCCCGACGGAGATACAAAAAAAGGGTTTTTTAATCGATTTCTGAGCTCTAAAATACCCCCGGTTGGTGTGAATTTGATCTATCACCCGTAAAATGTCAGTCATATCCTATTAATTTAAATTGGTGATAGACGAAAGTCGTCCCGTGAAGACCACCCATTCATAGTAAATTCCTGTAATAATAATGGATGATGCGTGAATCTCGGGCTGTAGTCTATGACGTTGGCGGATCAACACTCCACATGCAGCGTTTAGCCATATACACCATGGTAAGCGTCATAGAATTCCACAGATGAGACTTCAGAATTACTATCACCATCTGTCGGTATTCTACTGTATGTGTTTATATAAAAAAAACATGCATCTACTCTCGAAACGCATTATACGGCTGCATTGGCTTTTACCAAGATGCCAAGATTCACAACAATAAAAAAGAATGTGGCCGATACAGGCGCTGTATAGACGGCACACAAAATACCTTTATACAGCCAAGATAAAATGCATTATGTTCGAAATTGCGTTGTTTGTCGGTAGACGTTTTGTCTGTAGCCGCTTTGTCGGCTTGATGTTTAAATACAACAATATTTGTTCTGCATTGCCTGTAGATAGCCAAACAGAGTATTATGTATAAATATACATAATAGACTCATATATTGATGTCATTGTGCGCATATTCTTTGTTGAATTACTGGTACATGACATTGCAATGACTTAGAAATATTATAAAACCCAAGGTGAAACTGAGAAAAATGATATGTCTGTATTTTTTATCAATTGCCGTATAATATTTTGGTAATACAGCCGATTCCGCTTAATTGGGACACCGCTTAATTGGGACAGCCGCTTAATTGGGACAGCCGCTTATTTGGGACAAATCTCAAAGAACAGAAACCAAATCAAGAATCCAATAGTAAATTAGTATGTTTGATTGGGACAACATTCCGCTTAATTGGGACAGTAAATTTTAAGCAATGAAGAATATCAGGATATGTTGCAAGTTCCTATTATTAACTATGAAGTATTTTCAAGAATATATAACAATTTACCATGTTACGATGATAATGAAGACTGTGAGGATTCAATTGTAGTGTTGTTTTATGCAGGAAGGAAATGAAGGGAGCCCTGCATCCGCACTGAATATCTGTGCTGATTTTGTAGAAGTGAAATGTTACAAAAACAAATGACAGACTACACTTGACTCATTATTGCATTGAATTAAATTGTGTATACCTAAAAAAATGCATTGTTTAATATTATGTGTGTTTTACTGGTTAATGGCCTTAGTTTCCAAAACCAAATAAATGAATTTAAAAAAATGTGAAATTCGTTTAATTGGGACAGTCGCTTAATTGGGACAAAATGACCAAGTCCCGATGTGTCCCAATTAAGCGGAATCGGCTGTACTTCAATATATTGTATCAAGCCGGCGGATATAGCTCAGTGTTTAAAACGTTTGCTTGGCAACCCGAAGCTGGTGGGTTCAATCCCAGACGGAGATTGAAAAAAATATTTGTAATCGATTTCTAAGCTCTAAAATACCCCGGTTATTGTGAATTTGATCCCTCGGTCAAAGCGTTTACTTTGCAATCCAAAGGTTCGATCCCCGACGGAGATTAAAAAAATAAAAAAGGATTTGTATTCCATTTCTGAGCTTTAAAATATCCCCGGTTGGTGTGAATTTGATCCCTCACCCGTAAAATGTCAGACATAGCCTATTAATCAAAATGGTGGTAGAAGAAAGTCGTCCCGTGAAGACCACCCATTCATAGATTTTTTTTTTAATAATAGGGAGCAAGCAGTGGGACGGTTGGTTGATTGCCTTACGCATTTCTTCGGCGCATATGACTTTGCGTCTTATGTTTGGTGGTGCGATACCAGCCAAGGGGTATAGCTTTGAAATGGGTGTTGGTTTGAGGCAGCCTGTGACGACTCTGCATGCATCATTCAGGGCAGTATCCACTTGATTACAGTGGGCTGATCGACCCCACACTGGTGCCGCATATTCTCCGGCTGAGAAACAAAGTGCTAAAGCATTATGGTATATACTCGTATTACTGCAACCAATAGAGCCGCCTGATTACATATACTCGGATTATAATACGATTATCAGGTATATTGGCGTGAGCCACTTGTCGAATTTCTCTTTTTCTCAATAGGCAAACGCAACGATCGTTTTAATATGACCATTAAAGCAAGCCCTCGGTTAACGAGCACCTTTATAAACGATAAATTAAAAAAAGTAACAAAAAAAATCTCTTCAGTTTGCGAGCAGAAATTGGTAGTTAAAAAGTGAATATTTTTCTTTGTGAACTAAATTCAATTTCAATTAATTTTTTTTACTTAACAAAAAATCAATTCGTTACTGAAGTACAATCAAGATTAATATACAAATACAGGTACTTATGATTAAGTACTAAGGACAAAGCAATAAAGACAAGCAACAGAAGGTACCAATGCTCATGAAACAGACCACGCCAACAAATCATTCCTCCAAAGAATCTCGTGGAGTTCATGTCTGAATTGGGCCTCCCTTACGTGAAATATATCAACATCCGAGGTGATTTGGTTGATCAGTTTGATCCCTCTGGGAGGCATAGTCTCTGGCAGGTTAGTGTTACTGTTTGGCAGAGCGAACAATCTGTGCCTCCTTATTCTCAGATATTTATCGGGGACACGCCACGCAACAGCAGGAAGAAATGCATACCTAGGACACATCCCTTCTTCGTTGCGTCAGAGAGCTCGTTTATCGCACAACACTTGTGTTACATACGTGGCTTGGCGCGCGTTGCTACGCGTCGATAAGTAAAGTCACAAAAAACAATACATGAAAACTTGATGTAATTTTATGACGTTTTGTCTTTGTGAGGAATGACAAGGTGAGTAAGTAGACTAGGCAGTCTTCTATTCAACAGACGGTTAAGAGTCAATGATGGTCCTGGTTGAGACATGTTCTTTGAATACTGCATGAGAGCGTTGACATCAGCATGATATAGCCTCCTGTCTTTTTAAAGACGGGAGATGACACTATGTATAGTTCCTGACGCATACGAGTACCCAGACCCTTGAAGAAAATGTAGCAGCTGTAGTTCATGTTCTCCTGCATCATCCAGAGTATATTTCATAACCAGGTTCATGTTCGCCTCTTAAACGATTGTAGTATGGAAGACTGCCTTGTCTGCTCTCTCGTCTCGTCAATCCTTACATCTTACCTCCAGTATTCTACGCAGACATTAACTTATGTTGATATGCCAAGATTCACAACCGTAACGTAAAATGGGGACGATACAAACGCCGCACAGGAGAATACCGATAGATGGTGATAGTAATTCTGAATTCTCATCTGTGGAAATTCTATGACGCTTACCATGGTGCATATGGCTAAGCGCTGCATGTAGAGTGTTGATCCGCCGACGTCATAGACTACAGCCCGAGATTCACGAATCCTCCTTTATTATTACAGGAATTTACTATGAATGTGTGGTCTTCACGGGACGACTTTCGTCTACCACCAATTTTAATTAATAGGCTGTGACTGGCATTTTACGGGTGAGGGATCAAATTCACACCAACAATATAAGCAAATATTTTATTTTTTAAATCTCTTTCGGGGATCGAATCCGCGACCTTTGGCTTGCAAAGCAAACGCTTTGACCATTGAGCTATACACGTCGACAATGTGTGCCAGTTATTAAGCATGAAATTATTTTTAAAAATATTTATTTTATTTTTTAAAAAAATTTGGTAATCGCTAACGGGAATGCTCTTAAGTAAAGGTTCTTTATACCTTACATTACGAGTCCATTTACATGCATTTAGAATGCAATCGAATACCTTAAACGGACATCTTGTATTCGTATCACGAATAGTTCGTTCTCGATCGTCAATAATTTATTTTTTAATTATTTATTGTACAACAATGCGCTGTTTACAAGCAAGGGAATTACTTTAATGGCCGATTTCACAAAACACGTGTTAAATAATTTATTCAAATTAACATTAAATTGCGTAATATGCCCGAGAAAATGTTGAGCATGACCCCTGAGAGTTCCGTCGCATTTCGTCCCCAGACAATTCGTTCAACGACTCATCGGTAACGGTGTGGGGCGCACTGGACCTCTGGTGCACTGGATGTCTCGCAAACCTACCTAAAATCCCTCACCCGTAAAATGCCAGTCATAGCCTATTAATTAAAATTAGTATTAGTCAAATGTTATCCCGTAAGCATCACCCATTCGTAGTGAACTTCTGTTAAATTAAAAAAAATGGATGAAGTAGTATATGATGTTGGCGGATCAGATTCCTCATGGAACGTTCACCTATATATAGGGTCCGCCAAATAACTTTTTTTTTTTGAAAATGGGGCGCAAAACATCGAGTGTAGCTTCGGCTGTGTGGCACGTAGCGCCGTCCTGTTGAAACCAAATGTTGCCAATATCCTCCTCTTCAATTTTTGTGAACAAAAATGGCCCGATAACGATCGCCATTGACTGTAACAGCCACTCCTTGCTCATTTTCGAAGAAAAATGGCCTGATTTTCAAAGTAATGTCGCAATATTTTTTAGCGTTGTTCAAGCGTATACACAACCATATTCGTTTAGCGGAAGAATAAAACTAATTATCTGTCAAATCAGACATGAGCTAAGTGTTACCATTCACGAAATAAGCACTAGTTAAAAAAAAACGTTAGATGGCGGACCCGTTACAAAATAGTAGGCGTCATAGTTTTTTTTTATGTAAACACATACAGGAGAATACCGACAGATGGTGATAGTAATTCTTAAGTATCACCTGTGTAATTCTATGAGTCTTACCATAGTGCATATAGCTAAGCGCTTCATGTGGAGTGTTGATTTGCCAACGTCATAGACCCGAGTACCAGGCATCATCCTTATTATTACAGGAATTTACTATGAATGAGTCGTCTTCACGGGACGACTTTCGTCTACCACCAATTTTAATTAATAGGCTATGACTGGAATTTTACGGGTGAGGGATCAAATTCACACTAACTGTGGTATTTAAGAGAAATCGATTAAAAAGGTTTTTTTTTTTTAATTTCCGTTAGGGATCAAACCCACGTACTTTGGCTTGCAAAGCAAACGCTTTGACCATTGAGCTATACTCGCCGGCACAAATGAGACTTCTCTACCACTATCTTATTTTTTTTCCCTGTGTTTTATATATTTTAAAATTAACCGTTTTCTTATGTTTTTTTTCTAGAATGGAGATTGGCGTACGGTTGGTAGGACTCCTACTACTTCTCTTGGACTTGATCTCAAGACCTATTTTCTGGCTTTTGGCACAAAAACCAGTTAAGCCACTTCCGCCCATCCAGGACGCGCTACTCCTCACCAGCGCCACAAGACTAGCAGAGCTCATTCGAAAGAGAGAGGTACGTAGATAGCGCACGAGCGAGATGCAGCGCAAATGCCTTCCGTTCACTCTCATCAATAAACGATCAATTGATTGTTATTGAAATATACAAATTCTTCTAACATTGTTTTAACATAGATCACAATGAGCACTGTTTACTCACTTGTTGGAATACTGCAGTTTCGCCTTCAATAAAATCGTCATCAGTTCTCCACGTGTATAAACTGACATCAGCATGATGTAGTCCTTGCTGACTGTTACCAAAAACCTCGATATACAATCTTTCGTCTCTTATTCCTGGTCGCTTGTCGTCCATTTATGTGCGCCATGTTGTCATTTTGCACGGGTCCGCTAACGGCTGTGTCAGTTATAAACACCACCGCTTGTGGCGCAGGCGGAAGCCTAGACCGAGCGCGGAGATCGGCAGTTGGTTTTCACGCTTTTATGAGAGAGGGTTGCATTACGGCCACAGCGGCATGTCCTCCCGCTTGGCCGGAAGCTTGTAAAGTTTATCATAAATATAATCAATGTGCTTCTGAAAGAAAGTCTTTGTTTGCTGACCTGCTTCTCATCCTGCCCTCACGCGTTATTATATGTAATAATATATATATTTTTTCTAGATCACTAGTCAGCAGGTCGTAGAGACTTTCATCAGTCGCATACGAGCAGTTAACTCCGTGATCAATGCTGTGGTAGAAGACCGCTTCAAGGACGCCCTTGAGGACGCTAAAAAGGTGGACCGTATGCTCCAGCAGAGTGACGAAGCCACGCTCAAGAGGCTTGAAAAGGAACAACCTTTCCTGGGGGTTCCTATCACTGTTAAGGAGAGCTGCGCCGTTAGAGGTGAGGCTATGTTAGGTTAAGACTGCTTAAGTTGCTAAAAATGTAGACCATATGTTTCAATGAAAGTGATAAAAAAAGACTAGAGGCCTTTGAGATGTGGTCATACAGAAGAATTCTCGGAATCTCCTGGAGAGACCACGTCACGAACAACGAGGTTTCCAGAATAATCAAGGAAGATCCCTATATATATAGAGAGATACCCTCAACCATCCCTTGCACAATGTCTTGAAGAAGAACATCGTGGCGCATGATGTGACCGATCGCCTCTCTGAGATGGTTCTTACTAGGGTTACCTATCTTCCTCGATTATGCTGAAAACCTCATTGTTTGTGAGTGGTCTCTTCAGGAAATTTCGAGAATTCTTCTGTATGACCACATCTCAAAGGCCTCTTGTCTTTTTTATCGCTTTTAGATAAGCACCATGTCTCACAGCCGTACATCAAGATGCTCCAAACAAATGTTTTGGCAAGTTGCTTGCGGAGCTTTAAATTAATATTTTATGACTCAAGAATTTTAGTTTCTTTATTGAACGATAGCCTTGCTTGATGTATGCGTCTGTTGAATTCTCTATTTGTTCTGCCATCCCAGGTGATCGTACTTCCAAGGTATACAAACTCTTTTGCAGAAACATTAGTGCAAAAAAATTTGCCACATGCGGCTTAACCCAAAAGCCACAATACCGATTCAAATCGTAAAAACCTACGAAGTTAAATATAGTAGATAATGATGTTTGGTGTTTTAATGGTCGATGTTATATTCCAGGTTTGTCACAGTGCGTGGGTTCGTTGCCGCGCGTGGGCATCAAGGCCAGCCAGGATGGTCACGCTGTGGCACTACTTCGCTCCGCGGGCGCTGTACCATTGCTGGTCAGCAATACACCAGAACTCTGCCTCAGTTGGGAGAGCAGCAATTTTGTTACGGGACGAACGACGAACCCGTACTGTCCACAGCGCACCAGTGGAGGGTCATCTGGGGGAGAGGTAAAGTACCAATAACTGTCCGAAAAATAGGACATAACTTATAAATTTTACTATAAATATTTTACTTTATCTAAGATTTATTCATTCTATTTACCTGTGAAGATTTTTTCTATTATAAAATCCCTGAAATGACTGGTTTAAGATATCTATAGGCGTGCAACAAGGCCGCATACTTGTTCCTTTTCTTTTCACCTTCTTTCACTAGGTACCGAAAACCTTGATATACAATATTTCGTCTCTTATTTCTGTTCGCTTGTCGTAAATGAATGTGTCCGCCATATGGGCATTTGGGACTAGTTATATAGACCGCTGATTGTGGCGCTGGGCGAGAGCCTTTACGAGCGCAAGAGTCGTGTCCCGGCCTTCGGCGAGAGCATATTGTATTGTGGCTCGGCCTAATGCTGTGACTAGGTCCGGGCCACAAGTTTGTAAAGTTTAAAGTAAATATATGTCAATGTGATTTCGAAAAAGTATGTGTGTTATTAATCTGCTCCTAATTCTGCCATCACGCGACTGAATAACACCTTTTGAGAGAGAGGAGGATGTTAATGTGAACATACATTTTAAGCTTATATCACAGTTAGTTTTAATTATTCGCTTTAGTTAGGTTAGCAGACATGAAAATGATGATATGATAACCCAAAGGTTTTGATGTAGCTTTAAAGCATAAATTTCTTTATTCACAATAATTTTTACGTTGTATGTTTCAGGCAGCGCTAATAAGCAGTGGAGCATCAGTTGTTGGAGTGGCATCAGATATAGCTGGCTCCATTAGAATTCCAGCCATGTTCAATGGCATATTCGGTCACAAACCATCTCCTGGTAAGAAATTTCACTTTTACTCTTATATAAACCAGGATTCTATTAACCCTTTCGCATCGGTTGTCGGCATATGCCGTCAAAGATTCCCCGACCGTTGACATCGGTTGACGTAATATATCATTTTGATACTTTCAGTACTCATTGTGACATCTACGGTAGGAAATTGAAAATGCAGTCATTCCCTTTATCAACCTACATGTATTCTTTACAGTAAAGCATGTAAATAAATATCGTTAGGTTTCGTCACAGGAGCGATTTTTCTGTAAACCACATGTTAATGCCACCACATGTATGGAGTTCCATAATGAAAATTTGTTAAATATAATAGTTTTTTGATAGCTAAAAATAGAAGAACCAATGTGATATATCAAAATAGGTCAGATAAGTACATTTATGCTTCAAATACTAGTTTCAAGCAAAAAATGGTTTGAAAAATTCACGCCGTATTGACAGTATAATTTGTATTCCACCGAGCCGTAACGAAAGGGTTAAATATAGTTTATTTAGTTAAATATTCAGACATCAAACTAAATATTTTCGAGCTATAGAGAAACATTAGCCGTGCAACAAACCACAAATTATAATTAGACACATATCCAGCTTATATATTTATCACACAGATGTCGTTGTTTATTTTCCCGCCACTTATTTTCTTAATTATGGTGTATTACAATGATTTATATACAAAAATGAATTTTAATTTAAGAAATATGTATTTCCAGGCATTGTTTCCATTGTTGGTCACTACCCAACATCCACAGATGAGTGTTTCGCGAAGTTCTTGGCTGTTGGTCCTTTAGTCCGATACTCTGAAGACCTTCTGCCCATGCTTCAAGTTATGGCCGGCAAGAATGCAGAACAACTAAGACTAGACGAACCAGTGGACCTTAAAGACCTAAAGGTAAAGCTGCCTTTTTTATTTTTATGTAAACCACATAGAGATATTAGTGATGTAGAAATCTTAGATGTGGATTCTATATTACATATGGCTAAGTGCTGCATGTGGAGTGGTGATTCGCCAACGTTATATACTACAACCCGAAATTCACGCATCATCCGTTTATTACAAGAATTTAATATGAATGCTGTGGTGTTCACGGGACGAATTTCGGCTTACACCAATTATAATCAATAGGCTACGACTGCCATTTTACGGGTGAAGGATCAAATTCACAATATCTGGTTGTATGTGCAAGTATGGAGCTTAGAAAAAGATTAAAAATGTTTATAATATATTAATTTTTTATTCTCTGTCAGAGATCAATCCCACGAGCGGGTAAATAAATATATATAATCGTGTCGGAAACAACAGGGTCAGATCCTGTCTGCCCAGAATTGGGTGACGTCGATGGCGTTACTCCCGGCCATCATTAGGTCTTCTTGGGTGCAGCTACTCGAACACAGCGCACACTCCAGAAAGTGTGACAGGGTCTGCTACATGCCACAGTCACATTCAGTCGGTTCGCTGTAAAACTGCCAGGCTTTCATTTGTGTCCTCGTCTTGCATACTCCGGTCCGAAGTCTGTTAAGGGACCTCCATATATTCCACCCTTGGTCGTGTCCAGGGGCTAGGTCCTCTTTCGGGGCAATCCAAGTATTCCCATCGGTTGCGCTTCTCCACATGTTCAGCCGCAGTGTGGCCTCAGGTATCAACAGTTTTTGATTGTAAGAAATAAAAACACACTTATATTAGCTGTATAAATAATATTCTTACTTTTTAGGTCATGTACATGTTGGAAGCTGGAAAGTCTCTAGTAATGATACCAGTGGACCATGATATACAGATAGCCATGAAGAGTGCTGCAGGTTACCTGGCTGAAGAATGCGGAGCTATTGTTCAAGAGGTAAGAGGACCTAACCTAACCTAACCTTACCTTACTTTAAATTATATTCTTATGCACGTTATTAGTCCTCGGATACTACTCGTAATTGTTTATAACAATATGTAAATTCAACAACTGATAAACATACAAATTCATAGCAAACATCATCTATAAGACTCTCATTAATAAATTTAATAAATGGGGTAAAAATAAACGATAAACGTTTGGATTCGAAACATGTCAACAGGTTAATATTAGGAAGGATATGTGTTATGTTAGGTCAGGGTAGGTGACTGTTGATATGATATAGAGTTAATGTTTTTAACACTTCCCGAATAAAAAACAAATTACTTTGATTCTTTTTTATGTAAACTCACACACGAGAATATCGACAGACGGTGATAGTGATTCTAAAGTCTCATCTGTGGAACTCTATGACGCATATCATGCTGCATATGTCTAAGTCCTGCATGTGGAGTGTTAATCCGCCAACGTCATAGACTACAGCCCGACATTCAATATTGTTACAGGAATTTACTATGAATGGGTGGTCTTCACGGGACAACTTTCATCTAACACCATTTTTTTTTTAATTTAACAGCCTATGACTGGCACTTTGTGGATAAATTCACTCCAACCGTATTTCAGAGCTCAGAAATCGATTATTTTTTAATTTTTTTTAATCTCCATCGGGAATCGAATGCACGACCTTCAGCTTGCCAAGCAAACGCTTTAACTAATGAGCTATACCCGCCGGCAATGACTGTTGACATGTACAATTTATTCTTCTTTGCCTTTCAGACGAACTTCCCTGAGATGGGTGACTCTGTAGAGATATCGGTATCAGTTTTCTTCGGCATGGAAGACTTGCCTAACATGCTCCAAGATGAACACAATCCAAAGGTAAAACATCAGTATACATATATTTTTATAAAAAAATCTCGCTTTGAATCACTCCTTAGAACCAATCGGTCTTCTAAAGCTGCATTTTAAAAAAATATATATATTATGTAAACACATACAGGAAATTCACGCATCATCCTTAATAATTACAGGAATTTACTATGATGGGTGGTCTTCACGGGACGACTTTTGACTACTATTAATTTAAATTAGTAGGCTATGACTGACATTTAACGGGTGAGGGATCACATTCACACCAACCGGGTGTATTTTAAAGCTCATAAATCGATTAATAATCCTTTTTTTTTTAAATCTCTATCGGGGATCGAACCCACGACCTTTGGCAAAGCAAATGCTTTGACCACTGAGCTACGACCGCCGGCAGATATATCAGAAACTTCCTTTGAATACTTGTATTGTTTTGATTATGTATTTAAATTGATTGAATTATCGATGTTAAGCAACATTGGACGAGGAACACAACTTGGATGTGTCACCGCCTGTTGCTAAACGCGTGTCACTGGTTAGTTCGAGCCACTCCTTAGAAACATGACCACCTGGGAACATATATGGTTCTCGACAGCTTTAGTATCTGATACATATTTTGGGTGATGATGGAAAATAAGCCCAATGCTCCGTAAGTGTAGACCATTTGAAAGATCAGCTCAACCCGACCAGCGACACGCAGTTAGCAACAGGCCTATCCAAAGTTTAGTCCGCGCTCAATGTTGTTTAACCCTTTCGCATCGGTTGTCAGCATATGCCGTCAAAGATTTCACGACATTTGAAATCGGTTGACGTGATATATCGTTTTGCTACTTTCAGTACTCACTGTGACATCTACGGTAGGAAATTGGAAGTGCAGTAATTTGCTTTATCAACCTACATGTATTATTTACAGGAATCTGTAAAGCATGTAAATAAATATCGTTAGGTTTCGTCACAGGAGCGATTTTTCTTTAAACCACATGTGTCAATATATATATGGTGATAATTTTATTGTTTGATTTTATAGCACCAGAAAAACGTCTACGTGGAGATTCTCAAGAGTGCCCTAGGCTTGGGAATGTTTACCAGCCATAGTCTGGGCTTCTACCTGCTGCACGCCACCAATCTATTCATCCCGAGGACTTCCTACAGAGACTACTGCAGGCAGGCTGATGAATTGAAGAAGAAAATTGAGGTAATTACTTCAATAATATCATATTAACTGGATTCTTTAATTTTTATTAGAATATTTTTTTCCCTTACTCTAATCTTATTTTATAGATCATTGACTATATTTCAATATTATTAGTAATTAAATATTTACATACAATTAAACCTCAAATTTTATATGCATCAGTTCATTCAGAAAAAATATTCGCAGAGGCGGGATGCCAACCACGAGCCTTGGAACCAACCTTTGCTCTTGTTTATTACCCTAATCCACTCGACTATCTTCTGCCTGAACGAACGCGCGAAAATAAGTTGTCTCATCTTAGGCGGATGTAGTTATAACTATTAATGCGAAATTTCATAATGCTTTTTAATGAATTAAATCAATTTTTGAATTATTTACAGAGAACGATCGGCACGAACGGCGTGTTTCTGTACCCAACGTTCCCCATACCAGCATTTTATCACAGCCAAGTATTCACAAAGACAGCAGGGGTTCTGTATGCCATGCTGTTCAACGTGCTTGGTCTGCCATCCACCCATGTACCACTAGGCCTAGACTCCAATGGCCTACCCATCGGCATTCAGGTATATATATCTTAACATCCTCCTCTCTTTAAAAGGTTGTTATTCAGTTGCGTGGTGGCAGGATAAGGAACAGATTAATAGGACACATACTTTTTCTGAAGCACATTGACATATATTTTCGATAAAGACTTGATTTCCCCGATCGATCGTAACATGGCGATACTTTCTCTTCAATCGATCGGGACTTAACAATGCAATCTCGCCGACGGTTGGTACACAACTCCCACGCTCTTGATGGGCTGTCACCTAGCGCCACAAGCAGCGGTCTATATAACTAACGTCACTCAAATAAGAGACGAAAAATTGTATATCGAGGTTTTCGGTACCAGTTAGCAAGAGCTCTAGTATGCTGATGTCAATATTTTATATATTTCTAGGTTATAGCCGCTGCCAATCAAGACAGACTATGTCTAGCAGTGGCGAGACAGTTGGAAAAAGGATTTGGGGGCTGGGTGCGACCACCAAGCTGCAGCAAATAGTCCTTACTCAACACTGGGTCACTGCGCCACAGACAAAAACGAGAAGATCGACAAACGGTGAAAAGAAAACTCAAAAAATGCCCGAAAAGATACAAAAGAAAAAACAAATCTTATAAAAAATGATTGGTACAGTGTTCAAGATGAAAAATGTAAAAAAAAGAGTTAAATATTGTGTTTGAATGAAAGAAATAAGAATTTGGGTTTCTCGCTCAAAATACTTGCAGTAAATTTTCCTATTACGTTTGCTTCTTTCGGTTTCTAATGTAGATTTTAAATAAATTGATACAAACATACAAATCTACAGCTATGTTGTCACGCTTTATTTTTTTTGAGTAAAAGTAATAAATTTGTAGATAAAAACAGACGAAATTTAAAAATTAAATATGGAATTAGGGGACTTTTTTTTTCGAAAGAAATGAACCTCGAGTTCAGTGATAGTTGTAATACAATGTCTCAAAGAGAAAATTTATAAAATTAATATTATTAATAATTTATATAAGTATACGTTTATAAAAATAAAAATCATTTTATAATGCTTCTAAATCGTTATATATATATATATACATTGTATATTAAAAAAAAATCTTGTAAGAAACATAATTTTTTTTGTAACTACATATTGTTCTATTGGCCCCTTAGGAGCACTGACATTTTTTTCAATGCTCGTCTGGTGAACGGGACATTTTGTGCACGGGACATTTGGTGCACGGGACAACTGCCGCACTGGATGTCTCGCTAACCTAACTTAACTTTACTCATCAATCGTTTTCAGCTTATTTCTGAGACAAACTGTATAATTTTATGTATTTTTATAAGGGAAATGTTTATATGTTTATAATAGGTGATATGATATTATTAATGTTTTGTTATGTGCAAAAAGTCACAATTTTATATTTATATGCTTGTAAAATATGTAGTAATTCCATAAATATATGTATCATAAGGACAAAAATCATAAAATATATTGTATTTATATTCTTAGTTGAAGTAGTAAGCATTGAATAATAAATGTACTGAAATGTAAACTATCTGAACCTTATTCAATATAGATTACTTTGAGTAATATTTATTTAAGATAGGTCTAGTAATTTTTTTATATTTGAAAAAACCGAGGAAGTGTACAGTGAAACAAAAAGTCATGTTCACATTTCCATAAAATGCAATTTAATATTAAGCATATTTAGTAAAGGCGATTCGGTAATCAAACTTTTTAAGGAAATCAAATAATTAGTTTGTCACTACAATATCTGTACTTTTTGGTCCTAAGGGATGACTCAACACAGCCAATAACACACGGTAAGCAACAAGCGGTAACCCTTCCACGTTTTTATTCGCAATCAATGTTGCTTACCTTTGTTGATCGTGCGAGATCTGCGCTTACATTGCGCTATTATTGATGCCAAAAAAATATACATATTATGATAAAATGGTTCCGCAGCATTTCGTTTACAGACAATTCGTTCAGCGACTCATCGGTAACGACGTGGGGCGCACTGGACGTCTGGTTCACGGGACATTCGGCGCCAAGACAACTGGTGCGCTGGATGTCTCGCTAACCTAACCTAAGTTATTTTGTTAACGATCTCGTTCGATGTCTCTTACTGGTCTCTTACGAGTCCAGATATCCATATATCTATATGGATATCTGGACTCGTAAGATCACTGAACAAATCCTTAGGTTAGGTTAGGTAAGGTTAGCAAGACCCTTGCATCAAATGTACATCAGACATCTAGTGCGCCCCACATTGTTACCAATGAGTCGCTGAACGATAGGTTATGACACCTCAGAAAATACCTATATATACATACCTATATGAATATATGTATGAAAGGCCTAATAATATTTAGTATTTAAGTTTACATTATATAAGCACTTATATGTTTGTATTCCTAAATTTTATAAGTTTTTTTTCATTTTTCAATACTGTTGGAATGTGCTCTTAAAGCTTAGCAGTCAGAGTCAAAAATTAAAAAAAAATGTGTAAAAATATAAATATTTCTAATTCCATAAAACTATAACTTTATGATATTCCATAACATTTTACTATGGATCGGTTTCTAATTTTATTATGGTTACAAAATGAAATAAATAGAAAAAAAAAGGTCACCCAGCGTGCCATGGAGAGATCCAAGCTCGGAGTGTCGCTAAGAGATAGAATCCGAAACGAAGAAATATGCAGAAGAACTCAAGTAGTGGATGCTACACAACGAATAGGCAAACTCAAGTGGCAATGTGACATATTTGTCTAAGAGACGTTATTCGATGGGGAAGAAAAGTGCCTAAGAACTGGTAAACGAAGCATTGGCCGACCCCCTGCAAGATGGACTGACTCCATATGAAGAATAGCTGGAGTGGCTTTCAGAAGGCAGAGGATCAAAGTAGATGGAGACTCATGCAGGAGGCCTACCGTTCCATAGTGAACAGACAGAGGCTAATTATGATGATTATTTTTATAGCGTCCATAACTTGAGTTCTTCTTCGAATATTCTCGTTTAGGATCTTTTAGAGACACTCCTCTTATGGATCTTTCCACGGCAAATAAGGTCATCTTATAAGTATTGTATGCATTTTTATCGATTCCTTTTTAAAAAAGCAATTGTAATGATAATGGTGCATATTTTAAGTTATGATTATTCTTTTGTGATTGCTAAGATATTCAGCATGTGGCATGCGTCATATGAAACCTAGCCTAGGATCGAAGAGGATAAAGATTCATGCGGGAGGTCTACGTTCAACAGTGGACGGATACAGGCTGATGATGATAATGTTACATTTTTTGTTTTTTTTTTTAAAACCAAGGCCAGTGATTGTTTGTATATCTTTAAATAATTAAACATGTTATAATTATTTTATTGTGTTATCATTATACTTGAAAAAAATAGCATGATCCCTGTGACATCTAATCGTAAATTAACATTCATGAATGGTCCAATTATTACAGGAATTCACTATGAATGGGTGGTCTTGACAGGATATATATTTAAATTATTGTTTATATAGAATATGATTATTATTATGTACAAACTCGTATTATCAAGTATTCTGTTTGTCATTGATGTTTTATTATAAAATTATTAAGTAAAATGTAACCAGAGTCTTACTAGACTGACAGTTGGTAAAAATTATTATAGTCCATCCAAAATAGGAAGAACCCTATGACACATTTATTGCCCTGTGCTAAATATCGTCCGATATAACGTTGTAAAAACGTTCGCTACCTATACTAATTTTATCGACATAAACAAAAGCCTCTCTTCTTATATATAATAAGTTATTTAGGTAAATATATCACAATAAAAACAAAATAATAAAAAATATATGCATATTGTTACAAATTAGAAAAAATACGGCAATTTGTAACTATAATACTATAATATCTGACGCACGTAGAAGGCCATGTCACATTACTGCGAAAACCAGTGTTGGGTATAAATAATCGTATTTTCGATTGTTTTTGTAAATACCTACTAAAATTAAATATTAGAATTATTATCAATTATAAGTGAATATTAACAGGTTTTAAGAGACATGTAAAACAAACTATAAATAATAATATTAGTAATATGAAAATTATGAAGAAAAGCAAGTGTAGAGATAAATATTAGCACATAACCTTAAAAACACATATTTTAGTCGGAATCCGATAAAGCAGTACATTCTAAATTGTCTTCGTCACTATCGGAATCAGAACTACAACTTTCACACACATTTATAATCAGGTTCTGTTCACTTAAATTGTCAAAGCGTACATCGCGATCCCAATCTGCATAATATTCTCTTTTTTGTTTTGTCCACCACTTTTTTCCAATCTTCTGCCGTGACATTGTCACATGCCTCGTTCAATAGAGTCAACATCTTGTTCGCTGTGAATGGTGGAGACGTGTTATTTCTAGCCGCATAACCTAAATGTAAAAAAGGATATTCATTACATAAATAATGATTAAAATGGCGTGAGGTAGAAGTGATAAATTATATTAATATACCTTTTATTTGAGCCCATATCATTTCAATAGCATTATATTGGCAATGGTATGGCGGTAATCTGATTACCGTGTGGCCTTTTGTTTTGGCCAGTTCGTCCAATACATATGTTGGTGTTGGAGGTTTATACAAATTAACCAATCGGAGCAGCTCATTTTTTAACATTGCCTCATTACTTGGCACTCCTTTGTCACGAAGCCAACTTATAATTTCATTTTTATTGTTTGCCGTAGTAGGAGCTTTGTTGATTTGGACAGAATGGTACGAAGCGTTGTCCATTACTATGGCGTGAGGCTCATGTAAATTTGACAATAAGGTCATAAACCATTGTCTGAAATTATCAAAATTCATCTCTTCGTGATATTCTGTCGTTTTAACTGACTTAAACGCCAGAAGACAATTGGGCACAAAACCTTTTGACGTTCCGGCATGACAAATAATGAGGCGCTGGCCTTTTCCTTCAGGAGTTTTCGTCCTGGATTTAGCCGTGTCGTCGGTCCATATTTTACCAACAGTATGATTAGCATTGAGCCAAGTTTCGTCGAGAAAAACGACTTTCCCAATTCCTAATGCTCTTCATTTGCCTCAAAAAATCGCATCTTTTCAGGGAAATATCCGTGCGCTCCATTATAAACTTTCTTTTTCACATTTTTTATATTTGAAGCCAATGTTTTTCAATACCTTACTAAGAGACGTCGCACTGCCTTGATATAATCCGACTGACTTTAGAGAACCTACCAGTTTAAGAAGTGTTGGTATTTCGTTGCGGTCATAGTATGCATACACGTGATTCCTAATTGCTGCCAAATCAAAGCTATCGGGTTTTGTTATTGAGCATTTCTTCTGTCGTTTCTTATTTGGTGTTAATAATTTTTCTCTTCTAATGAAGATTCACCGTATTTCTCCTCTGTGATCCGAGACACTGTAGATTTACTGATTCCTAGGGAATCCGCGACCCGATCTCGAATGTTTTCAACAGACAGCAATGGTCCACCATTTTGTTTTTCTTGATGAAAATAATCTCGCAAGCGTACGACAAATTCACGTGATTCACTCCTGAGAACAGTTTTTTTCTGTCTCTTCGGCATTGTAAAAACACAAAAATATGATTCAATTAAACAACTTTAACAATACTAACAATAAATATAATAATTACAACAACAAAAAACACGAATCGATCGAAGAACAACACGCTACTGAAAGTCAAACATTTGTACTGATCCGCCATGAAGCCGCCATGCGGAAATAGAGATGTTTATATACGATTCACTTCGAATTCAAATTCGATTTTTTTTCGAAGAAGAAGAGAAAAAAAATCGACCTAATCGAAATAAATATTTTTGCCCCATCCCTTTTACAAGGGGCAATAAATGTGTCATAGGGTTCTTCCTATTTTGGATGGACTATAATTGTATCAAGCGTAATAAAACACCAGTTGTGAGGAATTCCTGGACATGTTTTTAATATTTTTTTACCGACATATTTGAATACCGACAGATGGTGGTAAAGAAAACTCATCTCTGGATTTTAAGATGCTTACCATTTTACACGTATAACCGCTGCATGTTTATTCGCAAGCGTCATAGACTAAAATTCACCTATTATCTACCATCAATTTTAATTTATAGGGTATGAGTGGCATTTTACAGGTGAGGGATCAAATTCACACCAACCTGGATTATTTGTAGAGCATGGAATTCGATAATAATTTTTTATTCTCCGTTGGGATTGTTTGATACACTTACATGAAGTGTTACAGAAGGTTTCCACATTGTCAATGCCTGGTTGGACTCTGATGGAACATTTTTGTACATAAAATAAAATTCTACAATTTATAATGTTGTTTTATTTATCATCAACGATTGTCTACTAACACAATGGAACCTGTTTATTTCGTTTTTTCCATTTTCTCTTATAATTTGTGTAATGGTCTATCGTTTATAAATACTATGATCCCCTCACAAATAACATTCACACTAACCATTTTTTTGTAAAATTCTCAATACATATTATAAAATGGAATCACACAACACGGAGATGAAGTTTGAGTCATGCTATGTTGCTAGGCAGCCACGCCAGTGTGTTTGCTCTACACATGATACCTACGTGTTTGATCGTATCGTCGAGAGGGTCGTCATATGACATCAGCGTATGTTGTGTGTATTATGGGAGTGTGATGAGGCTTTCTTTAACACTATCCAGTCCGCGCGTTATGCGATTAATCTTACGCTGGAGGCCGACTGTTTTTTTAAATAATTGATAAATCTATCGTAATGTGTTCAAATAAAATTAAATATGACCCTCACTGAAAAGGTTTGAGATCTTTGAATTATGGTCGAAAGTAAAAACAACACATATGTTGTGCGATCGGCCACTAACGTTTGAAAAACCATCACAAGCTGTGTATAATCGGCAGCCACTATGCATTGGTGGAACGATCACACACATGTTGTGTGACCCACCTTTAACGTTCGGCCTGGTGATTACACACATACATGTAGTTCTCGACTTACCACGGTTCTACTTAAGACTATTCGCACTTACGGCCAAAAATTTTTTTTTATTAAAATTGAAAAAAATTACGACCAAAATATAAATATATATAAATAATAATAGAAATAAATATTTAAAATATTAATGAAATAAATATTTTATTGTGTATTAATAAATAAGTATAAATAAATACACATGTTTTATTTTAATATGTAAGTACATACATATTTTGTATGAAATTCGAATTACGACCAAAGTCCTGGAACGTATCTTGGTCGTAAGTCGAGGACAACCTGTATTGTATAATCGAACTGGATGGTGTTTTTAAAGAAAAGCTTGCACCTCATTCATTTGAAATATGTTTACTCTTATATGAGCTAGGATTCCAATAAATGTAATTTATTAGTTAAGCAGTCAGGGATCATGACAATTTTTATTAGATATAAAAATAAATGTGTTCAGAGTGCGAGGAGTTAATCGGCGAGTAATAATTACAAAAAATAAAAAGACAAATTTCAATATTAAATTTTAATTCATCGATTTTTAATTACAGAAAATTGACAAAACCAAAATGGCCTCCCCCGCCCTCCGCCTGCACCGCGCTTCTTCGTCACAACTTTCTTTTAGTACTGAAACACTATATAATATATATATCGACAGATCGACAATAATCAATCATTCCTATATGAAGTATTAGTCATCAAACTTAAAAATACAACATCTTACATTAAAAGTAAAAGAGAAAACATTTTTAGAATTATTTAGAATCCACTGTCAACAATAATAAGCCAGAACAAAGACACAATATGGCCACCACAAACTATAGCCGAGATATTAAATTCCACCGAATGCTGTGCAAAAAGAAAACCATGTTTAACCCTTTCGCATCGGAATATGCCGTCAAAGATTCCCCGACCGTTGAGATGATATAGTTGACGTGATATATTGTCATGCTACTTTCAGTACTCATTGTGACATCTACGGTAGGAAATTTGAAGTGCAGTCATTCCTTTTATCAACCTACATGTATTCTTTAAAGGAATATGTAAGGCATGTAAATAAATATCGCAAGGTTTCGTCACAAGAGCGATTTTTCTGTAAATTACATGTGTGAATGCCACCACATATATGGAGTTACATAATGAACGTTTGTTAAATATAATAGTTTTTTATGCATGATCTGATAGCTAAAGGATAGAAGAACCAATGTGATATATGAAAATAGGTCAGATAAGTACATTTATGCTTCAAATATTAGTTTTAAGCAAAAAAAACGCCGTATTGACAGTATAATTTGTATTCCACCGAGCCGTAACAAAAGGGTTAAAATACCGACCAATCAAATACATGTCATTGTTTATAATTCGCAGTGCAATATATTTTTACAACTATTTAACTATGAAAAAAAAAAGTATAGTAAAACTACGACCAGGAAAAAAAATACCAGCCCTTGTCAAACGTTAAAACATTTCAAATCACATGTAAAACATTTCCTTCTGAGAAATCCAGCCAAGTTAATGATTAATCAATCAATGATACAAAAATACCTTTCCTAATAATTGAACGCCGGAAATAAAAAAACAGTACGAGAATGTGCAAAAAAAAAATATGTTGATATTTCAGTGTATTTTTTTTTTTTTCATACAAAGCATGTTTTTTGCATACCTATCAACATAAGTGTTGTAACAGAATAGTGCAAAAGACTTTTTTTCTACACTTTTTTATTTCCGAAGTTCGTACATATAATAATTAAAACCACGTATTCGAATAATTGACTTAATAACATGTTTTTATAAAATTATGAAATTACGCTAGTCTATAAATAATTATTTATTAAGCTTAAAAAATAAAAAAATACAACAAATTTCAACATTCATTCAACTCTTTTAGTAAAACACAAGTATTTTTAAAATTTATTTTAATAATAATAATTATAAAAATTACAAAAATCCAATTAATCATTACATTTAATAATTCATTAAGCTGTTGTATTTAATTTTGTACCTGGACTATATATTTGTATATTTAATTTTTGACAGTCATTTAACATTTAAACGTCCAGTGGTCCCATATGGGACCGCAAATTTGCGTCGTTCAATGCCCAAAATTCTTCTAAGAATCTATTGTGCGACGAAACATTACAAACATTGGCCTGCTAGGGCATTGAACGGTGCAAATTTGCGGTCCCGTATGGGACTACAGGGCGCTTAAAGGTTAATTAAGCAAAATGTATACAAAGAGAACTCTTCATTGATTCGTTCACTATTGAAAAAATAACCATAAATAGTATCAAGCTAAAAAAAAAGTATTGTAACATTTTATTAAATAAAGATTATTTTTTTACCATTTCTGCTATTAAATCTGAGCATATATACACCACAATCTGTCATCAACAAGGACCATCGGGTCCAAATCGATCGCCTTATCCCGATTCATATTTACAATGTATATCAAATAAGATAGGCTTGCTTAATCGGTCAAGAAGAGCATAAACTACAGCAGCCTTTTTTCAAGCCCAGTCTCGCAAGTCCATCGAGAACTATATATACAAAGTACTCAGGAGATGCAAAGCTGATATGGCATGTAGCGACGACCATGGCGGCTTATAAAGCTTTGTGGCGGAAGAGGAGCTAACGTAGTATTTTTAATGATGATTTATGCATTTCTGCGTAAAACGCTCCGTTATCGATGCATATGGTCACCGCTTTATCGACTCTATCGGAAACTATACACAACTATCATAACATTAATGGACCAAGTCTATTTCAAACAGATCAAATTTAACGGCCTAGATATTTATCGAATCACTTAAAATAGTCTCATCCATTCCTCTTAAAGCTAAGTCAAGTTTGATAATTAAATGCAATTCAATAATGCCGTTAAAAAATATGTTAAATTTAACATTGACACGCCAAACGATAATAAATATTAACATTGTTCGTTAAAAAAAAAATGTTAATTTTGTGACTAAAATTAATTAAGAAATTGCTTTTAACTATCTAGACAATGTATTAAAAAAATACATAATATCATAATAAGAACAGGGATTTTCAAATGGCATTCTTATCCACAGTGAATTTACAAACATTAAAAAAAACAAAAATTACACGAGAAATATTTAAAAAAAATTGTAACAGCTCTCACCACATTTCGTTCCCAGACAATTCGTTTAACGACTCATCGGTAATGACGTGTGGCGCACTGGACGTTTGGCGCACGGCACAATTGGCACACTGGATGTCTCGCTAACCTAACCTCACCTTACTTAAGGTATTTCGCTAACGAGACCTATGGATCTCTGGAATCTATGATCGCTGGAAAAATCCTTAGGTTGGGTTAGGTGGAGAAATCCTTAGGTTAGGTGGAAAAATTCTTAGGTTAGGTGGAAAAATCCTTAGGTTAGGTTAGGTTAGCGAAACAGCCAGTGCACCAGTTGTCCTGTGCGCCAAATGTCCCGTGCACCAGATGTCCAGTGCGCCCCACGTAGTTACCGATGACCGTAGAACGAATTGTCTTGCGACGATAGGTCGTGACATGTCAAGGCCCGGACTGTCTGATATTGAAGAAGATATTTATTTCAAGCTTGCGAGGAATCGAACCCGCGACCGCTCGCATCGCAGTCGAGAGCCGCCATTACAGACTAGACTTTAAAAGATATCGTCATGTATAGCAGTGCTCTGCAACCGGTGTGCCGCGGCACACTGGTGTGCCGTAAGCCGATACAGGTGTGCCGCGATCAAATAATGCAATATTATAAATAAATAATTTTACAACGGTCCTCAAGCTCCCAGCGTCTACATAAATTATGAAGACATACAACGAGGTACTTGCTTTATTAAGTTCTAAATGAGATTAAAAAAAAAGTGAAATTGATCAAATTAATATCTATATTTGGCTTTTGGTGTGCCGCGGTATTCAAGGCGAGAACTTTGGTGTGCCGTAGAATCCAAAAAAGTACTTTGGTGTGCCGTAGATGAGAAAAGGCTGCGGAGCTCTGATGTATAGAATGCCATTCGTAAAAAACTGTCATCAGGTCAAAAATAAAAAATATATAAGACAAAACACAACAAAATTCCATTACATTTAAATACATGAAGAAAAAGCATTTGCAATTATATTTGCGAGCATTAACCTTTATCCAACTAGTGGTTTCCTTACGGGACCGCAGATTTGCGTCGTTCAATGCCCTACGGTCCCATACAAGAGTGCTTACGGTTCATTTCACAATCGGATTACATTAATTTGTAATAATAGTATTAAAGTAAGTTCATGGAAGAATCTATTGTGCGACGAAACATTACAAACATTGGCCTGCTAGGGCATTGAATGACGCAAATTTGCGGTCCCGTATGGGACCACTGGGCATTTAAAGGTTAATTTTAAAATTAAAAAACACAAAAAAAAAAAACAATAATAGCGATGGTCATATTCATTAATAATTATAATTATCATTGAACCTGATTGAAGGCAACAAGTATTAGAAAAAATATATATATTTGTGGGGAGGAGAGACACACACTACTAAAAGCACTGAGGTATTCTAAAGTCTTTTTCTGCCACATTCGAGAGTCACAGACTCTGCTTTTAACGGCACCATTACTTCACCAAACGACTGAAGTTTTCACGACATTTCCATTGTCGAGGTCACATTTTAAAACAATTATTTATCATACAGAACGATGCGACTAAGAAAAATCAATAAGATAGTCAATAATGTGAATTTTCAAAACATAGTCATTACGATGTTTTACATTACAACCGTCCATAGTGAAAATCACACAAAAAAAATGTAACATTTACGTTTTTTATCATTAATTTTTAAAATATTTTATAAAGTCAGTAGCATATTGATACTAGTAGAAAGGCTATAAAAATTGCGTAACTCAGTTTGAGCTGCTCTTTAGGTCCAAACGGTCCCCGGGAGCATCAATTTTATCATGCAATTTCCATAAAAAAACATTTGATCAAGACATCACACAAAAATATGTCGAAGAGACTGTTCCAAGTTCTAGTTGTTATATATTCAAGCCTTCATATTTCTGCCCTGAGGGTGGATAATGGTAGCTGACACAACTGAATTGCAGCAATTTATAGAGACCCTATGTTCCAGAAATAGAAGTATCTGGAAATATTGCATTCAATAATTATGCTCAAGAGTGTGATACAGATAAATTGCAAGAATATTATTAAGCAATATATCTTTTCATCCATTGCAGCATCTATCAATCTGTTGCAATAATATAGATGTCTATAGTCGCAAGATATGTTGCAATTTCTATATAGCCTGTATGCGAGTATAGTTAAGTAAAATATTGAGTCATTGTAATATTATGTAAGCAGAACTGTAAAATAAGACAAAGCGAAACAAACAAATACATCATCAACCATGCGGGATCACCAAAAACATTATTCAGACGTCAGTATTATAAAATGTCTTTAAAAAAATGATGTTTCGGCAAGATGAGAGTGAAATTTCCACACGACATTAGCGCTCGGTCACATTCTTCTTCAGCATCACTGGAAACTCGGTTTGAGATACGGCCCGACTGAGGGAGAGGTAGGAAAGTGATCCATGTAGCGTTCCAAGCGGAGGTACTTGACTGTAATTAGGTTTCCTTCGTACCACCATCCGTGAAGACTCTGGTAAACGAGCCCGGCGTCAGCTTTCGAAGCACACTTGACGTATACGCAGCAAGATGTTTTATCAATCTCTACGTGTAAGATTTTAACCTGTGGACCGCATTTCTCTAAAATGGCGTCTTGAATAACGAGCTTATTGGGGTTCTTATCATTCTTATCGACCATGTGACGTATTTTTAAACAGGGCGCCGGCGAGACAGTCAAATTATTAACCGAGCCTTCTTGAGTTTCGAACGCTTGACCTTGCCACGCCCCCGCTCCTCTTGTAGCGTTTCTCGGACTCCCTTGAGGTGTGACCCACCGTAAGACATCGTATTCTTCTCCGGAAATTCGTTTAATTTCAAAACGGACGCGGCTTTCATTCTGTTTGATGAATTTAAGAGCCGCGTCCCAAATGCCGGCCATTTTATCCCGGTTTTGGGGCAGGATCAGAGAGTCCCGGATGTGTTTGATAGCGACAGCCTGCCCGAAACCTTCGTCCGGATTATCCTGCGATACGTTATCGATGATCTGTTCGACCATCGAATATATTTGTTCTTTGCGGTTTTTGTTATACTCTAAATACGCGCGTACAAGTTTGTGTGCTGCATACGCTAGCACCGCGATAAATGCAATAAATAAGCTCGCAATTACCAGCGTGTAGAGCTTTCCAAAAAGCAGACATTTTAACGGAACGTTAGGTTCTAAAACGGCCAAAGCTATTTCACCTTTGCTTCGACGCGGTAAAATGTAATCCATGCTTGTAAACGGCATTAATTGAGCTCCCGCCGTCACAATAGAAATGCCCCATTTAGGATTAGCCAAAATCAAAACGTGCAAATTGTATAGATCTTCCGTTCTTCCGACAATATCGACATTGCGATAGTCTTTCTTGATAAAGTTGATAACATCGGTTTCGGACATTTGAGGCACTCCTTGACCGCACGCGGCCGATACGGCACGATTTGTCAGCTCAGGATGCAGGATTCTTAATAAATCCATGGCTTTTGTGACCGATTCCGCGGGAACGCAGTCGACTGTCGCGCGATTCCGTTCGCTTCCTTCCAAGCACACGGGAATCACGTTATTCTTATCTTCAATGAACAGAGCTACATCGCCTTTCATGCCCATGTACATAAAAGAAACAGCCAAGAAGAATATGAAACCAAACCCGACGATCGCAAATGAAACGAGATTATTTTTCAAAACGTTTTTTTCGCCCGCGGTCTTAAAATCGGGCGATAAATCATTGATCCTCCTGTACGCCGCGCTGTACGCGTTATAAGGTTTGATATTGTGCGATCCGCCTCCGTTTCCGTTATCGGAGTCTTTCAAGAAGTTTCTAGAAGAATCCGCTTTGATAGCAGACAGCCGCTGCGTGAAGCTGCTCAAATATGGACTATCGATCTCTTCTTTAGCGACATTCGACGATTTATACGACTTGTATGACGACGGCGGCGAAACATAAGAATTGCTCACATACGAAGGTTTCTCCGAATAATTCG
Organism: Glossosoma conforme; assembly: GCA_022606575.1. Lineage (NCBI taxonomy): Eukaryota > Metazoa > Arthropoda > Insecta > Trichoptera > Glossosomatidae > Glossosoma > Glossosoma conforme. The sequence continues at coordinate 544,994 of JAGTXR010000208.1, read as the reverse complement.
TCGATAAACCTAAACGTGAACGTATAGAATTAAGATTATCTGAAACTGCGTGCGTAGAATACGACGGTATCGACGTTGTATCGACGGGAGTGCGACGCAGATTTGACGCAGGTAAAGTACTAGATACGTAATCCAATTTAGCAGCTGTTTTATAAGACGGAACATCAACATCACTATCGGATCCCGTTTCGTATTCGTCACGATCTCCAGAATTCTTAAATGTCTTCGTTATACGTCTAGTCGTTACTGTTTTTATCTCTTCGTGAGTTTTAACAGGCTCACTTTCAGATTCCGAGTCTTGCTCGACATTCCGCAGAGGAGAATCAGCTTTTTTAGGCATCGATCTTCGCAGTTTATTCGTTACAGGTGGCAGCATTGCCGTGGCAACGGTCTGTCGTCTGTTTTTAGTCTTTTCTTTGCTCGTTTTGTTCAATTCCAAATCGGATTCTTCCCCGCTGGAATATTTCGCCAGCGAGCGGCGACTGTCGGCGTTCTTGCTGTCCCCCTTGCCCTCCATGACCATCTTCAGCTTCTTCACCATGAGCCCGCGAGTGGAGGCAGTGATGGGCATCACCGGCAGCCCGTACTGCGCCAGCTTTGTCCGCAACTCTGCCGTCGACATGTTGTCCACGAGGTCAGCCATTTTTAAAAATATCTGAAAAAACAAACGAACAATGAAAATCAAACAAATAACACTTCACCTTATGCTGAGCTGAAGAGGGTTGCGGAGGACCGAAAGCAGTGGAGATCGAGATGCAAGATTTTGTTGCTGCAAACCAATCCACCAGATTGATAGTACGAAGAACACTTCACCATAATATTAAAAGCATTATAAAATCAATACTACGTTTTAAATAATAAATATTACTTTGTAGTTATATCAAATTTAGCATTATGAAATTAAAAATGCAGCTTTTTTACATTTCTATCACGAATTTTGATGCCAAGAAATACTTATTAACCTGTATTTCTTTAGGGTTCTCTTGTTAACTCCGCTCTGGATCAGTCTTGGAAGAAATGCCGAGTGAAAATTTCACTGGACTGTGTGCTTTAAGAGCATTTCAAACAAATATGTTTAACAATGGAGCTAACGAGTACAGCACTAAGCTTTAAACGCTCAGTGGTCTCTTATGGGATCGCAAGTTTGCCTCGTTCAATGCCCTAGCAGGCCAATGTTTGCAATGTTTCGTCGCACAATATTCCATGAACTTCTTCAATACTATTATTACAATTGAATGTAATCCGATTGTGAAATGAACCATAAGCATTTCTGTATGGGACCGTAGGGCATTGAACGACGCAAATCTGCGATCCCGTAAGGAAACCACTGGGCGTTTAAAGGTTAATAACCTTAATTTTGTTGAAAAAATGTGTTTTATTTTCATTCATTTCATTTGTCCATGTCCGCACCCTAAACTGGAGCATAAAGACATCACGAGCCGCCGCCATAAAGCTTTCAGCCGACTTGGTCCTCTTCTCATCCCATATCAGCTTCACAGTCAATTTTGTTTATAGTTTCCTATGGCGTTCCAGAACGGCAAGAGTCCAGAAGCTTGAAGAAAAGGCGGCCGAAGTTAAACTCTAATGCGGCATTTGTAAGACATGTCCCGGCCAGGTCCACCTTCGTCTCTTGAAGCACTGTAATGTAGAAGGCTGCCTTGTCCACTCTCTAACTTCGTCATTTACCATGAGTCAAACCATCGCGCTCCCAGTATTCTGCCCAGACATCTGTTTTCGAAACTCATTATTCGGCTGCATTGGCTTTTGGTGAGATACCAAGATTTACAACCGTAAAGGATGATACAGGCTGTGTAGATGGCATTTAGTTTGTCAATAAAAATGCTGGTTTTTGATATTTCTTCACCACAACTTTAGACTCTTAGATAAAAATACTCATGTATAACCTAAATTTAGTTCAAAATGTGTTTTTACGATTTAAAAATAAGTTATTAGAGTTTGGTTAGATTCAATGAAACTAGAAATGAGACTGTTTTTTCATAAAATATTCTTTTATAGTCTGATGGTATTATTACTACTGTCAAAGCGTAAGACAATATGAGAAAAATGGCATTTTTACATGTGAAATTGTAAATCTAACAATGAGAATTGATACTTAGAAACATTATCTTTAGTTTGTATTGTAGTTTTGAATGTATTGTATAGCATGAATTGTTATTATAATACGTTTTAAAGCTTGATACACTACAGTCATTTACATATTACGATAACCAGCCAGGTCAATCTCTTGACCGAACGTGCGCCAAAATGATGCAGTGTCCGAATCCTAGCCTCGTCGCCCCCCACAAAGTCAAACCGTCGTATAAACATAACCCATCATACGGCTGCACAGGTTTTTTCTTGCGTCGAGTCGTTCGTCAGGACTAAGCGGTTCAGAGGCCTCGGGAGCGTCGGCCGATCACCCGATCTCTTTGAACCGAACCGCTCACTGTTATCCGCATTGCAATATTGCGAGAATAATGGATTGTCTTACATGTTATGGGAGCAACAGCATGCGATGGCGAGAATAGTTTTAATAATCAACTGGTTTTTTGCGCGGCGAGTGTCTTCAGATGCTAGAAGCCGGAAAACGTTAAAAAGTCGCGACCGACGCGAAGTTATTCGAGAATCAATGCTTTTTAAATGATTCACGGCCGCGGCTGTTCAACGCAACGGCCTGGTATCTAGGTATTGTTGAAGTAGGTAGTTAAATAATAAACTAGGTCCATTTTACATTTAAACGAATAAAAAAAACCGATTCGCGTTTGCTCTATGGCTAATATTTGAGTTTTTTTTTCTATTTATAATTCATTTAAATAATATTTTTCCATTGTCTTTTTTTGTGATTTAAAATCAGACGAGTAATATGAAAGTTACGAATTTAAAAATAAATTTATTTATTTAAAATAAATTATTTAAAAACGGTTACGAATTAGTAATTATAAAATAATTACACGTTTTAAATTTTATCTTATTTTAAATATTACCTTTGAGAATAATTTTAAATACCTAATTGATTTAAAGATAGAAAAATTATTAAATATGAATAAAACTAAAGAAATATTATTTTAAAAAATAAAATTGTAAGCATGACGTTCGGAAAAAATAATTTGACTATAAAAAAATCGGTTTGATACAAAAAAAATGCACCCCCAACTATAACAAATTCAAACAAAGTTTTTTATTGAACAATAAATAATACTGCGATTTAATTATTTCATAATATGTATTCAAGAAAAGGTTGTATTATCCCTTAATAATTACATAGCTAAATCATTTGTTGAACGTAGGCCTCCCGCATGAATCTCCATCCTATCTGATTCTTTGCTTTCCGCATCCAGGCCACTCCGGCTATTCTTCTTATGTCGTCAGTCAATCTTAAAGGGGGTCGGTCAACGCTTCGTAGGTAAATACTTGATATTTATTGAAAATTTTAATATTTTTGCCCCAAATAATTAATAGCCTGCACCTACTTTTTGTCTTTTTAACTATGTTAACATTTCTATAAGGGCAGACTTTATTAACCTTTTCGCATCGGCTGTCGGCATATGCTGTCATAAAATTCCCCGACTGTTGACATCGGTTGACGTGATATATAGTTTTGCTACTTTCTTAGAATACTTTTTTATGCATCATCTGATAGCTAAAAAATATATAAACCAATTTGATATTTCAAAATAGATTAGATAAGTACATTTATGCTTCAAATACTAGTTTTATAATTGATAGCATAATTTGTATTTATACCGAGCCGTAATGAAAGAGTTAAAAATACATTTTTTATTTAAATATAAATCTGGGTGTATGTTCAATTTTCTTAGATTATATAAAAAACATTAACCGAGTCGCAAACCAAAAATTAAAACACAAAAACATTCAGCTTATACTTTAATTCCACAGATGTCGCTGTTGATTTTCCCGCCACTCGCGCATCTCCCCGAGAGCGATCCTGAAAAGCGAGACTTTTCAGGAAGGCTTCGCTTCAGTCTCTTCAGGAGGTTGCAGGAGTGAGCACCCCTTCAGGAGCGCTTCGACCCTCCCACTGTGTCCTTCCCGGCGCGTTCAATCGTTAATTCAAACCGCTAATTCCGCAATCGATCCGCGCGTTTCGCCTCCACGAACCTCCGAACTTCCGGCGAGCGATTCGCGCGCTTTTGACACTTTTTTTCAGGAGGAATTTGTTAGCAAATCCACAGTACCAAGATGATCGGTGAGTGGATTTCACAATTAATTAAATTATATATAAAAAAACCTTATAATTTTAACACATCTGCGCAATTGAAAATCAAATAAATTGAATAAAAATACCGTTACAATATTTTTGTTCATTAATTCAATTTATTTTTACCATTATTCCTCAATAATAGTATTAATACGCGACAATAACTCATGAGTTAATTTGAAAATATTATTTTGAATTCTAATACTTGGATTATTTTCGAATTATATATAGTTATTTTTTTATAGACGAATAATCATTTCATCTGTTGAATACTAATACTTATTTTCATTTTTGAAAAAAATTAACGTACATTACGAGTTTTTTTTCAATACGCAAATATCGCATATATATAAATATTGTTCTCCTTAACAAAGGTGAGAATGAATCAAAAAATGTCTATTAGGGTCTTAAAGCATGTAGGGATTATAAATCCAAATTTAACGTTCCATAGTGCGTATTTCGTTTTTATTATGTAAGCTGCGTCATTTAAATGTTTAAAAAAAATCGTGTTTTTTTTAAGTAAAAATATATTTTTTCACATTATTTGTGAAAAATTGAACATATTGATTGACATAATACAATTAATTAATTTTTTAAAGTAATATTTTCACACGATTCTTAACATATGTCCACCACAATTCACAATTTCTTACCTCAACTAGTCGCGTAATCTTAGTTCTAAGTTAGCATATTTTAGTTCCAACGAATACATTGTGTAGTTGACGGTCTTCCAAGTTATAACAAAAGCTTTATTAAAAATCTGATTTGATTTATGCTCTCCTGTGACAACAGCGCCATATTTAAAGCATTTTTTCTTTACATATCCGATTCATATATGGAACATATGGTCACCATAAATTGCCGCCACTCGTCCATGCCTCCTTAACAGACATATCTGCATCTAAAAGTCCACCTGGGAACATATATGGTTTCCAAAAACCTCTAAGGCAGAACCTAGAAGAGACGGCTGCTGTAGTATCCGAAGCATATTTATGCGTGATTTGTTAATCAATTTTTTAATGCAGGTTGGATTATAAGCCCTACGTTTTCGAATTCAAATCAATTTGGTCGGCTCAACCCGACCAGCGACATGCGGTGAGCAACAGGCGTTGACCCATGGTTCCGCTGCATTTCGTTCACAGACAATTCGTTCAACGACTCATTATTAACGACGTGGGGCGCATTGGACGTCCAGTGTACGGGACATTTGGTGCACGGGGCAACTGGTGCACTGGATGTCTCGCTAACCTAACCTGAGTCATATTTAGTATTTGTTAATTTTTCGTATTTTTAAAAATATATCGTTTGGTTAGCTTGATGCTTTCTGAGCCTTGAAGATTTGGTCCTAAAGGGCGTCTTAATTTATTAATATTTACAAACTCTATAAATAATGGGTCTGCCAAATAACTTTTTTTTTTTAAAACGGCGCAAAACATCGAGTGTAGCTTCGGCTGTGTGGCACGTAACGCCATCCTGTTGAAACAAAATGTTGCCAATATCCTCCTCTTCAATTTTTGTGAACAAAAATTCGTTCAACATGGCCGCGCCGTATGGAAGCGCCATTGATGGCGCTTCGCGCACACTTTCTGCCACAGCAGCAATATTCTCAGGTGTTCGCACTGTTTTTGGCTTTTCACGCTTTGGTTTATCGATGAGGATGCCAGTTTCTTTCACTTTTTTCACAAGATAACGAACATACGGAGCTGACGGTGATTCTCTTCTTCCAAATTTCGTACGAAATTTTCGCACACATTCTGCAACATTACCATGATTTTCAAAGTAATGTCGCAATATTTCCCAGCGTTGTTCAAGTGTATACACAACCATAGTCGTTTAGCGGAAAGATAAAACTAATTATCTGTCAAATCAGACATGAGCTAAGTGTTACCATTCACGAAATAAGCACTAGTTGAAAAAAAAAATGTTAGATGGCGGACCCTATACCTACAATTTGATTATGTGAATTTAATTTTTCAACCGTAAATGCCACTTAAAGGCTAATTGGACTTTACCCGCCTCACACCCGCATCACACCGAAGGTCAGTTAAGTCTCCTTGATGACGCGCTCATTCAGATTATGATCAGTTAGCAACTGATAAGTCCAGTGGGCGTCCCCTCTGAACAATTGTGGCCGCTGCACAGAAGTGCTAAAAGGAAGAACCCGTGAAAGAGATTAGAATCGCATTCATGGTTTGTAAAGAGATGGAGATGGAAGATAGATTCTCTCACCGAAAATACGTATAAATAAGTCTACCCGTAAACTCCACCCATTCACAGTGAGTTCCCGTAAAAAATGGATTGTGCGTGAATGCCAGGCTTTAGTCTAATATCGTTGGTGGATAATACTCTGCAGGCAGAGCTTAGCCATGCTTAAAAATGATAAACGTCATAGAATTCTTAGATCAGAATTCTTCATCACTGTTGGTCAGTATTCTCCTGTATGGGTTTACATAAGAAATAATTAAAAAAATAATATAACGTTTTTAAAGTTTTGTGAGTAATATAATTTTATTTTAATGAAAATAGTTCTCAAATTCTTTCTCTCTTTCTTTTTCATTGTTTGCTGTAAGCATTGTGGGACAGAGATAAACCACTCAGCAGATAACTTCACTCGGAATGTAATAACCGCGTATGATAATAAACATTGCTCGGACAGAGGAAACGGATATGCGGCGATGTCCGGGGCTATGCCTCTCTGCAGTGCACACTAAGAGTCGACTTATTTACTGGAAATTAGGTTAATTATAAAAAGGTTTCAAACATACAAGTCATCATCATTATCAGCCTGTGTCTGTACATTGTTGATCGTAGGCAAACCGCATGAGTCTCCATCCTCTTTGATCCTCCGCCTTCCGCATCCTGGCTACTCTCACTATTTTTCTGATATCGTCAGTTTATGTTTCGGGGGGTCGGCTAACGCTTCGTTTGCCAGTTCGTGAACGCCACTCCAACACTTTTCTTCCCCATCGACCGTCGGCTCTTTAACAAATGTCACATTGCCTAATCGTTAAGTAGCCTCCACTACTTGAGTTCTTCTTCGAATATCCTCGTTTCGGATTATATCTTTTAGAGACACTCCTCTCATTGATTTCTTAATGGCAAGTTAGATGACTTTATTTTATGTGTAAGACCTGCTGTTAGATTCTATTCAGTGTGAAATTAATTCAAACTCGTAAAATGACAGTCATAGCTTATTAATCAAATTTAGCGTTAGACGAAAGTCGTCACGTGAACACCACTCATTCATAGTGAATGCCTTTATAGTGCGAATAACGTACTGTAGTCAAATGAAGATGGCGTAAAAACTTCACATACACTGCTTAGCCATCCTTAAAATGGCAAACGTCGTAGAATCTATAAATGAAGTTTATGCATCCCCATCTGTCAGTATTCTAGAGTATGTGTTTACAAAAAAAAGTGAAGATGGAAAGCTTCTTTGTCCGCCCCCTAACCTCGTCATTTATTACAAAATCAAACCTACGTAGCCACAGTATTTTACAAATATACTTGTTCTCATAACGCATTATACGGCTGCATTGGGTATCTATTATAAATAGATGCGCTAATTAAGAATATTCTTCTTTCCATACCTGTTTCATATCTGGAATATACAAATTGCCGCCAATAAGTTCTGTCAGAAGTGTGGAAGGAATGGTTGAGGGTAGAAACTGTAGACGGCGCCAAGTGTTCGAGGACATGAGTTGCAGCTCTTATGCTGAGCTGAAGAGGACTGCAGATGATGGAGAGGAGTGGACATCAAGATGCAAAATTTTGTTGCTGCAAACCAATCCACCGGATTGATACGACGATGAAAAAGTTCTGTCAGCTGCCACTGTCCATTCCTCGTTCTAGGATATATCTACACCTGAAGGTCCACTTGGGAACATATATGATTCCCAACAACCCCCAGAGCAAAAGTCCGATTAGTTGAAATAGAGGTAACTGTAGTATATATATAATCGTGTCGGAAGCAACAGGGTCAGATCCTGTCTGCCCAGAAGTGGGCGACGTCGATGGCGTTACTTCTGGCCATCATCAGGTCTTCCTGGGTGCAGCTATTCGGGCACAGCGCACACTCCAGAAGTAACTGTATCCGAGGCATATTTTTGAATAATTTGTTAATCGTAAAAAAACCGAATGATCAACCAGACGCTCCCGAGGCCTGTACCATTTTGTCCTAAGGGGCAGCTGAACACGAAAACACTTCTTATCAAAACGCATTATACGGCTGCATTTGCTGTCTATTATCTATAGTAGTGTTATTTGAAAAATGAAATATTTACACGTGACATTTTTTTTGTTGTTTTGTATTTTTGAAATGAAGAGCGTCATAATGTTAACGAATATAATTTTTCAATCATTATCTGTCTGTATTTTTTTATGTGTTTACATAAAAATAATGTGAAAGGACGCCTTTTGAAGACTTATATACTTGTTTTTTCTTCGCTTTCCCAACACCTTTAGAAATCGTCAATTCTACTCGAGTATTTTCGTGAAAAAAAAAATCGTCTGCCCGAAATCTTTCAGCCTTTTCACTGAGAGAGATATTTCTGGAGTAATTTGTCTCAATCAGAGATGAAAAAAAAATCAATCTTTTCCCAATAACAAATGTTTTCGTAAAGCCGTTGTCAAATTTATGTCAAGAAAAAGAGCGTTTTTTTAATGAATTATTCCTAACCCATCGTTAAACAATATTTCTATTTGTTTCTTATCCACGTGACAATACGTTCCTATCAAATATTCAAAACAATATTGATATCCTCCTCTCAAAGTTCGATATCGATTTACTGGATGACAGGATGCAGGATCAGATTCACAATACAAATAACTTGTTTTCATTTCACAATCTGCGTTTATTTGTCAAACATTTGCAACAAAAATACCGTTGTGGCGCATATACGCGGATAACGGTCGCGAGCGAGCTCCAACTGACGGCGCGCTCTGACATCTGGCGCCGCCAATGGTCGCGGCAGACAAGCGAATCAAAGATGACAGTGGCCAACATGAAATGGAGCAACTGTCATAACAAATAAAATGGCGCATACAAACACCGTGTACTATTATACAATTAAAACTAACATTAGATATGCATGTCTGGCGAGCGAACAAAAATAAGAGTCAAAAGATCGTTTTTCGAGGTTTTACGGCATCGGTCTAAAGGAGCTATATCAAACTGATATCACCATCTTCACCGCTACTAAGAGAAAGAGGGTGTTAGTTTACAAATTGATACACACTTAATATTCCACGTACTTTACAACTTAATATGCTTATTCATAGTTTGTAATAATTAATTTCAAGTTTACTAAGTGGTTTGTTTCTCGGCTTAACTGCACGTGGCGCCATCTATCGGGCTAAGTCAGGTTTGATCATTTCTTAATATTAATATAATATGTAAATAATAAATATATTTTTACGTCCCAATAACAACCGATTATACAGCGTCTGTATCGTCGCTATTCTGCTTTATGGCTAGACAACTTAGAATTTCATCAAAGGGCAATGTATAATAGGTTTCAAAGACAAAGATTCAGGAGTAAAGTACTGGTTACCGGGAGGTACTCGTTTGGTAAAAAATATCCCTGTTCCGTCCTGTTTTTGGAGACTCAGATGGGGACCCGTTACTGGACGAACGCAAAAAGCTACTTGTTAGAGAGTGGCTGAAGGCCTTCCCGTGATTCTAGGTGCATCACTTAGATGTCAAATAGACTTTAGTCTAAGGCTGCGAAGTTAGTATACTATAGCGAGTCTCGAATTGTCTGGTTACTGGGAGGTACTATGGTTTGACTTTGGCAGCCTTTTATACTTCAGTCGATCAATAGACTAAGGTGAACACGCTTGGGATAAATACAATGACATCCCAGCTTAGTAAAGTCGATTCCATGTCGTCGGGATCGTCATCGGAACGCTTGGTGAATGGATGGGGTGCAGGTCACGAAACAAAATACTTTCGAGATGCACATTGTAATATACGGAATATTTGAGACAACAGATTGACAAGCTTTGATCATCTGCCCGAGGCGAAACTTTCTGTGATCTTTAAAGGTCCCAGGCAGACTCCCACTGACTCAGACGGCGGTAGTCAGCCATTAGCCGAAATTAGCATAGTGTCTAATTACGGAATTAATGGCGTAAAATAGAGCGCCCCCGTGATAGGTAGTGTTCATTCTTATCTTTATGTTACTAATATTTTTATATATATGCGTTTCCGACGAGCGAATAAAAATAAGAGACGAATGATCGTATATCGAGGTTTTTCGGCACCAGCATGCAAGGGCTGAATTGTGAGTGGATTGAAGTATTATTGGGCTCCAAGCCAAACGGGTGTATGCAATGAAAGTAATAATTTTTATATTTTGATGCCCTGATTATTTTTAGGTTAAGGACACAAAGCGGTGCTCTAGTCTCCCCCTGGATGCATAACCCCTCCCTCCCTGTAAGCATCCACTACCTGTGCTAATTAATTTACAGCCAAGGTGTGAATTTCACGTGAATTTGCAATTACTACGTGTCTATTAACAATGCTTCACCGCTATTAAGTACTAGTGAATTATACTCAGTAGAAAATTAAACTTGACTGACTAATTAACTAAACAATTTATGTTTACTACAATCCGGGCTCAAATAAAAGTTAAAATACGTAGAATCACTGGAAGTAGGTACAAGCTCATCTAACCTTATTAAATCTTATACTACCTTACTCTACCTAACAACCTTTAAACGCCCAGTGGTCCCATACGGGACTGCAAATTTGCGTCGTTCAATGCCCTAGCAGGCCAATGTTTGTAATTACTTAAATATACATACACTATACATAAAATTCTTTTTTCAACGCGTCAATCCAAGCACAAAAATAACGGCAGAAGCGGGATGCGAACCGCGGACCTTGGAATCCACCATATGCCCAGGTATTTCACACCGCTCGGCGAATCACGCCATTACTGTGCCCAGACTGACTGCGGTGAAACTAGTATTTATAGCATTGTTAGCATCGTACGACAGATGTCGCCATAGTATATATTCAAAGTATGTATATTTTTATTATTATTCTATCAGTCTTCATTTATTCACAAGCTTAATATTATTACTTTCCGGCAGTCTATTTATTTTAGTTATACTATGGCGACATCTGTCGTACGATGCTAACAATGCTATAAATACTAGTTTCACCGCAGTCAGTCTGGGCACAGTAATGGCGTGATTCGCCGAGCGGTGTGAAATACCTGGGCATATGGTGGATTCCAAGGTCCGCGGTTCGCATCCCGCTTCTGCCGTTATTTTTGTGCTTGGATTGACGCGTTGAAAAAAGAATTTTATGTATAGTGTATGTATATTTAAGTAATGATAATATTGTAATATAGTCAATGATCTATAAAAGTAGATTAGAATATTGAAATAATAAAATAATATTCTAATAAAAATTAAAAATTAATTAATAATGTCTCCTTGAGACAATATCAAGAAGGTAAAAATTATCCATCAGTAACACAGGTAAATGATTGGTTATAAAGTCCGAGTCGGAACTATAATTAGTCGTTTCACATCCATTCAGTCTATAGTTTGGTTCGAGACCCGAGTGGTACTTACTAAAATAAATAGACTGCCGGAAAGTAATAATATTAAGCTTGTGAATAAATGAAGACTGATAGAATAATAATAAAAATATACATACTTTGAATATATACTATGGCGACATCTGTCGTACGATGCTAACAATGCTATAAATACTAGTTTCACCGCAGTCAGTCTGGGCACAGTAATGGCGTGATTCGCCGAGCGGTGTGAAATACCTGGGCATATGGTGGATTCCAAGGTCCGCGGTTCGCATCCCGCTTCTGCCGTTATTTTTGTGCTTGGATTGACGCGTTGAAAAAAGAATTTTATGTATAGTGTATGTATATTTAAGTAATGATAATATTGTAATATAGTCAATGATCTATAAAAGTAGATTAGAATATTGAAATAATAAAATAATATTCTAATAAAAATTAAAAAATTAATTAATGTTTGTAATGTTTCGTCGCACAATAGATTCTTCCATGAACTTACTTTAATACTATTATTACAAATTAATGTAATCTGATTGTGAAATGAACCATAAGCACTCCTGTATGGGACCGTAGGGCATTGAACATAGCAAATCTGCGGTCCCGTAAGGAAACCACTGGGCGTTTAAAGGCCTAACCTAACCTAACCTCACTTAACCATACCCAACCTAACACAACCTAACCTAACTTTTGCTGGCTGGTATGACTTAGTAGTAAAGCGTTTGATTACCATAGCGTTCGTTCGATCCCCGTCGAAGATTAAAATAAAGAAAATAAACGATTTCTAAGCTATATAAATAATTGCTGAGAATTTAGTCCCTCGCACGTAAAATGATAGCCTATTAATCAAAATTGCTGGTAGACGGAAGTCGTCCCGTAAACATCACACATTCATAGTGAATTCCAGCTAAAAATGTATGTTACTTTATAGGACGTTGGCGGATTAACATTTCACATCACATTCGATGATGACCTTAAAATCTTCTCTTCCATTTCTTCCATCGAAGATATGCGTAATCTGCAATCTGACCTTAATAGTGTATCAAACTGGGTTGCCATAAATAAGCTCTCGTTTAGTATCAACAAATGTAACGTTATGTAAATACCCAGAGACAATGCTATATTTTTATGAATATACGCTGTCTTCTTCGTAGTATCAATCTGGTGGATTGATTTGCAGCAACAGAATCTTGCATCTCGATCTCCATTCCTCTCGGTCCTCCGCAACCTTCTTCAGCTCAGCATAAGAGCTACAATTCATGTCCTCGAACACTTGCTGCAAATATTCCCGTCTAGGGCGCCGTCTACAGTTTTTACCCTCAACCATCCCTTCCACAATGTCGTGAAAAAGACCATCGTGGCACATGATGTGACCGATCGCCTCTCTGAGATGGTTCTTACTAGGTTACCTATCTTCCTTGATTATCCTGAGAACCTCATTGTTCGTGACGTGGTCTCTCCAGGAAATTCCGATAATTCTTCTATATGACCACATCTCAAAAGCCTCTTTTTTTTATCACGCTGTAGCATAAAATATTGATTTAAGTAGTTCGTATAGTATGCGTTTTAAAATTGGAATAAAAACCGAGTTGAGATTTTTTTTCGTTTGAAATTGAGTTGCCATTTTTCAAAGCGCTCTTTCCCGGCTAAAAATAAGGCATCCGTTATTGCGGCTGTTAGGTACATCTATACCTAACGAAGTAGCCGGGTAGGTAGGTAAAACCTTTAGAATTCCGTCGAGCCCTGCTCGCTCGGTTAGGTAGGTAAGTAGGCGGCTTTAAAAATCATAATGATGAGAAAACAATGAAAAAACGGAATCGGCAGTTACCTCAAGGGGTAAACATTTCATTTAATGTTTGATAAAGTGATGGGCAACCTTTTTGAAGACACAAAACACGTCCGTGTTCCACTAAAATTAACGTATTGATAACTTATTAAATTATTATTTAAATTAAATGATGAGGAATTCAAGCCTATAGTGTATCTATACTGAAGTCGATCAAGAGGCGATAGTGTATACTACGCAGGCAACTGATTTCGAAACCCATTGAATTGGTTTATGGTGAGATGCCAAGATTCACAGCCGCAAAGAAGAATAAGGACAATACAGGTGCTGCATAGACGGCAGCATTTGGAAGACTACGTACATTTTTAAAGAAAAAAATCCGCAATGTCTTAAAACTAAGGCGTTTAACCAATTAATGCATCCTCCTAGTATTCACTTATGGAGCAGAGATGTGGAATTTAACAGTAGGTCTTACACATTAAATAAACGTCATCCAACGTGCCATATAGAGATCCATGAGAGAAGTGTTTCTGAAAGATCCGAAACGAGAATATCTGAAGGAGAACTCAAGTAGTGGAGGCTACACAACGAATAGGCACACTCATGTGGCCATATGAGATATGTGTTGAAGAGACTGTCGATGGGGAAGAAAAGTGTTGGAGTGGCGCCAAGACATGGGAATTGAAGTGTTGTTCGATACGATCCAAGGTGTACTGACACACTGGGTAACGAAAAAGCGGACGAACTGGCCAAAATGGGGGGGAAACTAAGCACAACAACCCATTACGACTGTTTTCCTATCTGCTACGCCTTGAACAAGTTAATGCATGATTCGCTCACTACCTGGAATACAGCATATCAAGAATCAACCTTGGAAGGAATAACGAAGACATTATTTTCAGCCATCGAACACTTATTGACGTGGAAAAAGACGAACTCCGTGGACTTTCATTTCACTTAAGCGTTTACCGGACACGGAATTCTCAGAGGATTCATAAAAAGATTTGGCCTCTCTTCTTGCGACACCTGTCCATGTGATTCAGGCATGCAACAGACGGTGAGACACTCTCGTGGAGTACATCATCCAAGAGCACACGCATTATGTGTTGTCGCCTGGGAGTCTCTACCATTTCTTAGAAGGATTTTCTTGAATTGCTGCTTAGTTCTGACGGTCCCTTGCTGTTAAACTCCACCAGGGAAATCATCGGGGCTACAAGAACGGTTAACGAGGCTGACATGGAATAGGCTCCTACTTTCTTAAACTATTTTTCAGACGTAGCTTCAATGCCAAGAATCGCGAAGGATAGATATTTATGCGGGAGGCCTACGTTCAACAGTGCACAGACACAGGCTTTATGATTATCGTTTTTGATCGAGTAAATCTGCGAGTCCCAGGTATTGCGGTTACGAATCACTGTTTTAATATCACGTCGAAAGGTTTTATACAGGTGCTTAAGCATATTTGAAGCGAACAATGGTATTAAGAAATTTCGAGCGAATCTTAACTCTCAACGACCCCATTTTAGAAATTAATTTCATACCCACAATTGATACCGAGATTTTAAACGAGATGTAATAAAAATCATTATAAAAGGCATTGTTAATGTTGTAAGATCTTTAATTGTGTATATAATCTTACATTTTTTATTTATTTTATGTAAGCACATACAGGAGAATACCCACAGATGGTACAGTTATGAAGTTTTTCATTTTTACACATGGATATGCGCTGCATGTGAGTGTTGATCCGACAACGTCATAGACTACATTCCGAGATTCACGCATCATCCTTATTATTATAAGAATTTACTATGAATGGGTGGTCTTCACAGGACGACTTTCGTGTACCAACAATTTTAATTAATATGCTATGACTGGCATTTTACGAGTGAGGGTTCAAATTAACACCAACCGGGGGTATTTAAGAGCTTAGAAATCGATTAAATTTTTCTTTTTAATCTCCGTCGGGGATCGAACCCACGAGCTTTGGCTTGCAAAGCAAACATTTTTGACCATTGAGCTATACCCGCCGGCAAAATATATTAGATACAGTATATTTAGTAGAATATATAATAATATATTCCAGAAAATATAGCATAAATCTTAAATATTGTTGTGAATTATGTTTTATATGTTCCCCCAAATAACTAAGAACGCTTATACACGTCGTAACTGATGAAGCCTTCATTGAAGATAAAACTATTCCAGCAAGTGACAGTGCTCAGAGAGATCCATGTTAAAACAAGGCATGAAATACTTATATATTAAATATTATATATAGTTTTCAGGGACACACATATTCCCAAACTGTTTTGCAAGTTTTGCGCAATAAATATGAAAGTTATTTTTAATACTACATACTTTAAAAACGCCTTTTAAATTTTATCGTTTAAAGTTTGCCAAACTTTAGTCTCTCGGTCGACTAAGGTGCAAAGTTTCATGAAGCTTGAGAAACACACTTTGGGAAACACGAAAAACTAGGTGAGCTCAGTGTTACTTATATACAGCTTACCCTCCTATAACGCACGATTATTTCAAAAATATTAACGGAGATTTTTCCTACATTGTTGGCGTTCATTTTTTATATAACAGTTCATCCTTCCTGTATTAACTTATGGCGCAGATACGTGGAATCTAACAGCAAGCTTAACCCATAAAATAAAAGTCACCCAGCGTGCTATGGAGAGATCTATGCTCAGAGTATCACTAAAAGATAGAATCCGAAACGAGGAAATACGCAGAAGAACTCAAGTAGTGGAGGCTACACAAAGAATAGGCACACTCAAGTGGCAATGCGACATATCTGTTGAAGGGACAACGGTCGATGGGGAAGAAAAGTATTGGAGTGGCGCCCAAGAATTGGCAAAGCATTGGCCGAACATCTGCAAGATGGACTGACGATATAAGAAGAATAGCGGGAGTGGCCTGAATGCGGAAGGCAGAGGATTGAAGAGGAAGGAGACTCATGCGTGAGGCTTACGTTCAACAGTGGATGGATACAGGCTGATGATGATGATGATAAAGTAGTAATATATATTTAAAAAAATATTTTGTTGAGACTTTGAAACAGTCTATATACCTGATTCTTTTCTACATTTTTATATATATATATTTTTACTGCTGTTCTGAAGAAAGTAAGTGAAAGTTTAACGAAAAAAGTTTTATTTTTCGTCTCTGAAATTTCATTACAGGATACGTGAAATTCAAGCATCTCCTTTTAACACTTATTTGCGTTCTCTACCACCTTCCACGCATATTTGCTGAATGATATCAAAAGCCTAAAAGTTAAAGCTCTCAACTTTTATGCTTTATATCGTGGGTTCAATCCGCAGCGTAGCCAAATTTCTTTCATTCCATTCGATTAAAAAATACTTACTACTAAAAAATACAGGAATTAGCAAACAGTGATATCAGCTTGATATAGTAGCCCTTGAAGGCTGTTGCCAAAAATCTCGATATGTGATATTTCGTTTCTTTTTGTTCGCTCGTCGGACATGTATGTGTCGCCATATTAGTTTTTTGACAATTCCGGTCACGGGTGTGTCGCTTAGTAGCGAGTCAGTTTAGTTAGTAGTCAGTTGTGTGCCGACCGCGACCAGTAGCGAGTGTGATCGGTCTGGGGCCTGAAGCAAGCAAGTTCCGCCTCGGACCGAAAGTTTGTCAATTTTAAACTTGAATGTATCTCAATGTGATTCTGAAAAAGTCTTTGTGTTGCTTATCTGATCCTCATGTGTTCACTACGTGTCCCAATAAAGACCCCGGCGATGTGAAGTCGTCTCTTTCCTTAAGTAATGGGGATGTTCACAGTTTAATAGGCACTTATTGCTCTTTCGTATAAGCGCATTTGTGTTAGTACTATCATCCTTTTCTTTTTCAAAAGGTGTTGTTGCTCCGTCGCGATATGGCAGGATTAGGAGCAGATTGATAACACAGACTTTTTAAGAAGTACATTGACATATATTTACGATAAAACTTTAAAAAATTAGGGCTCGACCTAGTCGCACCATTAGGTCGAGCCACAATACAATATGCTCTCGCCAACGGGCGGTCCACAACTGGCTCCGTGCGCTCGTCGGTGCTGCGGCTCTCACGCAGCACTCGAGTGGCGATGTATAAAACTAACACACTCGTGAGCGGACTTGCCAAAATGACAATATGGCGACACATAAATGATTGTATATCGAGGTTTTCGGTACCAGTCAGCAAGGGCTATATCATGCTGATGTCAGTACTAAACGTTATGTTAAACGACAGCCAATGAAAGCGCGGAGTGATAGAGAAATGCATGATTTCTTGCTTTCACGTGTACACCATTTAAAGAGAGTGTAGAGCGCTAGAAGAAAATAAAATATTTGTTTTCGATGTTCTTATTTGCTACTTTGAAGAAGTACTGGCCTCGAAAGATGGCAGTCATCCTGGAACGTTATTTAATAAAGTGGTTAGGATTGAGGGTTCTTTTCTGAACCGCTCATCCCAACAGTGAAAATAACCTTGTGACGGCTTTACACATACTAAATTTTTATATTTAAATACAGTTTTGTTTACTTAAGATTAAATTGGTGTTATTTATAGTTTTTTTTTAAATCAAGTGGCATTCGCTTAGCTATCGATTCGAACAGACTGAAACCACAAGAGACCTTGGAGGGATAGAGAATATCGCGGCTGTGGCTGCCCATGTCTCTGAGAACGAAGAAACATCAAGCAGACGACGCGCCACACAATTAGGCATCACCAGACGGATCTTACACCGAATTTTAGTGAAAGACTTACTACACATGTTCTTGTACAAATGCAAGCAGTGCTTCAAGAAATGCCTCCTGACCGACAGATTTTTGCCGGCGGGTATAGCTTAATGGTGAAAGCGTTTGATTTGCAAGCCAATAGTCGTGGGTTAGATCCCCGACGGAGATTAAAAAAAAAACATTTTTTATCGATTTCTGAGCTCTTAAATACCCCGGTTGGCGTGAATTTGATCCCTCACCCGTAAAGTGATAGTCATAGTCTATTAATTAAAATTGGTCGTAGACGAAAGTCGTCCCGTGAAGACCACCCATTCATAGTAAACTCCTGTAATAATAAGGATGATGCTTGAATCTTGGGCTGCAGTCTATGACGTTGGCGGACCAACACTCCACATGCAGCGCTTAGCCATACACACCATGGTAGACGTCATAGAGTTCCACAATTGAGACTTCAGATTTACTATCACCATCTGTTGGTAATCCCCTGTATGTGTTTACATAAAAAAAAAGTCGCATGGATGACTACCGTCGGATGATAGATTTCGCGCCACCCTGTATGGGAAAGTTGAAGCTCAGAATTTTCTTTGTGAAGGAATATTTTTTTACATTACCTGTTAGAAGTAGTAAAGAAAACTTATATCGACTGAGATACGTTAAGGTTACGTTGGTTTGACTGAGATAAGGTATACGTTAAAGTTCTCCCCTTTAAAAATCCATTTTACACGTTTATGATAATACGTTGCTAAAGGAACTAAATATTTTTATAATATACTGATATCAGCTTGATATAGCTCCTTTACGCTGTTGTCGTAGAGCCTCGAAAAACGTTCTTTCGTCTCTTATTTTTGTTCGCTCGCCTGACATGCACATATAATGTTAGTAGTTTTAATTGTATAATAATACACGGTGTTTGCATTCGCCATTTTATTTGTTATGACAGTTGGCCCATTTCCTGTTGGCATCACTGTCATCTTGAATTAGCTTTTTCTGCTGTAGCGTTATTAACGCGGGAAGCGAGCTCGTTCTGGATGCCCAATATTTATAGAACGTATTTTTTGCATCGTTCATGATTGAATCCATATTCTTTAGTAAGATAGGCAAGCGTTTTACCGCAATCCGATGACGTGTTCTGGAAGTTTTTATCTTTCTTTCTTTCTTGACCGACTGTATGATGAAAAGTTACCGGGTTCGTTTCCGTACTGAAGATCGATTTTCTACAAAAGTTGATAATGCGAGGCATTATTTTACAGGTGCTTCAATATATATGAATCCAGTGGCGTAACAAACAAGCTTAGAAAATGGAGGGTTTACGCCCCTAAGCACTGAATTAATGGAGCGTCAAAATGGGCACCAAATACTTAAAAATATATATTTATAATTATAGTAAATAAATTACATAAAATATGGAAGCGATTTGTATGAGATTCACAATTAATAGGTGGTGTTCTGGTGATATTGTTAATATTGATTAATATGCTTTGACTGCCATTTTGTTGAATCACTTGATATGAAGTGTTATTGCATCAACGTCATAGACTACAGTCTGGAATTTACGCATCATCCTTTTTTACATGAATTCACTACGAATGGGTGGTGTTTTGAGCTCATGATTATTGAGCTTTTAAAAACCCCGGTTTATGTGCATTGATCCCTCACCCGCAAAACGCCAGTCATAATCTATTAATCAAAATTGTAGTTAGTAGTTGACAAAAGTCGTACCGGGAAGAATAGTGACTTTCTGTAATAATAAGATGATGCGTGAATGTCGGGCTGTAGTATATGGCGTCGGCGGATCATCACTCCACATGCAGCGCTTGGCCATACGAAGCATGGTAAGCGTCATAGAAATCCACATATGAGGCTCCAGAATCACTATCACCATCTGTCGATTTGTCATCTGACTCCTAACTGAAATCTGCCATTCTGTAGCATCCTTTTACCAACTTAACATTTCCTCATTCATTCCCACGTATTTCATGCTTAGAAAAATGTTAGCAAAGAACGCCATTTTAGACTCACTGTAGTATACTAACTTCGCAGCTTTAGACTGAGGACTATTTGACATCTAACTGATGCACCTAGAATCACAGGAAAGCCTTCAGCCACTCTCTAACAAGTAGTTTTTTGCGTGCGTTCAGTAACAGGTCCCCAACTCCTCCAAAAAGAGTCTCCAAAAACAGAACGGGACCAGTCGTGTACCGACCGTAAAAAAGGTCGTATTGCTGTTGGCCCGGCCTGTTGAATGCTGTGACTAGGTCCGGGCCATAAGTATGTAAAGTTTATCGAAATATATACAGTTATGTCAATGTGCTTCAGAAAAGTCTGTGTGTTGTGAATCTGCCCCTCATCCTGCCCCCACGCGACAGAGTAACACCTTCTTTGAATGAGAGGAGGATGTTAATACATAGGTTACGCTACTGAATGTCACGTATCACATGGTATATAGTATAGTACTGTGAACTATGTACTATGCCGGAGCTATTCCGTGAGATTACGCTATATTGGTGCTACGGTAAGCGGCACATATGTACCTAGTGTCAAAGCGTTAGTATATAAGCAAGCCACTATCTATGTACTTATATAAGTAGTAAAATATACGCAGAGTCATACCTTTCAAAGTTATGAGAAAGGTCGTAGACCTACGCTAACTTATATGCATATATTGTTAGCCTCGTATGTGTATATATAATATTATATGCTTAGTAGTGAATATTTGGCATTCTTAATTATACTTGAGAAATTGTAGTACAATAGGATAGGGGGATACGTTCCATCAAAGTAGAGCGTAATGCGGAACAGCGCTAAACGAGTTTATTTTATTTATTTATTTATTTATATACAGAATCGAAATTGCAATTTCTTTTTACAAATATTTAGAAACAGAGTAAACATAAATATACAATAAATAGAGAAAATAATAAAAAATAAAAATAACACAAAAGAATAAGAAGATGACACGTGTCAAAGATCACAGAGATCAAGTAGAACAATACCATCGACAAAAGAGGAAAAGGA
This sequence comes from Glossosoma conforme, assembly GCA_022606575.1. Taxonomy (NCBI): domain Eukaryota; kingdom Metazoa; phylum Arthropoda; class Insecta; order Trichoptera; family Glossosomatidae; genus Glossosoma; species Glossosoma conforme. Next base: position 523,685 of record JAGTXR010000208.1, on the reverse strand, counting down.
TGTAAGAAAAGGATCGAGGTGTGCTGGTAGGCCATTTAGGAGCTACATTGCCGTTGTACCAAATTGAGTGCTTGAAGCTCCACAAGCATCGACTGGGATCAAAAACAATGGATGGCTACGTGCACGGGTGTACCTATCTGGAACATAGATAACCCCATAATTTACATCTTAACATGTAAATTGTGGGGTTAGGTATTAAATTTAATAGTTGTGTTTTTTTTTAATAAAAATTAAACGAAACATTTATTTGTTACAAAAATAAAAACAATATAAACGAATATACTTGTAAAAACAAATTAAAAAAAAGTCAGTCAGATCATTCAGTCTATTCTGTGTTCCCATTTTTTTGTCTTTTTGTGAAGAAGGCATCTAATGTTGTTTGCGTTTTCCTTTTGCGTTCTGTTAGAAGTTGTTGATAAGTGGATAAAGCATCTATAGAACCCCGTCTTGCATTTGAACTCCTGTCAAAATTTGGATCATTTTCAACAAATCGGTCCACAATTTCAGTCATAGCGGTCAAACTCTTTTTTACAAACGCCATCGAAAGTTCTTTTTGCTCTTCTTAGAAATCACTAATATCAATATTTTTGTTTACTTCTTGCTCAGTTAATTCCTTGAGTTCATCATTAGAAAGACTAGCTGCTGTTTCTTGAACTATTTCTTCGACGTCTTCCACACTTACCTCATCTAAACCGGTTTGTTTCGCTAATTTCACTATTTTTTCCAGTATTTATGTACAATTTCGGGGAATAACTTAGGGTTGAAAAAAAAGAGCGCTAAACCGAAACGAGACAGCGTTAAGCGGAGCCTCACTGTGCATGTAAAAGGCAACTAATTGTTTTGACAGTATTTATTTAGTAAGCGGTCAGTAATAAATACCTTAAAAGGTAAGTAAAAAATATATATTTGGTAGTAGAAAAATATTAATTGGCAGGAAATAATTAACGAATGGTAATTCATAATAGGTTAGGTTAGGTCTCCATTTTAAGGGATAATTATTCGTTCATCTTACAATAATTTTTACCAATATTGCATTACTTCCATTTAAATTTTTTAACTGACCACATTCATACTAACACAGTGGATGCTGCCAATTTATTTAGTCTACTGCCGATTTATTTAATTTGCTGTCAATTGATTTAACTTACTGTTAAAAAAAAAACGTGAATTAGTTACTAAAGAAATACAGGCCTGTAAGTGATATAACTGATCACAAATTGAATGAATATTCTCTCATATGTTATTTTTTATGTAAACACATACAGCAGAATACCGACAGATGGTGATAATAATTCTGATGTCTCATCTATGGAATTCTATGACGCTTCGCATGCTGCATATAGCTAAGCGCTGCATGTGGAGTGTTGATCAGCCACAGCATAGAATACAGCCTCAGACTACGCATCATCTTTTATTATTACAGGAATTTACTTTTAGGGCTCAGAAATCGTTTTTTTTTTTTTTTTAATCTCCGTCGGGGATCGAACCCACGACCTTTGGCTTCTAAAGCAAACGCTTTGACCATTGAGCTATACCCGCCGGTAAATGATGTATGAGTGTGAGGCGGGTAAAGTCATTTTATGAAAAAAGTAAATCAAATTTTTATCCCGAATCTCCCGACGCCTGGACAATTAGTACTATTGGTCCTAAAGGGTGGCTCTAAGCCTATGTCATACGTTCAGCATCTTGCTAATAACAAACGCATCCAATTTGCACTATGCACTAGGGAGCTACATAACCTGTGATAGCTTTCTCCGTTAACCGATATTATGTAATCAGTGCCTAAGGGATCAACGACATTAAATGACCATAAAAGCATCTAGCTTTACTATACATAATAGCTCGACACGTTATAACCTATTCACTGTTTGAAAATATATATTGATATCAGCTTGATAAAACTCTTTTAGACTAATGTCGTAAAGCCTCGAAAAACGATCTTTTATCTCTTATGTTTGTTCACTCGCCTGACATGCACATCTAATGTTAGTTTTAATTGTATAATGTCGCACGGCGTTTGCATGCGCCATCTTATTTGTTATGATATTTGGTTCATTTCATGTTGGCCACTGTCATCTTTTATTCGCTTGTCTGCCGCGACTATTGGCGGCGCCAGATGTCAGAGCGCGCCGTCAGCTGGAGCTCGCTCGCGACCGTTATGGGCACGCCTAATGGCGTGCGCCACAACCGTCTTTTTGTTGCAAGTGATTGACAAATAAACGCGGATTGTGAAACAAAAAAACAAGTTCTTTGTATTGTGAACCTGATCCTGCATCCTGTCATCCAGTAAATCGATGTTGAACTTTGAGAGGAGGATATCAATATTATGTAATAATAAGGATAATGCGTAGTCCATAACGTCGGGGGATCAACACTCCACATGCAGCGCTTAGCCATTTCTAAAATGGTGAACGTCATAGAATCCACAGATGAAACGTTAAAATTTCTATCACAATATGTATTCTACTGTATGTGAATAAAATAAAATAAAAAAGATGTACGAGGGTGATCCGTAATATAAAGTTCCCATGGCGCTACAGTCCTGAAAAGCAATGTTATGGTGGATCCACGGATCACCGAGCGCAGCTCACAACTGAGCTTCGCAGACAGCTCGCTAGGGAAGGAATTTGGAGTGGAAGAACCATGGTACACTACAAAATCGCGGGATCTACCATAACAGCGCTTTTCAGGACTGTACCGCCATGGGAATCTTATCTTACGGATCACCCTTGTAGTAAAGTATATTAAAAGCACTTAGATTGAATTGTTCAAACGTCTATCGGTTTCAGTGCACCTTCTTCAGGATAAACTGAAAAAATTCTCAAACTAAAATTCTGAATTACATAATCTCGATTTATTGTATAGCTTGTGTTGCTAGTGCAAAAAAATAATAAATTAACTCGGATCTCAACGGGAAACAACTTTACGTAGAAATATGTTATTTGTTCAAATTTACGACCGACTGTCAAGCGATAAGCTTGGAAATGAATAATTTTTAACAAAAAAAATACACATTTTTTTTTTGGATTTTTTTTCACAAAATAATGGACGATAAATCTCTCCAGGCGGCATTTTTCAGCACTTTCTAAATAAACTTGTATGCTTCACTAATGATATTCCGCTTGAAAGATTAAAAAATATACAAATTATATACATTTAAAATAGAAAGATTTATGAAATACTGTTGAATAGGAAAAAAGCTATATGTCGACCAAGAACTGGCAGTCTCCAAAGTTCCTTCGTTAATGCCACCGGTAAGCTATGGAATGCTCTTCCAGCGTCTGTGTTTCCTCCTTCCTACAATCTGGATCTCTTCAAGAAACAGATAAATACACATTTGCAATCTCCCCAACCCACACACAAACACGAACACAACACACGTTTCCCGCATGCAGCGTCCAGCCTCCCTGGATAAGCGTCATAGAGTGCACTGGTCTTGACTTGGTGTAATCTCCTGCATCCGTTTACATAAAAAAAAAGTTACTAAGCTAAGTACGAAAACTGGTACAGGTGAACCCTGATTATAAAAGGTAAAAATATTTTTTTTCTGTAATAGATAATGTTATCTACATGATAGTTACTTATTAAATGTAAGAAAGAGATAAATCAGTGTTTTAAATACTGAATAAACATTATTTTTTCAAAAGCTCCTTTTGGCCTTCATGTTTTTTTTATATTAAAACTTCAACATCAAGTCGCTATCAGAAAACATTGCCCGATAGCAATAACATTTATTATGTGAGTTATTAAGACCAAATGGCATAAAAACAGAGGGTAAGCCGATTTCATTTCGAAAAAAAAAATCGCCCTTATATAGGACACCCTAAATTGTATATATTTTTTATTTGATCAGAATTATTCTTTTTTATAGTTCTTCTATATCTGCTCTAGTTCGCTGAAGCATACGGGCGAAATAAAGTGCAACACCAATGTTATATCAGCAGTAAATTACTGCTTAAAAAGAAAGTGCTTGTTTTCTAAGTCAGAGGTCGTCGGTTTGATCTCCGACGAAGTGTTCTTTTTTAGTAAACACATACAGGATAACACCAACAGATGGTGATAGTAATTCTGAAGTCTCAACTGTGAAATTCAATGACGCTTACCATGGTGTATATGGCTTAACGCTGCATGTGGAGCGTTGATCCGCCAACGACATAGACTACAGCCCGAGATTCACGCATCATCCTTATTATTCCAGAAATTTACTATGAATGAGTGGTCTTCACGGGACGAAATTTGTCTACCATTAATTTTGATTAATAGGCTATGACTGTCATTTTACGGGTGAGGAAAAAAAAAGTCACATCCACCGGGGGTAATTTTGGAGCTCAGAAATCGATTAGAAATCCTTATTTTTTTGTGATCCCCGTCGGGGATCGAACCCACGACCTTTGGCTTTCAAAGCAAACGCTTTGACCATTGAGCTATACAGCCGGCATAGTTCAATGGTGGACAACGACAGTTGACTGAAATAAATAGCAGCAATTTGTTGTGTATATACAGTAGGGTGTCCCAGGCTATGTATGAGAAAATATTTTTTTTCGAAATGGAATCGGCTCACCTCTATTTTTATGTGGTTTGGTCCTAGTAACTCACATAATAAATTTTATTGCTATCGGACAATGTTTTCTGATAGCGAATTGATGTTGAAGTTTTAATATAATTTTTGTATGAAGGCCAAAAGGAGCTTTTGAAAACTTATTGCTTATTCAGCAAATAAAACGCTGATTTATCTCTATCTTAAAATATTAAGTATATATTATGTAAATATTATTATCTATTACAGAAAATTAGAAAAGAATAATTGCTTTTTATAATCAGGGTTCAGCTTTCGCGCGCCTTAGAATTCTAGTATTGACATGTTCCGATGCAAGTCGCTATCTTTTCCCGTGGTTTTAATGACGTGAAACTTTGTTTACAATTATTTACACAAAACAAGGGGGTGAGCCTTGAAAAAAAACGAAAAAAAAATTTTGGAACACCTTACAGGTATGTTTCAGGTATGGAACACATATGCGAAAATAACGATTATTTATAAGCAACAAAACTATTAACACAGCGCTTTTAAAAAGTTTCTCATTTCCTCCACTACTTCTCAAAATGTGTCCCGAATTTTAAATCATTAATTTAAATTTATGTCATTAACACCGCAGCCATTAACCGACCTTCGCTAATTACGTTCAAGCTAATTACCTTTGTACTTAATTAAAATTCAACAATTAATGTATTCATCTGAATGTAATTTCTCACTTTGTATTCAGCGGTAGACTTAGTCACTTAAAACTCTCACTAACTAATTACTTTCTTTTGTACAAAAATGTCGTTTTTTAGCATCTTTTTAAGTATAAATTATATTTATTTTCACTATGTAATATCTTCAACTACATGTAAAGTATTCTTCTTCGTAGTAGTATCAATCCGATTGATTGGCTTGCAGCAACAAAATATTGCATCTCGATCCTCTCGATCTTCAGCTCAGCATAAGAGCTACAACTCATGTCCTCGAACACTTGCTGCAAATACTTCCGTCTAAGGCGTTCTCTACAGTTTCTACCCTCAACCATCCCTTCCACAATGTCGTGAAGAAGACCATCGTGTCGCATGATGTGACCGATCCATCGGGCTTGCCTCTCTAAGATGGTTCTTACTAGGTGCCTATCCTCCTTGATTAAGATAAAAACAATTAAAGTCCCCATATATATTGAAACTGAAAAATCTAATTCCTGAAAATTCAATCAACGACAGCGTTTACTATTCCATTTGTTTTTCAGACGAAGCAAACACTTTACAGTTAATTAATGTATTACACAGGAGCGTTATAGAGCGGTCTAAGCCGGTCCATTTCGTCGAGCACTTATCGAGCACTGTTTAAACCCTCCACGACCCGAATTCGCTTTTAAATCCCATCTACCAATGAAATGCCTTCGAAAAGCTTTGCATAGCATTCACCTCATACGTTACATTCTATAGTACTATCGCCTAACTTCAAACTAACTCGTCTTACACTTGCTGAACATACTAACATCCTTCTCTCTTTAAAAAGGTGTTACTCCGTCGCATGGTGGCAGAATAAGGAGCAGATTAATAATACAGACTTTTTCAGAAGCACATTGACATACATTTACGATAAACTTTACAAACTTATGGCCCGAAACTAGTCACAGCATTCGGCCGGGTCATAATACAATATGCTCTCGCCGACGTCAGCACACGACTGGCGCGCCCGTGATGGGCTGTCGCACAGCGCTACAAGTGGCTATCTCCGTAACTAGTCCAAAATGCCAATATGGCGACACATGCATGTCGACAAGCGAACACTAATAAGAGACGAAAGATTGTACATCGAGGTTTTAGGTGCCAGTCAGCAAGGGTTTTATCATGCTGATGTCAATACATACACGATTAATGTGTGTCGACCAAGAAGTGGCAGTTTCTCAAGTTTCTTTATAAACGGCAACGGTATCAGCAGATATAGTTTATGCTCTCCTGCTACATACAGTGAACATGTCCTATTTTTACCGACTATAGTAGATATTTTTACATCTTACCAAGAGCTAATGCAGCCGTATAATGAAGTTTGAGAGCAAATGCCTACGTAGAATTCTAAGGCTATGATGATTTGACTTTGTGAGGAATGACGAAGTGAGAGAGCGGATAAGACAGCCTAACATACTACAGTCGTTCAGGAGACGAAGGTGGACCTGGTTGAGACATGTGTTAAGAATGCCGCAGGAGAGTATAAGCTACAGCTGCCTTTTTTAAGCCCCCGAACTCGCGCCTTCGTTGGGAATTTGTACATAGTGACATCCCCCGTCTTTAAAAAGACGACAAGTCGCGGGTTCGTCACGTGGCCGCGTGAAGGAAGGATGCAGGAGCAGATCACAAAGAAAAATAATTTGTTTTTGAAGCAACGATTCGCATTTATTTGAAATAAATACTTGATTTCCCCGTTCGACCGTAACATGACGTTATTTCCGCATCAGTCCAACGGGGCTCGACTGCCGGAACACTGTGACATGCATCGCCGCCAAGATAATCACGGCAAAAAAAAACAAATTAAAGATGACAGTTGCAGCAACATGAAATGGAGCGACTGTCATAACAAATAAAATGGCATATGCAATCGCCGTGTAATTTTATATATAATTAAGACTAGCATTATTAGATGTGAATGTCAGGCGAGCGAACAAAAATAAGAGACAAAAGATAGTTTTTTGAGGCTTTTCGGCATCAGCCTAAAAGAGCTACATCAAGCTGATATCCATAGAATGTACTCGGAAGAGCTGACATGGGATGAGGCTAAGAATATGGCAGCTGATATAGCTTTGTCACAGCGGATCGCGATTGCCATGTGCTTCAGTTAAAGGAGCGGACATAGTAATGAATAGTATAAAATATATAATGCAGCTGTATTCACTAGCTAACCTTGTCATTCCTCACAGAGTAGAACCATCGTACCCTTAATCTTTTATCATAATTAATTATTTTGCCATTTTTAATATGTTTCTGACGAATATTTCACTAATGCGAGGGCGTATCATGAAGTACGTGAATTTTTAAATTGAATATATTTCTTAGTATTTTCCCTTCAATTCTTTCAAGAACGAGTAATGAGATTCTTAAAGGCTTATTGAAATTACGTTTGATATCAAATTTAGCAAATTTTTAAAAATAATTTAAATTATTCTTTTGAAACATGACACGTGACAGAAACATTGAATTCTATGAAATATGACTAAACATTAATATTATTAAAAAAAAAAAAAAAACTTACTAAGTGCTATCTTCTTCTTCGTAGTATCAATCCGGCGGATTGGTTTGCAGCAACAGAATCTTGCATCTCGATCTTCATTCCTCTCGGTCCTCCGCAACCCTTTTCAGCTCAGCATAGGCGCTACAATTCACGTCCTCGAATACTTGCTGCAAATACTCCCGTCTAGGGCGCCCTCTACAGTTTCTACCCTCAACCATCCCCTCCACAATGTCGTGAAAAGACCATCGTGGCGCATGATGTGACCGATTCATCGAGCTCGCCTCTCTGAGATGGTTCTTACAAGGTGCCTATCTTCCTTGATTTTTCTTACTATGTGCTATATAAAGTGGAAATATAATAATATAACCCTTTCTATATGCATTTTATATCTCAAACTTATGGTCACCACTAGTTGCTACCAGTTTGCAATTATCCATGCCTTATCCCATGAAATCTCTACACCGGAAGAACACTGGGAACATATATGGTCTTAGTTGACTTCTATAATAAAAGTGTGGAGATTTGAGATGGCAATTGTAGTATCCGAAGCATATTTCAAGCGATATGAAGGTCGCATTACGGCCGGCATCATGTCATTCCGCCTGGCCGGAAGCTTGTAAAGTTTTAACGTAAATATATGTCAATGTGCTTCTGAAAAAGTCTTTGTTTGCTCGCCCGGTATCAGGGCCGGTCAGATACACGGACTTTGTTGCCAGTAGAAAAAACTATACAGCCTTCAAGCGCTTCTGCGCCACAGTTTGCCGACATTTCGAAACCACCACCTGACCAGACATGAAACAAAGACTTCAATACTCCTCTTGAAACCATTTTATACAGACACACCCCAAACAAGACTTGACACAACTACCACTTCTCCTTGACACACGCAATTAAGCGGACTGGCAACAAATCACCAAAGAAGGCAACCCGAGACACGCATGTAGCATACTAACGTCGAAACTTCTAGTCTGAGGTTTTGTTGACAAGCCGTATGCTGCGTCAAAGACTCGGGAAGGCCCTCAGCCACTTGCAAGCATTTAAGCTTTTCGTAGTGCTCTGTGAAGTGTTTCCATCAGAAACACATGTACAGAGCGGAGGCGGAAAGAGTTTGACAGCGTGACCTGCTCCTCATCATGCCCTCCCGCGATGGAATAACACCTTTTTTTGAGAGAGAGGAGGATGTTAAAACGTTAAAATATTATTCAATGATCCGCCTCTAAATATGTATTAATTTAAAGGAAAGTTCTGTCGTAATTAAGGGTTCGAAGGAAAAATATGATTGGAATCCTGAAACCGGTTTTCATGAATTCATTTTGGTCGGTGCTTTCAGCGAGCGTCCTTTCAGTACTAAGCCTTCCTTTCAGGACAAAAACGCTTAGAGTAAAGTGTTTATAACTGAAAATATTTAACAGTAGATTGTCGTGCGAGAGATCACGGGTACAATTCCCAAAATTTAGAAAAAATATATTCCTTATTTATATTCACATCCTCCTCTCTCTCAAAATGGGTGTTACTCCGTCGCGTGAGGGCAGGACGAGGACTTTCTTTTAGAAGCACATTGATTATATTTACTTAAAACTTTATAAGCTTCCGGCCATGCGGGATGACATGCCGCTGGCCGTAATGCTACCTTCCCGGTCGTCAACACATAATTGACGCTCTCGACGGCGCTGAGACTCCTGCGGCCCGTGGTCACCAGCGCCGTCGGTGGCAAAAAAAATATAACTAGTCTCAATATGGCGGACACATAAATGTATGGCAAGCGACAAAAATAAGAGATGAAAAATCGTTCATCGAGGTTTTCGGTACCAGTTAGCAAGGGCTACATCGCGCTGATGTCAATATATATACATCCCCATTACTTAGAAAAAGAGTAACTTCGCGTCACCGAGATAGGTATTGGATCGCGTGGTGGCGGAATGAGGAGCAGATGAACAACACAAATACTTTTTCAAGAGTACATATTGACATATATTTTCGACAAACTTGACAAAATTTCGGTCCGGGCGGAGCTGCAAGCTTTCAGGCGCCGAACCCATCCCAAAACGCTACTCGTCGCGGTCGGAAGTCAACTGATTACTCGCCACCGGGCCTATGGTCGGTGATACTTAGCGCCGCAAGTGGCGAACTACAGAAACTAATGACGCACCAATGACAGACAGCCATGTACAATACTAATGCCACACCCGTGACGGGACACATACATGTCCGACGAGCAAACAAAAAGAGACGTAAGAATGCTGTGTTAGTCACACCATTTATAATTCGAGAACGGCTGGATCAATTTGAATGATATTTAATTTATGGAATATTTCTCGGCCAAGTCTATATATTAAGAATTTAATATTATCAATATAATAATACAATATATCAATTTAACCATATGATTCAATAACAGAGCAGATAAAAAGGAAAATATATGTATTGTAATTTTTTTCGGCATTTATTGCAAAGTGTAACCACCATTGCAATCGCAGTAACTTTTTAGGGCCCCTTAAGTTAAATTACTTAAAAAGAGGAGGAGGGATTAGAGAATGGGGGGGTCTTATTTAAGGCCCCCTCGGGCACGCTTAACTAATAACAATTAAAATTTGACGATGTAATCGTAAAGTATAATAATGATAATAAGTTTATTTGATGGAACCTCTGCTTGCGAGTGAAAATGTAAGGAATACGAGTCTTCTTCGTAGTATCAATCCGGTGGATTGGTTTGCAGCAACAAAATCTTGCATGTCGATCTCCACTCCTCTCGGCCCTCCGCAACCCTCTTCAGCTCAGCATAAGAGCTGCCACTCGTGTCCTCGAACATTTGCTGCAAATACTCCCGTCTAGGGCGCCGTCTACAGTTTCTACCCTCAACCATCCCCTCCACAATGTCGAATGCAATAAAACTCTTTTTTTTTCAAAGAATGACTTTAGTTTAGTCAAATATTACGAGTCAATTAAGTATAAAGCCGGTCTCGCTTCCAAAAAACTTGGTGTATTATATAGATCACTGAGGTATTTCAACGATAAACAATTTCTCCTTCTATGTAAATGACAAATCCGACCTATTCTTGAATACGGCAGTCACCTTTGGATTAGAGCCCCAAAATACCTTCTACACTTAATTGACTCAGTTCAAAGAAGAGCAATTCGTTTGATAAACAATGACACTCTTACGTCTAACCTGCAATCAATGGAACACAGGCGTAAGATTGGTTCAGTTAGTCTTTTCTACCGTTATAACCACGGTCGCTGCTCTTCGGAACTTAACAAACTAATTCCTCCTGCACCCACCCACAACCGACAAACTCGTCTTACACTTTCCGAACATCCATACAAGATTAATGTGTGTTGATCAAGAACTGGCAGCTTCCAAAAGTCCTTCCTTAATGCCACCGGTAAGCTTTGGAACGCTCTTCCAGCGTCTTTGTTTCCCCCTTCCTACAATCTGGATCTCTTCAAGAAACAGATAAATATAAACGTTTTCCGCATGCAACGTCCAGCCTCCATGGGTGAGCGTCATAGAGTGCACTGGTCTTGACTGGCTGTGCTCACCTGCGTGCGATTACATAAAAAATAACTCACTGCCTACGGTTTGGAAAGCAAATGCTTTGACCACTAAGCTATGCCACTACCCATACTGAAGTATTGACATATTTAGTGTCAACGTCCTGACGCTCAGCAAAAAGGGACACACAATACGGAGCGCCGAGATACAGGAATTGTAACAATAAAAACCACTTGAGTCATTTGATTCATTTTAATTCACTTGATTTACTTAAGTTACTTGAGTTACGAGCTCCGTCGCAAAGCGAATCAATCTCGTAAGCAGAGTTTTCCAAGATTGTATGAGGAAACCAGGCCCGAATTGGGTTTATAAAACGTAACCTAACTTTACGGGTGTAGCGGCAATCAAATTTCTTAATTGAGTTAAGCTAAACATTCGAGCACCACTCTTGGTAACTTAATCGAGACCTGTTTGCTTGAGCTACCGAAAACTGTTTATACAAATGTATCATCATCATCATTAATTCAATTTTATTTATTTCTTTTCAGTAACATTACAAATACAAATATATTTAATACGATCCTGAATAAGATATAATACAAGAGAAACAATTAGGTATTTACTATTATTAACAATAATTATTAAAAAATCCCGAAGCTCGTGTATAATAAATTCGTGGAGCTCATGTCGAAACTGGACTTCTCTCAAGTGGAATATATCAATATTCGAGGCGATTTGGTTAAGCAGTCTGATCACTCTCCCAAGAGGCATAGTCTATGGCGGGTTAGTTTACCTCTAGGAAGAACAAGCATCTGTGCCTCCTTATCCTTAAATAATTGTCAAGGACAAACAAACCGATTTCCAACAAAATTTCAGGATTTTTGAACACGCCGCGCACTAACCGAAATTAATGCATACTCAAGCACACATCTCTTTTAGTTCTCAAATCGTTGTATCCCAATGTACCCCGTATAAAGTTAGATGGGTCATGTACCGCTTCCCTAATTGAAGCATATGGTCATCGCGAGTTGCCGCTACAAAGCTATGTCTTGCCTCATTCCATGTCAGCTCTATCTCCTGCGAGTACATTCTATGTATAATTTCCAACGGAGGCGTGAGCAAAGGGGCTTGAAGAAAAGGTAACTGTAGTTAATAATATACAGCGGCATCTATAGTATATATCACAACCAAGTCCACTTTCGCCTTTCCACCGAATAAGACCCGGTCTAATTTTCGGTCTTAAATGGCCTTTTCTTCAAAAAATTAATACAAGACCGGGTCTTACTTTCGGAGAAAAAGAGTATTTCACTATGTAAGTTATTGCCTTATTTTATTTATTTATTTATTTTACAGAACCGAAGTTCCAAGGTACAAAAATAATAAGAAACAGTGTATACATAAATATACAATACAAACAAAAAATTAATAAAAAAAATTAAAAAACATAAAAGAAGAAGAAGAAGATGACACGTTTCAAAGATCACAGAGATATAGGAGAAAAATACCATCGACAAAAGGGGAAAAGGATGTAAGAAAAGGATCGAGGTGTTCTGGTAGGCTATTTAGCAGCGCCATTGCCGATGTACTAAATTGAGTGCTCTAAGCTCCACAAGTATCAACTGGGATCAAATGCAATGGATGGCTACGAGCACGGGTGTACTTATCTGGAACATAGAAGTTAAAACACTCAAGAATCACAGGGTTGTGAATTGCACCGCGAAGGAGAAGGAATTAATGTTTGTGAGCAGCAATTTTCCTCCGGGACTCTAACGAATGGAAAGAAAGCATCCCTAGAAGAAAAAGTGTTGAGTAATTGACTTATATATTACCTAAATTCTTATATACAATTCTAATGGTCGTAAATTTTTTATAAATGTTTAAATTATATAAAGGCGTATTTTTCAATCGAAAAGAAGTCATCAATAACAATAAAAATAAAAAGTAATATTTCCCAAAGTTGGATTAACAAAGTTTCAAAAGATAATGGAATATTATACAGTGTTGCAAGTTGAAAAAAAACATTCCCAGTATTAAATTGGATTTTTTCTTCGCAATATGGCAACGCCCCTAACCCCTGTTCCTCTTCTATTATATGTACTTACTACCCTAGTTTTTTAATACGTTTTTTTTAGTATCGAAATCATGTCGAGAATTTCAAACAAAATTTAAAGCGTTCGACTACTATGAAATTAATTCCAGGTTCGATTCCTGACTATTTTTTAATTTTTATTATTGCTCATTGACTCTTCTTTAGCCTCGCCATTTCCCATCATATGAGGTCGGCTCTCCTTGGGCACATTCGCCATGTCTGTTGCATTCTGCGTTACATTCTCGGTCAAGCCCAGAGTTTTCAGATCCTTGTCTACAGTTGCAGTCCAGGTTGCATGTGGTCTTCTTCTTAATTGACTCGTAATATTTGACATTATTCGAGATTGATAATCAAAGAATTTTGATGGAGCTTGCTTTTGAAAGCGAACAACCGTTGAAAGATACAGGAAAGATCCAGACTATTGTGCGACTATGGAGACCTGCAGACCGCATCACACCTAAAATCTTGCTCCATGTGCCCAACAAGCTGCACACCTCAAGACCTAATGCTGAGCAACACACGGGCTTTCGATGTTGCCAGATACTGGGCAGAAATAATTTGACGTCGCTGACACGAAGAAGAAGAAGAAGGCTTTCGCTGTCCTGAAACTATACGCAAAATATACTTCATGAAGCTAGAATTAACATTAAATGACGCAAAGAACAAAAATTGTAAGCATGACATTGTGGCAACAATTTATGGCACCCATATTCTCCATCTAGATAGTAAATATAAAAAGATCATGATTAGTTTAAAAAAAAAAGTTCACAATTGACATCAGCATGATATATCCCTTGCTGACTGGTACCGAAAACCTCGATATCCAATCTTTCGTCTCTTATTTCTGGTCGCTTGTCGTGTATTTATGTGCGCCATGTTGTCATTATGGACGGCTCCGCTAACGGTTGTGTTAGTTATAAACACTCGTGGCGTGGGCGAGAGCCCATACCGAGCGCGGAGATCAGTAGTTGCCTACCGCCTTTCGGCGAGAGATATTGTATTGCGGCTCGACCTAATGCTGTGCCTAGGTCGAGCCCTAAATTTGTAAAATTTTAACGTAGATTAAATCATTATGCTTCTATAAGGAAGTCTTTGTTTACTGACCTGATCCTCATCCTGCCCTCACACGATGGAGTAACACACTTTTTAAAAGAGAGTAGGATGTTACAATGTATGGGGAACGTTTTTCATGAAAAAGATATCTAAAACGAACAGAAATTTCTCATCCGAGTATTTTTTAATATGAATTTATTTTCTGCTTTTAGGTTAAGTGAATTTGAAAAATGGAACATGTCACTTAACTGAATTGAATGTGTGAGCATTAGAACGATATATCTCCTTCCCTTTCTCATAAAAGAGCGAGCTTAGCTTAGAAGCAAAACGTTTGGTTACCACAACATTTGTGGATTCGTTCTCCGAAGAAAATTAAAATTGAAAATCGCGTAAAAAAGCAAAGCAGAAAAGGAACAAAATTTTTAAGTCACTTTGTGTTGTAAACCGCGTGTCGTTGGTTGAATCATTCAACTTTTTTCTCAAGTAAAATATCAGCTGACTAAGTAAATGCATACCGTTTTACGCATGTCTCAACGCTGCAAATGAAATGTTGATCCACCAACGTGTTATAATGCAATACGGCATTCACGCAGCATTAAACAGAAATTGACTATGAATTAATCGATTATATCTACAATAAATTTATTTCAATTTTTTTTCCTTACAGAAACATCACAGATTTGAACAACTCAATTCGTTTCTGAAGTACAATAAGAATTAATCATTAAATAAAAAATAAAATATATACAAATACAGGTGCTTATGATTAAGTTCTAAGAACAAAGACGACTCCAACAAATTATACCTCCAAAGAAACTCGTGGAGATCGTGTCTGAATTGGGCCTCCCTTACGTGGAATATATCAACATCCGAGGCGATTTGGTTAAACAGCCTGATCCCTCTCCCAAAAGGCAGCTAAGTGATACTCTTTGGGAGAGCGAACAATCTGTGCATCCTTATTCTCAATAGGCTATGACTGGAATTTTACGCGTGAGTGATCAAATGTACACCAAAAGTCTTTATTTACAGAGCTTAGATATCGATCAAAAATCATTTTAGTTTTTATCTTCGTCGAGAAACGAATTCGCAACATTTGGTATGGTAAGCAAACGTTTTACCATTAATCCATACCCGCTGACATATGTATTGAGGGTAGGAAGGTCTTGCGTTTCATAAATGTGCAGTAATAGATCATAAAATGATACGATACTCGCAATTTGCTTTTAGTGAACTACTAAAGTTACCGTAAATGTAAGAATAAAAGTTAACTTCTTACTATATGATATAGTAACTATGTGAAAGTACAAAATATTGCAAGATCGAATATACGCGCACATTCAAATATTATTAGAAATGAAATGTGCAATTTTTGGTAAGAATATATTAACCCTTTCAATACGCCTCGGTGGAATACAAATTATACTGTCAATACGGCGTGAATTTTTTAAACATTTCTTTGCTTAAAACTAGTATTTAAAGCATAAATGTACTTATCTCACCTATTTTCAAACATCACATTGGTTATTGTATACTTTAGCTATCAGATGATGCATAAAAAACTATTATATTTAACAAACGTTCATTATGTCACTCCATACATGTGGTGGCTTGACACATGTGGTTTACAGAAAAATCGCTCCTGTGACAAAAACTAACGATATTTATTTACATGCTTTACAGATTCCTGTAAGCAATACATGTAGGTTAATAAAGGGAATAACTGCACTTCCAATTTCCTACCGTAAATGTCACAATGAGTACTGAAAGTAGCAAAACGATATATCACGTCCACCGATGTCAACGGTTGAGGAATCTTTGACGGCATATATGGACGACTGATGCGAAAGGGTTAATGGGGAGGATACAGGTATTATATAGACGGTCTCCATTTATCAACTCGACATTCCTCAGAAAATCAAAGCGTAGTACCCTCGGCATTCTACGCAGGCATAAACTTTCGAAGCCCACTATATGGCTACATTGGCACTTAATAAGATGTCAAGGAGGATAGGCACCTGTAAGTACCATCTCAGAGAGGCGAGCCCGATGGATCGCTCACATCATGCGTCACGAGGGTCTTCTTCACGACATTGTGGAAGGGATGGCCGAGGGAAGAAACTGTAAAGGGCGCCCTAGACGGAGTATTTGCAGCAAGTGTCCGACGACATGAGTTGTAGCTCTTATGCTGAGCTGAAGAGGACTGCAGATGATCGAGAGGAGTGGAGATCGAGATGCAAGATTTTGTTGCTGCAAACCAATCCACCGGATTGATACTGCGAAGTAGAAGATATCAAGATTAGCCACGATTTTATTTAATAATTTTTATTTTCAGATAAAATTCTGCTTAGTTTTTTTTTTCGACTGCCATCTGTTGCCGAATTTTCGCGCTTTCGTGTTTGTTTTTACTCGCGTAAAATACTAAATTGGATAAATAGTCTCTCTTTTATCCTCCCAAAGGATAAGCCCACGTAATACACCTATTTACTGCCAGTAAACACATGTCCCGACGATATAAAGAGAACAGCAATATTCGCACCGAATATAAAAGAGTGTAAACCCACTGAATACAATAAGTATGCAAATATAAAATGATCTTTTTTTTATTAAAGGTCCGATGGTAATATCGAAATTTATATACAGTGGAACTCCGATATATCGTTCACGCTTTTTTCGTTTTTCGGCATAATTTGTTAGTTTTTAATAGTCCCAACAAACACCCATAAGAAACAATGTTAAGTAATCCCGCATATTTTTTTTATCGATTTATCATTTTCCTCGATCTATTGTCTGAATATTATTCTCTTTCACAAATACTATCCCGATTAGCCGTTTTTTTTGCGAAATTCTCAATACATATTCGTTATTACTTGCAAAATGGAAACTCGCTTGTCGGCGATGAAGTTTGAGTCACGCTATGTTGCTAGGCAGTTGCTCTAAACATGATACCCACATGGCGCGTCGTTGATTGGATCAGGTCAACATTAAGAATGGTCCAGGCATTGGGAACATCGTGCTAATCATCAAATCTGAAAAAATATTTCAAAAAAATCTCCCAAAATATGACTTGATGGAATGTCCGGGATATCTGGGAAAATTCTCAATACATATTCGTTATTACTTACAAAATGGAAACTCGCTAGACGGCGATGAAGTTTGAGTCACGCTATGTTGCTAGGCAGTTGCTCTAAACATGATACCCACATGGCGCGTCGTTGATTGGATCAGGTAATTTTGTCCCGATTAAGCGGCTGTCCCAATTAAGCAAATTTCACATTTTTTAAATTCATTTATTTGGTTTTGGCAACTAATGCCATTAACCAGTAAAACACACATAAAATTAAGCAATGCATTTTAGAATTTTAGCAAGTTCCTATTTTTTACAATAATAGGAACTTGCTAAATATCCTGATTGTCTGCATTGCTTAAAATTTCCTGTCCGAATTAAGCGGAATGTTGTCCCAATTAAACATATAAATTTACTATTGGTTTCTTGGTTTGGTTTCTGTTCTTTGAGATTTGTCCCAAATAAGCGGCTGTCCTAATTAAGCGGAGTCCCAATTGAGCGGAATCGACTGTATATCTATATAGGTGGACCTTTGGGTGCAGATATGTCTTAGGACAAAGCATTGACAATAACAATTTACATAACTTCGTGTCGCAAATTTGAGGTAGTCAATGTTCCAGATTAGAAAAAAATATCTTTTAGTAGTACTTTCGAACGTAAGAATTTCCACGTTCAAAATTTCAAATTATTTTCAGTACACGATCGTCACAGATTTCTTTCATAATTCTGTCAGAAGACATAGCCCTCGCTTTATCACTATGGTGCGATTTAATCGATTGATTGTGAGCAAAGAGTGATTTAAGCAAAGATCAATTCGTTTGATAAACAATGACACTCTTACTTCTAACCTGCAATCAATGGAACAATATCAATCTCGAATAATGTCAAATATTACGAGTCAATTAAGTATAAAGCCGATCTCGCTTCCAAAAAACTAGGTGTATTCTGTATAGATCACGTTGGTATATAACGATAAACAATTTCTTCTTCTATATGAAGAACAAATCTGCCCTATCTTTGAATACGGGAGTCACCTTTTATTGGAGCCCTAAAATACCTTCTTAACTTAATTGACTCAGTTCAAAGAAGAGCAATTCCTTTGATAAATAATGACAGTGTTACGTCTCACCTTCAATCAATGAAACACAGGCATATGATTGGTTCACTTAGTCTTTTTTACCGTTATTACCACGGTCGCTGCTCTTCGGAACTTGAAGTCTGACAGTTATCGAACATCCATACACGATTAATATGTGTCGATCAAGAAATGGCAGTTTCCAAAGTTCCTTCCTTATTGCCACCGGCAAGCTTTGGAATGCTCTTTCAGCGTCTGTGTTTCCTGCTTTCTACAATCTGGATCTCTTCAAGAAACAGATAAATATACACTTGCAATCTCCCCAACCAAAATAATAATATACATGCTCTGAATATGTACTACAGAGACATCTATCGTTATATCATGTTAACAATGGTATAAATACATCAAGTTTCGCATATCTGTCCAGGCAGAGAATGGTCGTGTGGACAACGCGGTGGAGGTTCGAATCCCGCGTCGGCAGATATTTTTTCTGAATGAATTGATGCGTTCAATTTGATTGTAGAATTGTATGTGTGTATTTAATTACTGATATAAATATATACTTGCAATTCCCCAACGCACACACAAACACGAACATAACACACGTTTCATGCTTGCAGCATCCAGCCTCTCTGGCTGAGCGCCATAGAATTCACTGGTTTCAACCGGTTGTGCTCTCCTGCATGTTATAACATTAAAAAATGCTTCAGCATTGTACATTATAATTAAAGGTCAAAAGTTCGTCTAAGAACTGAAAATATCAGCTTTCTTTTCTCAAAACTAATTTCCTGCCGTCTTAATAAACTACGTGATGACGAGGCTGAATTTACGGCGTTTTTTTCATAAATTAAATTACCTTTTTCTCCTTCCGCTGAGTAAGAGAAGTTTCTTAAAATGGGCTGAAGCTCGATTGTCATACAAGTGGTTATAAGTTCGATATATTACAAAGCTAAGAATTATATTCTTAAATATTTTTATATATATATTTTCCTAATATTATTACTATATTTAGTATTAAATTAAAAAGTAAAAAAGACTATATTAATCTTAATTAAAGTTGCTCATCAAAGCTTCGTTATTTATATAACAAAAAAATGTAATGGAAACAATGCATTGATAAAAACTCCCATCCGAAATTTGCGTTATATAATGTTTTATTTGTTTTATATAATGGTCTCTTCTGTACTGTACATTTAAGGTTGAGCACCCTTTAAGTAGCAAACGGCCCAGTCCTTATTTTATATATTAATGTATTTTAATTGATCAAATCCAAGCTTTATACATGCCCCCTGTAGGGTCAAGCTACCCCTTGAGGACAAAACAAAAATTACCCAGGCCTTGGGAACATCGGGCTGATAATCTGATCATTGAACACCCAACTATTTCTCTGATACTGCAGTTACAGTCTATTAATGTTTGCGGGCTCTTGTCCTGGATGCTCCTGGAGACCATCTATGTTCCTATGTGGACAATTTGAGCTTTCAGAACTGTGAAACGTAAATTTGCGGTGTCCGTATTCTCCAAATATAGAGCGTATATCGTAAAAAAAAAACATGAAGTGGACGGATACGAAATGTTGAACGTTTGATTTTGTGACAATATTAATGCCGTGTTATTTGTGTGTCAACCATGATATACATATGACATGTTTTTTGCTGTCGCAAATCCTAACTATTTGCGCTGCGTATTCCGACACTTGTTCTGAGTGTGAGGTCATTGACATTAAATATGTCAATACATTTACATCGTCACACTTACGTTCGCGCTTCAGTAAAGAAATAAAATTGTATATTTTGTAATGTCGTTAAAAGAAAAGATGTACAAAATTTAATTGAATGGGATGTGGCGAATAGTATGTCAGCTGACAGAGCTTTGTGATGACCATATGCTCCAGTCAAGGCAGCGGAAATAAAAATTTGTTGATACAGATCGTATACATACTCGTATTTCAACATTATTTAGGTCGTAAAGTAAAGTTTTAACGCTCCATACATTATCGACAGACCATAACTCAGTTTTTGATTTTCGTACAATCAACTGAAATTTAGCTAAACGTTCACAAAACCGAAAATTTATGTCACGTAGTCAATTTCGCTAACACCAATGTTCAAAGCGTTTTGAACATAACTATTTGATATAGACATCCAGAAGTATATAAAATATAAATAGTTATCACGGGGAATTTAACGTAAATTTAAAATGTTCTGGAACCGAGATCGCGGTCCCGAAATTACAGCATCAGCTAAATGTTGATGCCGTAATACCAAGGTTCCGTCACTGAGGATAAGTTCAAAGACCTTAGTTGAGTTGTTACTAATTTATTTAATACGAGACCCCTTTTTATATCCTAATTTAAAACATGAGTAAGCATTTAAAAAAGTAATATTAATACATTGAATGTCATACACTGCACATTCTTCGATACCGTTTTCGGAACTTGATCCCTTTAGTCCACACAGAGTGGCATATTAATGGGATGGTCCATGCTCCGTATCGATGTGTAAGCATTCCTTATTAATATTACTAATACATAAAATTTTGTACACCGCAAATTCCTCGATACTTGTTATTTTGAACCTTGATCCCCTTAATTTGCATAATGAATCTAAGATAAAGAGTTGATTATAACAGTTACTTCAGGGTGTGTAGTACAACACAGTTATGTTCAAGATAACGTTTTGAACGGTGAAGTTTAATTAAAATTCGTAGAATCATCACACGACAAACGCATTTGATGTTTTGAGTTCAGGTAACGCAAGACTTTTTAAATTTAAATAAATTATGAAAGTATTGGGAACATTTGACAGCGGGTCGCGAAGTGACGTCGGTAGTCTGGCAGCGAATCTGGAAGAGAGGCGGCTGGAGACAGAGAGTGTTGTTAAGTGCAAAAGAAAGATGTCCTCGGAAGCGTCGAGCTCATCATCCGATCTGTTTAAAAAACGCTGATTATTGAATAACCAAATATTTCTCTTGTACTACACTCGCAACCTATGAAAGTTTGCGGGCTTCTTTACTGGAATGGAAGCTACAGGGAAACATCTATGTTTAAATGTGTATCTCTGAGTATACAGGTGTTCTGGGACAAGACATAGACAGTGAGCTTATAGAACTGTGAAACGGCAATTTACAGTGCTCATACGCTCTAAATATAGAGAAGATATAGTAAAAAAATAAGTTGCAAGTGGAAATTATTAATATAGTACTACTTATAGATATATTTTTTATTTAAACTTCTTCGGGGATCGAACCCATAGTTTTTTGGTATTATAAGCAAACGCTTTCCTTTTAAGCTAAAGCGGTCAAAGAATCAAGGTACGAATACATTTGAATGTACGAGTGTGTAGTCTGAAAGGGGCTTACTAGAGTACTAGATGGTTTAGAAACTAGATTTGACTGAAAAGGACGAGAGGGGAAATGATTTCCCTGGGGGTCTAAGGGGGTCGGTGACGTCATAGAGATCGACAAGGTAGCAACCAAATGTGACAGAAATTTGAAAATCTTAGAATATTCGAAAATTAATGTTAAAAAAAAATTCAGTATTCACTTTGAACATATTAATACATATACACGTACGTACAAATTTAAAACAAAAATCATCTTTTGACATTTCTCTCAGTGATGTCAGAGAAGTTGTACGAGGGTTATCTGTAATATAAGATTCCCAGTGATTTTTCACAGTGTAAAACATGTCCTTACGGCCGCATGGCAAAAACGTTGGTTATCTTCCACCAAAGGTAGAACTACCTTTCAGTTCTTCCCGGACATTTACTTCAGACTAACTGCTAAATGGATAAGACCTGATTACTGGTCTACCCAACTAATGACTGGGCACGGCGCTTTTAATGACAGATTATACTCATTTAATTTAGTTTCAAGCTCTAGTTGCCCCTGAGGCGCCCCCTTCCAGACCTCAGAGCATAATTTCTGGGACTGTCAGTTCCTCTTGTTAGAAAGAAAAGTCCTTTTCGATGCAGTTCGAGAGAATCGCCTAGGCCCTATCAGGCATGCAGACTTTGTGGCCACTAAAAAAAATTTCCACGCATTTACAATCTTTGCTCGTATTTTCGGTGAGAGTCTATCTTCCATCTCCATCTCTTCACAACCCGTGAATGCGATTCTAATCTCTTTCACGGGTTCTTTCTTTTAGCACTTCTGTGCAGAGGCCACAATTGTTGAGAGCGGACTCCCACTGGACTTATCAGTTTCTTACTGATCAAAATCTGAATGAGCGCATCATCAAGGAGATTTAACTGTCCTCCGGTGTGATGCGGGTGTGAGGCGGGTAAATTCCAGTGTAAAACATGTTTAATTTCATGAATGCGTACATTTTTGGAAAGATCAGACTTTTAACTGTTTTTCTTCATTGTCGCCACTGAGGTCAATGCATTTTTGCATGCGGTATACGAGCTTTTGAATGCATGAGTAAAAAAATATGCCGCCAAGCCACGCAGATACCTGAGAACCGCTTCTTCCAGCTCTTCTCCGTCGCCGAAATGCGTTCCACCCAGGTGTTTCTTCATGTCAGGGAAGAGATGGAAGTCACTTGGGGCTGTAGGCTGTAGGGTGGGTGTTTGACAATACCCCATCCAAATTTTGCGATGAGCTCGTTTGTGGTCTTCGGTCAACATTCTTGGCACCCACCTCGCGCAAACCTTAGCATAAAATCAGCCGCCAAGCCACGCAGATACCTGAGAACCGCTTCTTCCAGCCCTTTTCTGTTGACGAAATGCGTTCCACCCAGGTGTTTCTTCATGTCAAAGAAGAGATACTTAATACCTGCTGACCGTTTATTAAGTTTACACTACTTGATATACCGTCTGTTTGAGGTGCTGATCGGCAATTCCCAGTTATGCCCCTTTATTATATTTTTTGTTAGGTTAGGTAAGGTTAGATTATCTATACCCTTATCAGAAAAAAAGGTATTATCAATATTGACAGCCTATACATTCAATAAAAGTCGATAAAAATGTTCATAAAAAAAAACACGTAAAATTGCAACGATAATGGTACATTGTTAGCGGTTCTCGTCGGGTTAATCATCAGATTTTATGAATACGTTATAAGAGTGTCTAACTTGGCCGGCGGGTACAGCTCAATGGTAAAAGCGTTTACTTTGCAAGCCAAAGGTCGTGGGTTCGATCCCCGAAGGAGATTTAAAAAAAAAAAAAATTGATTTCTGAGCTCTATAATACCCCCGGTTGGTGTGAATTTGATCCCTCACCCGTAAAATGCCAGTCATAGCCTATTAATCAAAATTGGTGGTAGACGCATACAGGAAAATACCGACAGATGGTGATACTAATTCTGAAGTCTCATCTGTGGAATTCTTTGACACTTACCATGATGCATATGGCTAAGCGCTGCATGTGGAGTGTTGATCCGCCAACGTCATAGACTACAGCCCGAGATTCACGCATCATCTTTACTATTACAGGAATTTACTATGAATGGGTGGTCTTTACGGGACGACTTTCGTCTACCACCAATTTTAATTAATAAGCTATGACTGTCATTTTACGGTGAGGGATCAAATTCACACCAACATCAAGGGGGTATTTTAGAGCTCAGAAATTGTTTTTTTTTTTTTAAATCTCTGTTGGGGATCGAACTCATGACCTTTGACTTGAAAAGCAAACGCTTTGACCCGCTGGCATACAACAGCAAAAATTTACTAATATTCCTTGCAAACGTACGTATGATAGTGTTGCTTTCTATAAACTGCTGTGGCGATCGATATTAAATTAACCCTCTTTGATTGGGTCAGAGCAGAAGTGTCGGTAATATCGATAATGCCGGTAATGTCGGTAATGTCGGCGATGCCTACCGACACGGGCGGCCTGCTGATTGGGTGTATCGGTAATATCGTTTATTTCCACCTACGTTATTTACTGCAAGCGATATAACATAATTATATATTGGTACATACTTGTCCAACGACAATGGCACATCGTTAGCGCGACAAATCGAATACAAAAATAGTATTGAATCGCTTACGTTAGTAAGCCTCCCGCATGAGTTTCAATCCTCTTCGATCCTCCGTCTGCCGCATCCAGGTCACTCCCGCTATTTTGCTTATTTTGTCAGTCCATCTTGCAGGGGGTCAGTCAATGCTTCGTTTGCCAGTTTTTGAGCGTAACTCCAGTACTTCAATTCCCCATAGACTGTCGTCTCTACGACAGATATGTCCTGCCCATTGCCAATGAGTGTGCCTATTCGTTAGGTAGCATCCACTACTTGATTTCTTCTGCGGATATCATCGTTTCGGATCTATCTTTAAGCGACACTCCGAGCATGGATCTCTTCATAGCACGCTGTGGTGACCTTTATTTTATGGGTAAGACTTGCTGTTAGATTACACGCCATACGTTAATTAATACATGGAGAATGTATTGGTTAACCCTTTCGTTACGGCTTGGTGGAATACAAATTATACTGTCAATACGAAGTGAATTTCTGAAACTATTTTTTTTGCTTAAAACTAGTAGTTGAAGCATAAATGTACTTATCCGAGCTATTTTCATATATCACATTGGTTTTTGTATCGTTTAGCTATCAGATGATGCATAAAAAACTATTATATTTAACAAACGTTAATTTTGTAACTCCATACGTCTTGGCATTGACACATGTGGTTTACGGAAAAATCGCTCCTGTGACGAAACCTAACGATATTTATATACATGTTTTACAGATTCCTGTAAAGAATACATGTAGATTGATAAAAGGAATGACTGCACTTCCAATTTCCTACCGCAGATGTCACAATGGGTACTGAAAGTAGCAAAACGATATATAACGTCAACCGATGTCAATGGGTAAACGCCTTAGTTTAAAGATACAGATATACTAGCATAACTTTAGTTGACTAATATTACTTTAGTTGCTCTTTTGGTAGTTATTACTAGATATATATACTATATATAAAGGGGCAATAGTTTGGGAACAGTTCGAAAATACGTAGTCTCTTATGAAGTGGTCTATTCAACTGCGATCTCATCTAGACTGTTTTGAATAGTTCTATGCCATAAAGCAGTGGCTATCAACATTTTAAAATCCATACTCACTTTTTTTTAAAAACATTTTAAGTCCCCTATCCACAATGTCTCCAAAGAAGGTGCACACAGGCGTCAAGTATTGCCAAAAATAGACAAAGCTCTGTAAGCCACTGAAATCCTCGCATCATCCCATGTCAGCGAATATGGTCAAAGAGTTTGCTTGGCAAGCCAAAAGGTCGTGGGTTCGATCCCCAACGGAGATTAAAAAAAAAAAAAACGATTTCTGAACTTTAAAATACCCCCGGTTGGTGTGAATTTGATCTATCACCCGTAAAATGTCATAGCCTATTGATTAAAATAGTTGGTAGACGAAAGTCGTCCCGCCATCACCACCCATTCATAGTAAATTCCTGTAATAATATGGATGATGCGTGAATGTCGAGCTGTAGTCTATGACATTTGCGGATCAACACTCTACATGCAGGGCTTAGCCATGTGCACCGTGGTAAGCGTCATAGAATTCGACAGATGAGACTTCAGCATCACTATCACCATCTGTCGGTATTCTCCTGTATATGCTTACATAAAAAAATATAAATAAGATATTCAAGGTGCTCCGCGGGGCACCCTTTTAGAGTCACTGCATTTCGTATGAAGCAGCGACCCGCAGTAGTAAGCAATGCCCCTCGGGAAACTATTGAATAAATGTAAATTTCTGATCTTGTCGAATCTTCGGTTGAGACCGAATTGAAGAGAAATGGAGAACGGGTTAAGAGTCACGATATTGCACACGGATAATATGTTTTATTCAAAACTGAAGTCGCAATGGAATAAAGGGTTATAGTGATCGACTATCACTAAAGAATTTGCAAGATCTTGATATTTATGGAAGAATGAGAAATTGATCTGTCAACATCATTGACTACAGCCTAACATTCACGCTTCATCCTTATTATTTATATTTACGGTAACTATCCATTCAATTCAATCAATTCCGAACATTACCCAACTCTTTTTCTTCTAGGAATGCTTTCCTTCCATTCGTTAGTGTTCCAGAGGAAAATTGCTGCTCTGAAACATTAATTCCTTCTTCTTCGCGGTGCAATTCACAACCTTGGGATTCTTGAATGTTTTACCAGATAAGTACACCCGTGCTAGTAGCCATGCATTGTTTTTGATCCCAGTCGATACTTGTGGAGCTTCGAGAACTCAATTTAGTACAACGGCGATGGCGCTCCTAAATGGCCTACCAGCACACCTCAATCCTTTTCGTACATCATTTTCCTCTTTTGTCGATGGTATTGTTCTCCTAGATCTCTGTGATCTTTGACACGTGTCATCTGCTTCTTCTTTGATGTATTTTTTTTCTCTTTTGTATGTATTGTATGTTTATGCATACTCTATATTTCTTATTCTTTATTATTCTATGTACCTTGGAACTGCGGTTCTGTTAATTATATAAATCAAATAAATAAATATTTTTACAGGAATTCACTGTGAATGGGTACCATGGGCTGCAGAATATTATATGTATAGTTTCCGACAGCCTACTAGGACGGTGTGATCCTGGTGGCCTTAAAAAAGGCAACTGTAGTTCATGCTCTATTGTCGCATTCATAGAGTATATTTCAACCAGGTTCACCTTCGCCTTTAACCGACTATGGAAGGCTGCCTTGTCCGCTCTCTCTCTACGTCATTCCTCACAAAGTTGAGCCATCGTACCCCCAGTATTCTACGCAGGTATCTGCTTTCAAAACTCGTTATTTGGCCGCATTGTCTCATGTTGAAATGCCGAGCTCTAAAAATATCCACGGTTGGTATGAATTTGATCCATGACCTGTAAAATGTCAGTCATAGCTTATCAATCAAAAATATGTGCTGGAAAAAAGGCGTCCCGTAAACACCAACCATTAATAGTGAAGTTCTATTAAAAATGGATGATGCGTGAATACCAGAACATATTCTATGACATTAGTGGATCAAACATTCCACATTCGTTTAACCCTTAAGTTAATTAATTATTCTTCTTCGTAGTATCAATCCGATGGATTGGTTTGCAGCAACAAAATCTTGCATCTCGATCTCCACTCCTCTCGGTCCTCCGCAACCCTGTTCTGCTCAGCATAAGAGGTACAACTCATGTCCTCGAACACTTGCTGCAAATACTCCTCCCGCCAAGGGCACCCTCTACATTTTCTACCCTCAACCATCCCCTCCACAATGTCATAAAGAAGAACATCGTGGCGCATGATGTGACTGATCCATCGGGCTCGCCTCTCTGAGATGGTTTTTACAAGGTGCCTATCTTCCTTAATTATCCATTGTTACAATAATATGCGTCATATTATAATCCGCAAATGAGACACACCATCAGTCGGTATTTTTATAAACGTGTTTACGTAAAAAAATTCGGTCGTGCAGCGGCTAAGAACAAGGCCTTTAATCAAGTTTAATTTTGCAATCTTCCATTAACTCTTACGTTTTTTAACCGGTAAGATAATAAAAAACAATTCTATTTCACGTCACGTATTTTCATACAAGCGAACGTGATTCGTTCTCCATATACAAGTATATGCCATTAACGTTGCTTTTCCATACGTTTCAGTGGAAAGCCAGTCATTTTAGACGAATAAAAGCCATACAAAGGCCCAAAAAATCCAAAAAACTTTAATTGTACACAACATGTACGTTTAAATGTTACAAAAAAGTATTTTATTTTTATTTTTTCAAGGTTATGAAAATCAAATTTATGTTTATTACGATCCTGAAATAAAAGAATAAATAAAAATATGAAACTTTTTAAATAAAACGATATCTTCCGTCTTTAAATAGATGACAAGTCGCGGGTTCGTCACGTGGCTGCGTGGAGGAAGGATGCAGGAGCAGATTACCAAGCAAAGAAACTTGTTTTTGGTTCACGATTCACGTTTATTTTATAAAAGACTTGTTTTTTCGTCCGAACGGTACGGCGTTCGCCATACTGGTCGAAAAGTTAACTGACAACTGCCAGAATCAGTGTGACATCCAGCGCCGCCATGACAGTCACGGCAAAAAAGCAAATTAAAGATGACAGTTGCACAAACATGAAATGGAGCAACTGTCATAACAAATAAAATGGCGTATGCAAACGCCGTGTAATTTTATATAATTAAAACTAACATTATTAGTTGTGCATGTCAGGCGAGCAAACAAAAATAAGAGGCGAAAGATTGTTTTTCAAGGCTTTTCGGCATCAGCCTAAAAGAGCTATATCTAGCTGATATAAGTATGTTAACGGTTATCAGCAAATAACAGCTCAGGAGATCACTGAGTCATTAAATTTATACAAAATCTTTTTTTTTCTTTTCATTAAATGATCTTTAAATTTTATTTTCTTGGATTTTTTACACAGTTTTTATATTTTGACTGTTCCGCGACGCGTGCCTGGGAAAAATCACTTCCGCAGAACTTTACACCCAACCAAACATTAAAAAAACGTTGAACCAACAAAATCAATTTTCATTTAGAACTTTTTCCCTAGCACCCTAACCCTCAACCTAACAGTAAGGTATTTTTACATTTAAGGTTGGATTTTTTATTTATTTTTTGCTCTCGTATTCGTAGCATATTGAGAACGTATGGTCACTGCGATTTGCCGCCACCCATTTATGTTAGTTGCTGTTACCCCAAGACATCTCTTCAACTAAAGATCCACTTGATAACATATACAATGACATCCACCTCTCTGCAGGAGAAACGACTTCGGCATAATTATCTGATCGCGTGGTGGAAGTATGAGGAGCAGATTAACAACACACAGACTTTTTCCGAAGCACATTGACATGTATTTTCGATAAAGACTTGGTTTTCCCGATCGACCCGCTTGGTGAAAACCCTCCCTGTCCCGTCCTGTTTTTGGAGACCCAGATAGGAACCCGTTACTGGATGCACACAAAAAGCTACTTGTTAGAGACTGGCTGAAGGCCTTCCCGTGATTCTAAGTGCATCAGTTAGATGTCAAATATACCTCAGTCTATGGCTGCGAAATTAATATACTACAGCGGGCCTCGAATTGCCTTCTTTGGTAACACGTTGCTAACCACGAAATACGTGGTTAGCAACGTGTAACATGGCGTTACTTTCGCCTCGGTCGATCGGGACTTCACTCACGACTGAGCGTGGTCATGATGGGGTGTCACCCAGCGCCGCAAGTGGCAATCTACGTAGTAGCTTAGATTGTCACAACGTTTTCAAAATGACGACACATACATGTACGACAAGCGAACAAAAATAAGAGACGAATGATTTTATATCGAAGTTTTCGGTACCAGTCAGCAAGGGCTATATTATGCTGATGCCAATAGTTCCTGACAACCTCCCAGGCAGAAGTTCGAAGACCAAACGACGTTGTACTATGGAGGCATATTTCTTGTTCATAGTTCTTCTAAGCAGATCGGCTGATTAGCTCGACGTTCTCGAGACACTTTGGTCATATTTAGAAATTTACACTCACACTTGCAATCTCCCCAACTCACACACAAACACGAACACAACACACGTTTCCCGCATGCAGGGTCATAGAGTGCACTGGTCTTGACTGGCTGTGCTCTCCTGCATGCGAAAACATAAAAAAATAATCATTGTGGAAAACATTACATTTAGAAGGCGTGGAAAAATACATTTGATTAATAAAATGATAAATTACGTTACAAATAAATAAATCTGAATCAGGAAATCTCTGTAATATGTCAAGGTCTCAGAATATATATTTTTTTATTTAAAAAAATAAATGGGAAGAAGAAGAATAAGAGGAAATGAGAGAAACGTAAGTGGTATTCTTGGATGTAATTAATATTGAATTTATTTTCACAAATCTCTTTATTGAACATCTGCGGCCTTAAGAGCAGCGCTGGATTTATGTTGAACAGCAAGACAAAAGTCTCACATACATTTGGCTCAACGACAAAAGTCTCACATACATTTGGCTCAACGACAAAAGTCTCACATACATTTGGCTCAACGACAAAAGGCTCACATACATTTCGCTCAAAGGCAGAACATTCACAGACATTCTTCATAACAACAAAGTAAAGGGTCCGACAAATAACTTTTTTTTTTTAAAGTGGGGCGCAAAACATCGAGTGTAGCTTCGGCTGTGTGGCACGTAGCGCCGTCCTGTTGTAACCAAATGTTGCCAATATCCTCTTCTTCAATTTTTGTGAACAAAAATGGCCCGATAACAATCGCCATTGACTGTAACGGCCACTCCTTGCTCATTTTCGAAGAAAAATGGCCTGATTTTCAAAGTAATGTCGCAATATTTCTCAGCATTGTTTAAGCATATACATAACCATATTCGTTAAGCGGAAGGATAAAGCTAATTATCTGTCAAATCAGACATGAGTTAAGTGTTACCATTCACGAAATAAGCACTAGTTGAAAAAAAACATTAGATGGCGGACCCTTTATATGACTCAACGACAAAATGCTCACATACTCGACGACAGAACATTCACAGACATTCTGCTTAGCGACCAAAGCTTTACATATAATTTGCACAACGACCAAAGGCTCATATATATTCAACTCAATGGTAGAAAATTTACAGACATTCTGCTTCCTGACAAAAGGTTTAAATATATTTGGCTCAAGGACAAAAGGCTGACATACATTCGGTTCAACAACAGAAAATTCACAGACATTCTGCTGAGCGACAAAAGTTTCTCATATATTTGGCTCAGTGACAAAAGGCTCACATAAATTCGGCTCAGCGACAGAATATGAAAACATTCTTATAAACGACAAAAGGTATACTTACAGTTTCCTCAACGTCAAAAGCTAACATATTCGGCTCAACGACAAAATATTCACAGACATACTGCTAAACGCGACAGAGTTCAAATATTTTTATCACAATGACAAAAAGCTCACATACATTCGACTCAACGACAGAACATTCACAGTAATTTTGGTTAATGACAAAAGATTCACAAATATTTGGCTCAGTGACATAACGCTCACATACACTCGGCTCAGCAGCAGAACATTCACAGACATTTTGCTTAACGACAATACGTTCACATATGTTTTGCTCAACGACAGTTACGTTAGGAGCGGACAAGGTAGCCTTCCATACTACATACAGCCTGTCAAAAGACGAAAGTGGACATGGTTAGGGCATGTTATAAGGATACCGGAACTTTACAAAGAATATTCAAAATATAATTCCAAGAGCTTAAAAATATTAATTTAAAGCTCCGCAAGCAACTTGCCAAAAATTTGTTTGAAGCATCTTGATGTACGGCTGTGAGACATGGTGCTTATCTGAAAGTGATAAAAAAAGACTGGAAGTCTTTGAGATGTGGTCTTACAGAAGAATTTTTGGAATTTCCTGGAGAGACCACGTCACGAACAATGAGATTCTTAACATAATCAAGGAGGATAGGCACCTAGTAAGAACCATCTCAGAGAGGCTATCACATCATGCGCCACGATGCTCTTCTTCACGACATTGTGGAAGGGATGGTTGAGGGAAGAAACTGTGGAGGGCGCCCTAGACGGGAGTTTTTGCAGCAAGTGTTCGAGAACATGAGTTGTAGCTCTTATACTGAGCTGAAGACGACTGCAGAGGATTGAGAGGAGTTGAGATCTAGATGCAAGATTTTGTTGCTGCAAGCCAATTCACCGGATTGATATTGCGAAGAAATCAAATAATATACTCGGCGGATCTGCTAGAAATATAGCTGAAATATATTGAGACAAGTACCATGGTGGCTGACAGAGATTTATGGCGGCAGTTTGTGAAGTCTATACGCTCCATTTAGGGAAGCCGTGCTTTTGATGTGATAACAAAACACTCTATTTACATTTTATGTTTTTTTGTACATTTTTATTTGACTTGGTCTCATTTTTCCAGCCACCACACAAAGCCTTATCAGCGCCATACAGGTGCTGCCATATTTGCGCTCGAATGGGTACATGGCAAAAGCAGATAACTCCACATGGCGTATTTAATATTTATGTAAACACATGCAGGTAAACACTGTTAAGCAATGTTTTACACAAAAAAAAATTGATATACACATACAAATCTACATCACATATCATAATTAAAGACAGTTTTCTCATGGATTTCGGAAAAAAAAAGAAACGGCAGACGCTGGGATTCGAACCGCGAAATATGCACTTTAGTTTTATTCTATACACAGCGCGGTCCACCTTACCATTTTTCCACCAAATGAGTTCATATGTTTTGACGTACTTAAACTATTGGTACATTCGTATTATTACATACAGATGGCACTTTTCCTGTAAATTGAAAGTATGTATTTTTATAATTATTTTTATGTGAGTATAGCTCAATGGTCAAAGCGTTTGCTTTGCAAGCCAACGAAGAAGATTAAAAAAAAAAAATTTAATCGTTTTTTGAGCTCTAAATCACCCCTGATTGGTGTGAATCTGATATCCCAGCCTATTAATTAAAATTGGTGGTAGACGAAAGTCGACCCGTGAAGACCACCCATTCATAGTAAATTCCTATAATAATAAGGATGATGCGTGAATCTCGGACTGTAGTGTATGGCGTTGGCGGATTAACACTCCACATGCAGCGCTTAGCCATATGCAATTTTTAATTTTTTACTTTATTAAATTTATGGCGGGTATGGCTTAGTGGTTAGAGCGTTTACTTGGCAAGCCGAAGGTTGTGGGTTCGGTCCCCGATGACCGACGCTTACCATTTTAGAAATGACTAAGCGCTGCATATGGAGTGTTAATTCGCTAACGTCATAGACTACAGCCCGGCATTCACGCATTTTTTATTTATTACCAGAATTCACTATTAATCGGTGGTGTTAACGGGACAATTATCGTATATCAATATTTTTTTATTAAAAGGATATGACTGGCATTTTACGGGTGAAGGATCAAATTCACACCAACTGACATTTATAGAGCTTTTTTTAACTCCAGCAGGGATCAAACCAACAACCCTCGATTTGGCAAGCAAACGCTTTCACTACTAAACCATACCCACCGGCTTAAATGAGTATACGTAAAAAATCTTTGTCAAAGATCGAACCTATGATATCTTGCATGGCATTCAAACAACCTTACTTCTTATCCATTCTCTTTGGAAGATGGCAATAAAGGATAGCGCCATACTAACTCTAGCGTAAAATTTTTGAACTATTCGCTTCAATGTTTTCTTTATGAAGTGTGTTATCTAGTGGAAAAATGATAGACTTCAATAAAATCTAATATTAAAATATATATACATCAAATATAATATATAAAACCATACGTTTGATCAATAAAAATAATACATGGAATGTTAGTTTATCGTTAGATTACTTAAGTTTCTCAACATTACACGCGGACCAAATCTTGGATGGGTAACCACGTGCTAATTATCACGTGTCGTGGTTTGACTTGAGCCGCAGCTTAGAAAGAAATGATTCTCAGATGCGTCTGGCTATTCATATTGCCATCAGCACGATGTAGTCCTTGCTTACTGTAACCGAAAACCTCGATAAACAACCTTTCGTCTTATATTTTTGTCGCTTGCCATACTATTATGTATGTGGCCACACTGAGGCACTAGTACATAGTTTCACCACCGGCAGCGCGGATGGCCTCGAGCCGCGCTAGTGCGGCCGGCGTCAGTGAGTCCCGAGCGATAAGCGAGACAACGTCATTGTTGCAGCCGGTGGTATGTTTCCGCTCGGCCCAAACCTTGTAATGTTTTTAAGTCAATAAAATCAGTGCGCTTCTACAAGAAAGTCTTTGTCTGCTGCCCTGCTCCCCATCCTGCCCCTCGCGACGTAATAACGCCTCTCTCTCCTTGTTTTGAGAGAGGAGGATGTTAATATGATCATCATCATCATTAGCCTGTGTCCATGCACTGTTGAACGTAAGCCTCCCGCACGAGTTTCCATCCTCTTCGATCCTCCGCCTTCCGCATCCAGGTAACTCCCGCTATTTTTCTTATATCGTCAGTCCATCTTGTAGTGGGTCGGCCAATGCTTCGTTTGCTATTTCTTGAGCGCCTTTCCAATACTTTTCTTCCACATCGACCGTCGTCTCTTCGACAGATATGTCTTGCCCATTGCCACTTGAGTGTGCCTATTCGTTGGGTGGCATCCACTACTTGAGTTGTTCTGCGTATTTCCAAAACGACACGAGTCTGGTACCTTGAAGAAAAGGCTGCTGTAATTTATGCTCTCCTGCGGCATCCTGAGTACAGGTCCCTAACAGGTCTGATTGTATGGAAGGCTGTCTTGTCCGCTCGCTCAAATTGTCATTCAAAGTCAAACCGTCGTACCCTCAATATTCTACGCAGGCATCTTCTCCTGAAACCCATTATACGGCTGCATTGTCATTTGGTGAGATGCTAAGATTCACAGACGTATGGAAGAATAGGAATTGAATAATCTGTGTGTCTCGGATATTGCGTATAGAATTATATTTTGAAAAATGATTTAAAAAAACACAAATTAAAGCAAAAATCCTTTGCATGACTAACTTAACTAAAAAAGTAGGAATGTTGTAAGTTAACCGAGTAAGAAGTTTTAATTTGTCAGTTAATCAAATGTGTCGGTTACTGACACTCTCGAGAAATAATTATTTCCGAAAGTTTCAGAGAATACTGAAAAAAAAACTCACCTGAAAAAGTTTTTCCCGTATCGGTGAAAAAAGCTCACGGAAACTCAATGTTCCACTTAGTTTTTGTAAGAGAAAACTTTTGGTGTTAAAAACACCGAGTTTTGCTCCTGGAAACTTTTATTATTTAACAAGCTTAACTATTAAAAAGTATACGTTTTTATATTATATTGACATCAGCACGATGTAGCCCTTGCTGACTGTTTCCGAAAACCTCGATATATAATCTTTCGTCTCGTATTTCTGATCGCTTGTCATACATTTATGTGTCCGCCACATTTAAGACAGGTCCGCTCACGGGTGTGTAAGTTATAGACGTGGCCACTGGAACGCTGGGCGAGAGCCCCATCGAGAAGGCCGCATTGCAGCCAGTGGCATGTCATCCCGCTTGGCCGGAAGCTTGTAAAGTTTCAACGTAAATATATTCAATGTGCTTCTAAAAGAAAGTCTTTGTTTTCTGACACATCCTGCCTTCACGCGACGGAATAACACCCCTCTTGAGAGAGAGAGAGGAGGATTTTAAAATGTATAAAACTTTAAAATATAATGCTTTCTTTATAAATTGTAAAGAAAGCGTTATTAAGTATTATTATATCAATGTTTAGATTGAAAGCTTAGCGTAAATAGAGCATCGTTAGCGCAGTTCTTGATAGACCACTTAAGATAAGCAATATTTGGTGTGTATCAAATCTTGGATGGGTTACCGCCTATTGTTTATTGCGTGTTGCTGGTCATTTTAAGTCGCTTCTGAATACCAAATGCTCCAAGCCTGGGATGAGACTTCAGTTTACAAATGTATATATAATACAATCGATCTTGTGACTTATCACACGACAGTCGTTCGCTTCGAATCTTGGACATACAACACCGCAAAAGAGAGACATGTCCTTTATTAATCTCCGGTGGAAATCCGCCGACGTCTGCGGTCCAAAATTCCCCAATAAGGCGAGACAAATTCGCTAGAAAATTCCAACAAATTTCCCGCCGAATTCCGCGTCGCTCGGGAAAATTTCCCGAGATTAACGCGGACGTTAATCTTCGTTATTTGACGCTCACGTCACGGGGAAAATTAATAAGGGTGGCCATAGAAAAGAAAAAGAAAATTCTGTGCGTGTGAGTGAAAAGATAGAGAATCGAATGACCGTTTTGGAACAAGATTTAAATTCAAATTGAACATGTATTTTTGACATTTATTTATTTATTACACAGGACAGAAGTATTTAATAAGAAACAGAGCATGGAATATACAATACATACAAAAGATAATAAAAGATAAAAATAACATACAAGAAGAAGAAGATGACACGTGTCGAAGATCTAAAGATCTAAAATCATATATTTTTTATTACTAAATTCGATTTAAAAGACATCTTCTTCTTTTTTATTTTTCTCATGATCGTCATCATCAGCTTGTGTCCATCAACTGCTGAACGTAGGCCTCTCGCATGAGTCATTTTCGATGTCGAAAGGATGATGCGTGAATCTCGGGCTCTAGTCTATGACGTTGGCGGATCAAAAATTGTAACAATGTTTGTTGTCGTTGCAGGAATCTGGCACAACCACGACAACACGGTGGCGCTGTGCGGCCAGGGCCGCGGGGGCCGATAGTACCGCTGCGCAGGCGCCGGGCGCACCGGCCCTCCTCGCCGCCGCTCGCTCGGCAGCCCGGCCATGGGCCGCGGGGACCGCAGGGCCGCGCCCCATAAGACCGAAGGTAAGGCCGCGCTGCTACATGTGCATGACCACCTGCAGAGCCGCGCCCCATAAGACCGAAGGTAAGGCCGCGCTGCTACATGTGCATAACCACCTGTAGGGCCGTATCTCCAGTAGAAAGACCGCAGGACTACGCCTCATAAGACCGAAGGTAAGGCCACAGTGTGATATGTGATTGACCATCTCTAAGGCCACGCGTAGTGGGTGTCTCCAGTACAAGGACCACAGGGCCGCGCCCCATAAGACCGAAGGTAAGGCCGCGCTGCTACATGTGCATGACCACCTGTAGGGCCCCGCGTAGTGGGTATAAGGACCCATAAGACCGAAGGCAAGGCCGCAATGCGATATTTGACTGACCAACTGTAAGGCCACGCCTCATAAAACCAAAGGTAAAGCCGCAGTGTAATATGCGCTTGTCCAACTGTAAGGCCGTAACCCATTAGACCGAAGATAAGGTCGCAATGTGATATATGCTTTAAAGCTGCGTCCCATTAGACCGAAGGTAAGGCCGATATGTGATATATGCTTGACCACTTGTAAGGCCGCGCCCCATAAGACCGAAGGTAAGGCCGCAATATGATGTGTGCTTGACTGACTGTAAGGCCACGCCCCTTAAAACCGAAGGTAAGTCTGTAGTATGATAAGTGCTGGGCCGCTTGTAAGGCCGCAATGAGCTGTGTGCTTGACTGACTGTAAGGCCACTCTCCATCAGACCGAAGTAAGGCCGCAATGAGATAATAACATGTGCTTGACCAACTGTAAGGCCGCGCTTAAGAAGACTAAAATCTTTCTATCCACCCATCAATCATTTATTAACGTGGAAAATACGAAGTGTGAATTTTGATTTGAAAACTGCCAGTTCTGTGTCTACATACATTTATTTTGAAAGGATTTTCAGAGTGCAGGAGGTATGAAATCTTTAACCCTTTCATTACGGCTCGGTGGAATACAAATTATACTGTATTGACAATGTGAATTTTTCAAACCATTTTTTTTCTTAAAACTAGTATTTGAAGCATTAATGTACTTATCTGACCTATTTTCATATATCAAATTGGTTCTTTTATCCTTAAGTTTTAAGATGATGCATAAAAAACTATTATATTTAACAAACGTGCATTATGTAACTCTATACATGTGGTGGCATTCACACATGTGGCTTACAGATAAATCTTTCCTGTGACGAAACCAAAAGATATTTATTTACACGCTTTACAGATTCCTGTAAAGAATACATGTAGGTTGATAAAGGGAATGACTGCACTTCCAATTTGCTACCGTAGATGTCACAATGAGCACTAAAAGTAGCAAAACGATGTATCACGTCATCCGATGTCAACGGTCGGGGAATCTTTGACGGCATATGCCGACAACCGATGCAGAAGGGTTAAGTTCAGAAGAGCAACAGCCATTGAATTAACTGTCGAAAAGTATGCGTTCTTGTAATTGGAACAAGTCTATTCTTCTTCGTAGTATCAATCCGTTGGATTGGTTTGCAGCAACAGAATCTTACATCTCGATATTTATTCGTCTTGGTCCTCCGCAACCCTCTTCAGCTCAGCATAAGAGCTGCAACTCATGTCCTCGAACACTTGCTGCAAACACTGCTGTCTAAGGCGCCCTCTAAAACTTCTACCCTCAACTATCCCCTCCACAATGTCGCGAAGAAGACAAGTGATCGATCTCTGAGATGGTTCTTATTAGGTGCCTATCCTCCTTGATTATCGTAAAAACCTCATTGTTCGTGACGTGGTCTCTCCATGAAATTCCGAGATTTCTTCTGTATGACCACATCTCAAAGGCCTCTAGCCTTTTTTATCACTTTCAGATAAGCACCAGACTAAGCAAAAGTTCTAAATCTATTTTTTCCCTAATTGTTTATGATTTATATTTTAAATACTCGATTATTCGTCTTTTGTTGTACGAAAAAAAAACGAATATCGAATAGTTTCGCGAGTGCAGTATTCGTGTCACGATGTTTCACATTGCAAAAGACATCTGCACGTGATCGTGACTTGAATGACAATGATAATGATGACATTAATGACACTCGAATGCATTGAGCAATTAGACTCATCGCATGCGTCATCGGATCATTATCAATATTAGTATTGGATAACCTATTACGCAGGGTTATCGAACATGACATACAGTGAAGTTCATCATCACTATATACACTTAATGATGGTCGTCAGATTACGGGCTTCCGTGGTGGGCGGTGGGCGATTTGTATAGATTTTTATATCTCCTACATTCTTTCTAGAAATTTTTTCACCCATGTAGTGAATTGAAATATATTGGTGGGTGGTAGGGAAATTTTACCATGAAAATTACGCAAATGTGGGCGCTAGGTATAAAAAGTTTGACGACCCCTTGTCTAATCCATCTCTGTGATGACATACGCTCCAGTTAAGCAAACGGGTCATGATGATGATGATGATTAATCAATATTTCTTATCAGTAAGAAAAATAATTTCTTAGAAATGTTATTCAATTACTTAAAAACAGTGTCATGAATAATTATTTATACTAATTGTATATATGTAGTTGACAGATAGTAATAATATTGTTCTGCTTATGTAAACACATACAGAAGCGCTAAATAAGCGAAATTCCGCAATGTCTTAAAACTAAGGCCTTTAACCAATGCATCCTCCTTGTTTGACTTATGGTGCAGAGACGTGGAATCTAACAGCAGGTCTTACCCATAAAATAAAGGTCACCCAGCGTGCTATGGAGAGATCCATGCTTGGAGTGTCGCTAAAAGATAGAATCCGAAACGAGGAAATACGCAGAAGAACTCAAGTAGCGGAGGCTACACAACGAATAGGCACACTCAGGTGGCAATGGTACATATCTGTCGAAGAGTCGACGGTCAATGGGGAAGTATTGGCCGACCCCTGCAAGATGGACTGACGACATAAGAAGAATAGCGGGAGTGACCTGGATGCGGAAGGCGTAGGATCGAAGAGGATGGAGACTCATGCGGGAGACTTACGTTCAACAGTGAACGGATACAGGCTGATGATGATGATGATGACATACAGAAGAATACCGACAGATGGTGATTGCGATTCTGAAGTCTCATCTGTGATATTCTATGACGCTTACCATTTTATAGATAAGCAGTGCATGTGGAGTATTGATTTGTCAACGTCATAGAATACAGCCTGATTTCACGCATCATCTTTATTATTACGAGAATTCACTATGAATGGGTGGTCTTCTCGGGACGACTTTCGTCTACAATAAATTTTTGTTAATAGACTATGACTGAAATCTTACGGGTGTTTTTTTTTTTATGTAAACGCATGCAGGAGAGCACAACCGGTCAAGACCAGTGCACTCTATGACGCTCAGCCAGGGAGGCTGGACGCTGCATGCGGGAAACGGGTGTTGTGTTTGTATTTGTGTGTGGGTTGGGGAGATTGCAAGTGTATATTTATCTGTTTCTTGAAGAGATCCAGATTGTAGGAAGGAGGAAACACAGACGCTGGAAGAGCATTCCATAGCTTACCGGTGGCATTAAGGAAGGAACTTTGGAAGCTGCCAGTTCTTGGTCGACATATATTAACCGTATAGGGATGTTCGGCAAGCGTTAGACGAGTTTGCCGGCTGTGAGTGGGTGCAGGAGGAATTAGTTCTTTAAGTTCCGAAGAGCAGCGACCGTGGTAATAACGGTAGAAAAGACTAAGAGAACCAATCTTACGTCTGTGTTCCATTGATTGTAGATTAGACGTAAGGGTGTCATTGCTTATCAAACAAATTGCTCTTCTTTGAACTGAGTCAATTAAGTTTAGAAGGTATTTTGGGGCTCCAATCCAAAGGTGACTGCCGTATTCAAGGATAGGTCGGATTTGTCCTTTATGGGTGTGGGATCAAATTCACGCCAATGTATTTTAGAGCTAAGAAATCGATTAAAAATACATTTTTTTTAATCTTCGTCAAGGATCGCCTTTCCTGCAAGTTACACACAAGGTTAGATTATACGTCTGACAATTAGTTGAAGAACGTAGAAGCCTATTCCATGTCAGCCTCGTTAACCGCCCGTGTGGCTCCTACGATTTCCTTGATGAAGTTTAACAGCAAGGGGCTTTCAGAACTAAGCACGAGTTCAGGAAAATACTCGCAAGAAATGGAAGAGATTCCCAGACGACAACACAGAATGCGTCTCCTATTCTCATGGATGATGCACTCCATGAGAGAGTCTCACTGTCTGTTGTATGCCTGGATCACATGGACATGCGTCGCAAGAAAAGAGGCCAAATCTTTTTAGGAATTCTCTTAAAATTCCGTGTCCGGTAAGCGCTTGAGTGAAATGAAAGTCCACGGAGTTCGTCTTTTTCCACGTCAATAAATAAGTGTTCGATGGATGGAAAGAAAGACTTGGTTATTCCTCCGGAAGTTGATTCTTGATATGCGGTGTTCCAAGCAGTGAGCGAATCATGCATTAACTTGTTCAAGGCGTAGCAGAGAGGATAACAGTCGTAATGGGTTGTTGTGCTTAGTTTTCCTCTCATTTTGGCCAGTTCGTCCGCTTTTTCGTTACCCGGTGTGTCAGTACACCTTGGAATGTATCGAACAACACTTCAATTCCCAGGTTTTGGCGCCAATCCAACACTTTTCTTCCCCATCGACAGTCGTCTCTTCAACACATATGCCACATTGCAAGCGAATCATGCATTAACTATAGCGGCTGATAGAGCTTTGTAAACGCAGTGCGCGACGTCCATATGGATGCAGCTTATATGGAATTATGATATACAGTATGCTGGGTAAAACCGCTGACGTCATTAGCTTATAAATAGTACGTGCACATGTGCGAGTAATTAAATCGTAGATTCTTGTGTTCAATTTATCCATTATTTATTTAAAATGTAATTATTTTTATTTTTACTATATTCGTTCCATATTTGCAGCCTATGGACACCATAAATTGTCGTTTCACATTTCTGTAAGTTCAGGTTGTCTATGCCTTGTTCCACAACACCTGTATGTGGTGATATCAGCATGATATAGCCCTTGCTGACTGCTACCGAATACCCCG
Organism: Glossosoma conforme; assembly: GCA_022606575.1. Lineage (NCBI taxonomy): Eukaryota > Metazoa > Arthropoda > Insecta > Trichoptera > Glossosomatidae > Glossosoma > Glossosoma conforme. The sequence continues at coordinate 481,761 of JAGTXR010000208.1, read as the reverse complement.
ATACACAATCTTTCGCCTCTGATTTCTGTTCGCTTTTCATATATTTATGTGTCGCCATATTGTCATTTTTGGACAAGTCCGCTCACGGGTGTGAACCGCCGTTTGTGGCGCGGGCGAGAGCCTATACCGAGCGCGGAGATTAGGAGCCTACCGCCCTTCCGCGAGAGATATTGAACTGTGGCTCGGCCTACTGCTGCGCCTAGGTCTTTGTTTTGCTGACCTGCTCCTCATCATGCTCTCACGCGACGGAATAACACCTTTCTGAGAGAGAGGAGGATGTGAATTAATATATGAAATTTATTTAGTTAAATAGTCATGTATCATGGTTAATTTTCTTGAGTATAAGCAGCATTACATTTTTATTTATAAAGTGCAAGTAATTTACTTGCTTCTAGTACTAAGTATTTCGTATAAGGTATACAAAAAACACCCTATAAAGTCAAAATTGATTCGTTCCCAGATTTATAGTATTTCGAGTACAACCGCATGTAGCGTACAATCTTGCAAAATGTGGGTAGAATATGGGCAAGGTGTGGCCTAAATATGGGCCGAATTTGGGCTAGAGAGGGGTCAGATTTCGTGACCCTGGACCCTAATTCTAACCCTGATTAATTAGACCCAAGCAATTTCATTACGAGATTAGATCGTGTGTATTTGTTGAGCTTGGCATCAATAGATGTCAGTATCATTGAAAGGTATAATTGTACTGGTTTTTTCCATCTCATACATTTTTGTTGTATGTAAACATACAGGAGAATACCGACAGATTGTGATAGTAATTCTGAATTCGAATCTATGGAATTATTGACGTTTACCATAGAGCATATGGCTAAGTGCTGCATGTTAAGTGTTGATCTGCCAACGTCATAGACTGGAGTCCGAGATTCACACATCATCCTTATTATTATAGGAATTTACTATGAATGGGTGGTTTTCACGGGACAACTTACGTCTACCACCAATTTTGATTAATAGGCTATAATTGCATACTATAGGTGAGGGATCAAATTTACACACACTGGGGGGTATTTTAGAGATCAGAAATCTATTAAAAAAACATTTTTTTTGTAATCTCCGTCGGGGATTGAACCCCACGACCTTTGACTTGCAAAGCAAACGCTTTGACCATTGATCTATACCCGCCGGAAAATTTAATATGATACGGCTCTTTACCCAGAATGGTCCAAATAATCGTTTTAAAAACATTCATGAAAATGAAATACACATTTTTCAAATATAAAAGGCTTTTGTTTTATTTGAAATTTTTTAAATATTTCAGTCTCACCGTCGAGGCGTTAAAAAATCTTTTTTTTTCGTTATAAATAGCCAAATTAAAAATAAAGTACTGTCGATACGCTGCGTAACTTCTTGCCTCGGAAACTTTTACAAGCTCAAACTTTGCTTTAGAGGTAAAGAAACCCGCATACCCGCGGTAAGTTGTCTGAATACTTGCCATTTTTGTTATACGCTATGCGAACGACAAGGCTGTCAGTACTTATTACTAAAAAAGACAGTTTTTTATAAACCTATTGAGTTGTGAATTTAAGTTACATTATTAGAGTTTTAATTTAAGCAATGACACTCTTACGTCTAACCTGCAATCAATGGAAAACAGGCGTAAGATTGGTTTACTTCTACCGTTATTACCACGGTCGCTGCTCTTCGAAACTTAAAGAACTCATTCCTCCTGCACCCACCCACAACCCACAAACTCGTCTTAAATTTGCCAAACATCCATACACGGTTAATGTGTGTAGACCAAGAACTGGCAGTTTCCAAAGTTCCTTCCTTAATGCCACCGGTAAGCTATGGAATGCTCTTCCAGCGTCTGTGTTTCCTCCTTCCTACAATCTGGATCTTACCATTTTAGTAATTAAATACAGACATACAACTACGCATCAAATTTTATATGCATCAATTCATTCAGAAAAAATATCGGTAGACGTGGGATTCGAACCACCATCAAGTGGGCTTTAAAATAAAGGCAGCTGTACTTTATAAATTGATTAAAAACATATTTTATAGCTTTGCGGGGACTTAACCCACGTCTATACCTTACTAACTTGATCCTTTTATTCCGTAACCTTTCTCACTTTTCACTTACCTTAGAAAACCTTTTTTAACGTATCTTTCTTCAATTTGTTATTTTCAATAACGCGTTTAGAGTATGTTTGACATTTCGGTGTTTTTTGGCTTTAGAATTTTTCCTGGAAAAATATAAAAAATACGAAAGAAAAATACTAAAAAGATTATTTACTTTTAAAACTCCCCGTTGGTGTAAACTTGATCCCTCATCCATATAATACCAGTCATAGCCTATAAATAAAAAATGGTTGTACACGAAAGTCGTCGGGTGAAGACCACCCATTCATAGTGAATTTCTGTAATAATAAGGATGATGCGTGAATGTTCGGCAGTGGTATATGACGTTGGCGGATCAACAGTTCACATGTAGCGCTTAGCCATATGCAGCATGGTTAGCGTCATAGAATCCACAGATGAGACTTCAGAATCACTATCACTATCTGCCGGTATTAACCTGTGTGTGCTTATATGAAAAAATATTTTTTAACGAAGATCGCATGATTAGGTTGATGCTTTTTAGTGTTGTACCATTTGGTCCTAAAAGGTAGCTCAACGCAAAGACTAAAAAACTATTTTTAATGATAAAAAAATACTTTGTATCTGTTTCAATCAAGAAAAATGTTTACAAAACACATGATATTTTTTATCCGAAAAATAATGGCGATAATATTTTTTTCTTTTGAAATTCACGACTACAAGTAATAAAGCCGAATATGAAGAAGAAGATAATGAAGAATAATCGTCAAAGAATTCCTGAAAGTTTTGTGAGCATGAAGTCTTCCTAAAAGTGGAAAAAACGCTCAAATTTTGTGCGAGAAGGAAAGAGTTTTCTTAATATATATATTTGTTTTTTATTTTTTTGTCTCTTTTTCTAAAGATTAAGATTTGCACTAACATTGTACTTCTAGAGCCATTCTATTAGAAGGATGATTTGGCTTGATAATTTAATGTTTTACGTCCCCAATTAAAATATTCACCTTTTATAACTGCGTTACCACACATAAATTTTGACTGAATGAGACCAATGCGTATCCTGATAAAAAAACAAACCAGTATTAAAGAGCCCATCCTAAGTCAGCTTTCGCGCGCCTTAGAATTCAAGTATTCACATGTTCCGATGCAAGTCGCTATCTTTTTCCGTGGTTTTATTGACGTGAAACTTTTTTACAATTATTTGGACATCATTTACACAAAATGAGGGGTGAGCCTTAAAAAAAATCAAAAAAAAATTTTTTGGGACATCTATTCATAAATTATCTGAAATAAACGCCAATGTGCTTCTCGAAAAGTTCATTGTGTTGGTGACTTGCTCCTCATCCCTTCTCCACGCGTCCAGAAGACGATCCTGGCGAGATGTGGAGTCGCCCTTTGATGAACGGGGATGTCGAAATAGTTACCACAAATTGTAGCTACATAATTGTCTACTTGTCTCAAGTCATATCTGCATCCTTTATATGCCGATAATTGAAAAAAATACATAATTTTAATTTTATTTTAACCCTTTCGCATCGGATGTCAATATATGCCGTCAAAGATTCCCCGACCGTTGATATCGGTAGACGTGATATATCATTTTTCTACTTTCAGTACTCATTGTGACATCTACGATAGGAAATTGAAAGTGCAGTCATTCACTTTATCAACCTACATGTATTCTATACAGGAATCTGTAAAGCATGTAAATAAATATCGTTAAACTTCGTCACAAGAGCGATTTTTCTGTAAACCGCATGTGTCAATGCCACCACATGTATGGAGTTACGTAATGAACGTTTGTTAAATATAATAGTTTTTTATGCATCATTTTGATAGCAAAATGATACAAGAACCAATGTGATATATGAAAATAGGTCAGATAAATACATTTATACTTCAAATACTAGTTTTAAGCAATAAAAATCGGTTTGAAAAATTCACGCCGATATTGACAGTATAATTTGTATTCCACCGAGCCGTAATGAAAGAGTCAATAAAGAATACATACATACAATTCTACATCGAAGTTTTATCAATGTTTGTGGAGAAAAAGAAACGACAGACGCTGGGATATGAACCACGAACTATGCACCTCGGTTTTGTTCTATGCACAGCGCAATCGACCATAACTATTCTCTGCCTGAATCGAGTGGACAGAATTAACGTATTTATATTACTGTTACTTTTGTATAACGACAAATGAATTGTTTTTATTTATTTTATTTTGAATTTGCCTATTACTTGTTTCCGGTATGACTTGACTTCCTGAACATTCTGAATGTCTTAAATATTTTTATCAAATAAATTCTGATTTATCTTTATTTTTCTTTTCAGGTTAGTGTAATTTGCAACAAAATCTACTGAAAAGCATTTATTAATATAGGTAAGTATTATTTAATTATACTTATTTATTTATTCAACAGAACCGCAGTTCCAAGGTACAAATAATAAGAAACGTAGAGTACACATAAACATAATAAAAGCAGAAGATGACACGTGTCAAAGATCAAAGAGATCTAGGAGAACAATACTGTCGACAAAAGAGAGAAAGGATGTAAGAAAAGGATCGAGGTGTGGTGGTAGACAATTTAGGAGCGCCATTGCCGTTGTACTACATTGAGAGCTTAATGCTCAACAATATCAAAAACAATGGATGGCTACAAGCATGGCTGTACTTATTTGGAACGTAGAAGTTAAAACATTCGAGAATCCCAGGGTTGTGAATTGCACCTCGAAGAAGAAGGAATGAATGTTTGAGAGCAGCAATTTTCCTCCGGGACTCTAGCGAATGGAAAGAAAGCATCTCTAGAAGTTAGAGTTGGGTAATGTTCGGAATTAAATGAATTGAATGGATAGTTACCGTAAATTTAAAAATAGAGACGTCGGAGAATTTTTTTATGAATTTTTTTCGAGCATGATAATGTATTTGTATTTATTGGGATTTCAAACTAAGCTCCCATATTCCAGAACAGATAGAACAAGTGAACAATAGAGTGTACGAAAATTTAGAGGGTTACGAAATTGACTAGCTTGGCGGGTGATGAACCCGAGAAGTTTATTGGCGCGAACGATTTTTAGATCGTTCCCCGAACAGAACACATATTTTTGAATGCTATATCCATCTATGAAAATTTTGGAAAAACAGATTAAATGTATTACAGCCAATTCGACAGATGTCGCTTCAAAAATGACCGCTACCAAAGTTTGAAAGATTCTATTGGAACACTCATTGTAAATAATACTGTATTCTAGTAAAATATATTTCGATATATAAACGGTCTAAATACATTAATTATAGTGATTTAACGTAAAAAATCGATGTAAAATGTAATATTTGATACATAAATCAAATGGCTACCGTTTTGTATTGCAATCTCTATGGGCAATAAAGCTAAGACCAAATGGGCCAAATCGCAACATTTTACGACGGAATAAAAGACGGGCTTATAGAGATGGCAAGGCGGAGATCTTTCTCGTCCCGGTGGACCATGTGGTCCTATCAAAGAATCCCCAAATTTTTTCTACAACGTACACTGCAAATATCTTAAAAAATTCATTGATCATTCATTCATCATCATCAGCCTGTATCCTTCCACTGTTAAACGTAAGCCTCCCGCATGACTCTCCATCGCATCCAGGTAGCTTCCGCTATTCTTTTTATGTCGTCAGTCCATCTTGCAGGGGGTCGGCCAATGCTTCGTTTACCAGTTCTGGGGTACTTTTCTTCCCCATCGACCGTCGTTTCTTCTACAAATATGTCACATTGCCACTTGAGTGTGCCTATTCGTTGGGTAGCATCCACTACTTGAGTTCTTCTGCGTATTTCCTCATTTCGGATTCTGTCTTTTAGCGACACTCCGAGCATGGATCTCTACATAGCACGCTAAGTGACCTTTATTTTATGTGTAAGACCTGCTGTTAGATTCGACGTCTCTGCGCCATAGGTTAATACAGGAAGGACGCATTGGTTAAGCGCCTTTAGTTTTAAGACATTGCGGAATTTTCGCTTTAAAAATGTGCTTTAGTTTCACCATTGAATAACTTTGTAACACTTAGCGTTTGTGTTCTTCCGCCTGTAGCATACAATTATTCATATCATCATGTCGTCAGTCCTTCTTGCAGGGGTCCATCAACACTCAGTTTGCCATTTTTTTTTCTGTGTCACTTCACCGCTTCTCCTTCCCTACCTATCGCGACGTCTTTTCTACAGTTTTTTCATGAAATTACATCCAAGAAAGCACAACCGGTCGAGACCGGTGGACTCTATGACGGTCAGCAAGGACGACTGGACACTGCATGCAGGAACCATGTGTTTTGTTTGTGTTTATGTGTGGGTTGAAGAGATTGAATGTGATATGGATGTTTCTTTAAGGTATTCAAATTGACATATTTAGTGTTATATTGCTTCAGATTCAGTGCTAGTGTTGACGAAGGCGAAATTTTGGAAGTTTGATGTTGTGACAATAATGCCATGTTATTTGTGGGTCATCCATGATTTACTTATGACAGGGTTTTTGTTGTTACAAGTCAACTATTTGCATTGAGTCTCCTAACGCTTGTTCTGGGTGTGAGGTCATTGACACTAAATGTGTCAATAAATTTACAGGGCCACACTTTTATGTAAATACTTCAATAATGAATTAAGATATAAAAATATTTTGTAATTTTATTGAAGGAAATAAATAAATAATTGTCTGAAAGAGGAAACACAAATACTGAAAGAAAATTTCAAAGTTCTTTAGAAGCAAATGGATCATGCCTCGGGACTATCTGGTTGATCTTTCGATCTAATCGAACAAATCTGACAACAAAGCTTGGCCTTAAGCATACAATTACTCAGATGTCGTCAGTTCTTCTTGCAGGAGATCTACCTACACTCAGTTTGTCAATATTTGGTCATTCAAACACTTTTCTTCCCTATCGACCGTCATATTTTCGACACATTTTTTATGATATTATATATTGCACGCAGCAATGCACGACCAGTCGAGACCAGTGCACTCTATGACACTCAGCAAGAACAACTGGACGCTGAATGCAGGAAACGTGTGTAGTGTTTGTGTGTCGATTGAGGATATTAAAACTATGTATTTACATTAGCATGATGCGAAACCTCGATAAACAATCTTTCGTCTTATTTTTGTCGCTTGCCATACATTTATGTGTCCGCTATATTGGGACTAGTTATATAGTTTTGCTACTGAAATCGCTGGTGACAGACCACGAGCTGCAGGAGTCTAAGCGTCGACGGGCGTCAGTTATGTGTTGACAATCGAGAAGGTCGCATTACGGCCAGCGGTATGTCATTCCGCTTAGCTTGTAAAGTTTTAACGTAAATATAATCAATGTGTTTCTAAAAGAAAGTCTTTTTTTGCTGACCTGCTCGTCATCCTGCCTTCACGCGACGGAATAACACACTTTTTGAGAGAGAGGAGGATGTTAGTATGATAAGTATGTTAGTAAGGAGGAAACACAGATATTTGAAGAGAATTCCAGAGCTCCTTAGAACTAAATAGACCATGCCTTGGGAGCGTCCGACTCCTTAAAAATTCGATCTCCTTAAAAAATCAGATCAAGTCCTTGAGATTCGGCCCTAGAGGTAGTCACCTGATACATATGCTGTCAGGTGGACATTTCGGTGCAGAAATGCCTTGGGACGAAGCCTATTGTGTGATCGAAAATGGAGGAAAATAGAAATACAAAATTAACGTCTCTTAAATACAAATTTGTCAAACTACGTTTATTACATATATTTGTACCTGAAGTGATAGATATGTCCGCCACAAATACCAGCAACGAAGTTACATCAGCTGCCACGATCTTTGTCTGATTTTAAGTCTCCAAATACGCACTAGAAGCTCCGCCGAGTGCATTTTGAGGAACTCTGTTTGGGAAGCACTGATCTTAGCCCCGAAACGGTCAATATCTTTCGGAAGGAACAAATGGAACGAAACGACCCGCAAGGGACTCTTTTAAGTTATGGTCACCGCAATGCCGTTCTAGCGGCTTAGTAACCATATCGTAAACTATCATGGTACATAATACATTTTCATTCTTTATATATATATACATTATTTTCAGGTTAAGCTGTCCCTATTTTTTACTTTCCATATCCGTTTCATTTCTGGAACATATATTGCCGCCACTTAGTTATGTCAGTTGCCACTATTTATGGTTTGTGCCTAGACATATAAGAAGAATAGCGGTAGTGACCTAAATGCGGAAGGCGGAGGATTGAAGAGGATGGAGACTCATGCGGGAGGCCTACGTTCAACAGTGGACGAACACAGGCTGATGATGATGATCATGATGAGCCTAGACATCTTTGCATTCAAAATTCCACCTTTGAACATATTTATTTCCCGACGACCTCTAAGGCAGAAGACTCTGCCTGCGGGTATGGCTTAGTGGTAAGGCGATTACTTACCTTATCAAAGGTTGTGGGTCCGATCCTCGATGGAGATAAAAATAGAATGTTATTTATATCGATTGTCTAAACTAAATAAATATTTGTGTGTGAATTTGATCATTCACTTGTAAAATGACAGTCATAGCCTATTAATTAAAATTGATGAAGACGATAGTCGTGTCCCGTGAACACCACCTATAATTAGTGAAATCCTGTAAAAATGCGTGATACGTGATTGCCAGGCTGTAGTCTATGACGTTGACGGATCAACATTTCGCATGCAGAGTTAAGCCACATGAAAAGTGGTGAGCATCATACAATCCACAGGTGATATTTCTCCACCTACATTTATCGATATGTGTAATAGTTGAATGGTTATAATGCTCGACTGTCACAAAAGAGGCTTAATTTGGATGTTGGATGTTGCATTTTGGATGTTGGATTTTTAATTCCGGATGTTTGATGTTGAATTCTGGATTTGATGTTAGGTTCTGGATGTTGAATGTTGGATTTTTTTTAATAGATGCTGAAAGTTGTATGATGATCCTGGATATTTAAATTTTCGATTTTGGATATAATTGTTGGATTCTGGATGTTTGATGTTGGATTCTGGAAGTTGTATTTTGGATTCTTAATGTTTGATGTAGGATGTTTGATGTTGGATTCTTAATGTTTGATTTGAATTCTGGATGTTCGATATTGGATTCTGGATATTTGACGTTGCTTTCTGAATGTTTGATGTTGGATTCTTAATGTTTGATATTGGATTCTGGATGTTTGATATTGTATCTTTTATGTGGGATGTTTTTAACATTTAAAAACAATTGAAAAAAACATTTTTTAAATTTATTTTATTTATTATATAAACTAATCTAAAGTACATAAGCAATACATAAATGCTAACATAAATTAATCTTAAAATGAGAATAATACAACATTTATACTTAAAAACATAATACAAGACAAGCAATAAATATTGCGTCTTGCTGGCAATATCGCATGCAATAATCTTCCATTACGAGGAACAGAGAAACGTAAAATACTATTACATGTGTGCAATTATTGCAGGAAATTATTTTAGAATTTAATTTGACAATAGAAATAAATCAAAGTGTCGAAAACACCTTGAAATACTTTCAATCTAGTCATTTTTTGAACATATAGTCATCGCAGTAAACAAACCTAAGCCAAACATCTCAACAGTACCGGATTTAGACCCTGCGGCGCCCTAGGACATTATTTCTCTAGCGCCTCATATTGTTTTTATTTAAAAAAATCTAAGAGAGATGGGTTGCCCTCAGCGCCCTTAGCTTATTCAACACGCCCTGGGGCAACAACCCACTTCGCCACCCCCTAAAACCAGCACTGCATCTCATTTCAAAAGGTTTATGTTTTGAATCCAAAAAAAATCTGCTTAAAAAACACATTTTTTTAGGATGACTCTTAGTGTAGAAAAATGCTGTTTTAGTTATGTTATTCCATGACAACCTCTCCATATTCAGGGTGTTGTGCACGAACCAGTGACCCCAAAACATAAATATAAATTAAGTACGATATTAAAAAAGACAACGTCAACCTGCATGCAAATAGTTTTACACAATTTATTCAGAGCAAAGTAATTTCTTGCTATAAAAACACTCGTTCAACGTTGAGATTTTTTAAATTTAACGTTCTCTAGCGCCTAAGCCTTTAAACTAAGGTAAAAGTCTAATATTAATAAATTGTAGAAAATATATATATGTTTATTTTTTTCGTAAATTATTTTGCTCTAATTATGCAAATTTTTCTACTTTATTTAATGAAAAACTAAATTAGCAAAAATACAATTTTACTATGGTATAAAGAAATCCATAGTAAATATAAAGAGTTATAGGCGCTAAATAACGTTAGCTTTTTTAATCACAAATAGCTGCTCTTACTCGAAGATAAACTGAAATAGAAAATAACTTAATTTTATATAAAAACAACAAGTATAATTTTGAGTACAATAACTATTCTATACTTAAATATTTAATTAGTACAAAATATAAGCTACTTATAAAAATATTAGTTTCATTATTTTTTAAACTAGTATAGGCCCTTAAAAACAGCGCCATATTTACGCGGGGCCTTAGAAAGAGGTTCGGCTATAATTGGCTAACATCGGCTTTACATATACTCTTACATATATATAGACCTCAGCATGATGTAGCCCTTGCTGACTGGTACCGAAATCCTCGATGTACAATCTTTCGTCTCTTATTTCTGGTCGCTTGTCGTGCGGCTAGATGCGCCGGTTCCGCTAACGGGTGTGTTAGTTATACAAGTCGAGACCACGCGCGGAGATCGCCAGTCGGTCCCCACCCTTTAGCGAGACAAGGTCCGCGTTGCGGCCGCGCGGACATCATCCCGCGTGATCGGAAGCTTGTAATGTTTTAACGTAAATATAATCAATGTGCTTCTAAAAGAAAGTCTTTGTCTGCAGACCTGATCCTTATCCTGCCTTCACGCAACGTAATAACTCCCCCTTTTGAGAGAGGAGGATGTTAACTGATTAGTTTTTGAAGACATCCAGATTGTATATGCAAAGTATAAAACACAGATGCTGGAAGAGCTTTGTCTGACATACATTAATCGCGTATAAGTATTTGGCAAGTGTGCAATGAGTATGTATGTCGGTTGTAAGAGCAGTTCCGCATTTAGACCTTGTGGCACCCTGGGCAAAAAAATCTGGCACCCATTGGTTTTTTGGGTGGGAAGCGAAATCTTCAGAGAACACCTTCTGTAGGAACTAAGGCCACCCTTAGCGCCCTTAGTTCATTCGGCGCCCCTGGGCAGCTTACCCACTTCGCCACCCCCTAAAATCGGCACTGTGTAAGTGTGTGCAGAAAGAATTTTAGCCGACATTAGCCATATTTAGCCGATATTATATTTCTTTTAGTCTCTGTCAATTGAACATGCACATATATACTTTAATTACTATAATTTTATCTTAAAGTACAAGTTTATATAAAATATCTGAAATTAAAAATTAAATTATTTTTTAGCTGCTTTTTAGGTGTTTTTTCAAATTTGTGTAAAAAAAATGTTTTTTTTTTGGCACACAATACAATAGTACGTTCTTTTAAGAAGTCTCTAGATTTATTGTATTTAATTTTTACTGACAAAAAACAATTAGATACTGATGTATTAAACAGCTTTTTATATAAGTTATAACAAAGGTATTAAGAATAAACTTAGTACATTAAAAATAATTTAAAAAAACATAAATTTAATGAATCACATTGAAAATAGTAGTGACATTCCATGGAGACGTCTCGTTAATTTATCAAAATAGTCTTCTTTTAAGTTTAAAAATCTAACGCACTTTAGTGATCTTTAAATTCTCGGAATTTCGAGAGAGACGTGGATTCTGACAGCAAGTCTTACCCTTAAAATAAAGGTCACGCAGCGTGCTATGGAGAGATCCATGCTCGGAGTGTCGCTAAAAGATAGAATCCGAAACGAGGAAATACGCAGAAGAACTCAAGTAGTGCAAGCTACCCAACGAATAGGCAGACTTAAGAGGCAATGCGACATATGTGTTAAAGAGACGACTGTCGATGGGGAAGAAAAGTGCCCAAGAACTGGTAAACGAAGCATTGGCCGACCCACTACAAGATGGACTGACGATATAAGAAGAATAGCGGGAGTGACCTGGATGCGGAAGGCGGAGGATCGAAGAGGATGGAGACTCTTGCGGGAGGCTTACAGAGATACAGGCTGATGATGATAGCTTAGAATCGATTAAGAACCATTTTAAATTATATCTTCTTTGTGATCGTATCCACGATTTGGTAAGCAAACGCTTTACTTAGGCACTGTGCTAGTTAAGGTGAGTCTAAAATAAATGTACGGAAAGAACTGAAAAAATGTTAATGCATTAATATAGCTGCATGAAATTTTTCCTGAAAAACGCTTTTCAATACACAATTAAAAGCTTCTGAATCGACAAAAAAAATCAACTCCAGACAGGGTTGTTGTTAGATTGAAAATTACCGTAGGTTTGCAAGGCTTGTTTCGAAAGTTCAGAATTACAAGGATTACCGAAGAACGCTCCTTCACATCCCATCCTCTCAAAGCATCTTTGCTGATTATCAAAGTTGCTATTTCTTGAATTGCAGCAACTGATAATAGCTAGAACACAGTTAGACAGCTTGTTTGATGCTGGATCTTCTTGAGGTTGCGGAGCTTCAGGTGCGAATGGCCGTTGAGTTGGTCTTTGGTTGAATGGACGCTGAGTTACTACAGGCCTTGGTGGAGGAGGCCTTTGCGGTCTTTGCGTAGGTCTCGGTGCTTGTTGATACACAGGTTGCGCTTCGTTTATGAGATTCGAGTCATCAGGACGTCCGTTATAAGCTGGTGCAGAAGGAACACTGTGATCTAATGGAGGAGCAGGTCTTGAAGGCGGTTTGATCGGTGGAATTACCGCTAGAGAAATGCCTGTAGGAGTTTTAGGACGTTGTGGGATCGGTAAAAGATTGTCTGTTGGGAAGTCGTCTCTGCTGCCTACTGGTTTTTCTGTTGAAGTTGTTGGAATTTCAGGTGTTTGTGTAGGTGCTTGTGGATGTGCAGAACAAGGAATTATGTAGAAGATTGGGGTGCTGAAGAAAGGTGGGTTGTAAGGTGCGCCATTGCTGTGTTGTAAATGTGATACACCTGCAGGTAGTTGTCCGTGGAAAGGAACTTGGTATTGGTTTCCGAAATAGTAGTAGTTTTGGAAGTGGCTCGATGTTGGCGTTTGAGGGAAAGCGTTGTAGAAATTGGGAAGGAAGGGATATGGTAAGTATCCGAATGGAAACTGCGATACACTGCGTCTGTTTTGATGTCGTTGGTCTTGATCTTGACTGTTTTGGAACACTTCTTGTATGTTTTGTTCCACTTCTGGAAGCATCGGCGGATTTCTCGAGTGGCGATGTCGTGCTACTCTTACATGCCTTCTCGTCTCGTGGTTGTCAGTTGGGTCAACACTGCGTGTTTGCTTACTGGATACAGGATGCACAGAGTCATCTTCCGTGGGTTTAGATTCGGTTGGAACAGCGTGCGATGCAATTGCTAAAGCAATTACCAAGCAAAGGCAGGCGAAGTACTTTGGAGACATTTTCTGAAAAAAAAAACACACACATTAGTCAAATGTAATCTTCATTATCACAAATATATGTCAGTCGTCCAGGTTCATACCTAATCCCATGTTAGATATGTCTCCCGCAGCTCTTAAATTAAGAGTAAATTGTATGATTAGTTCCCGAAAGACGCTAAAGCACGGGCTTGAAGAAAGGCAACTCTATCTCATGCTCTCCTGCGCTATCAAAAGTATAAGTCCTAATCTAACCTAACCTAACCACCGTTCCTTCTTATCCGATTGTAGTATGTAAGGAACTGCAATTAGTTCTTCAAGTTCTGAAGAGCAGCGACCGTGGTAATAATGGTAGAAAAGACAAAGTGAACCAATCTTATTTCTGTGTTCCATTGATTGCAGGTTAGATGTAAGAGTGTCATTGTTTATCAAACGAATTGCTCTTCTTTGAACTGAATCAATTAAGTTTGAAGGTATTTTGGGGCTTCAATCCATAGGTGACTGCTGAATTCAAGGATAGGTCGGATTTGTCCTTTATATAGAAGGAAAAATGTTTATTATTGAAATACCGACGTGATCTATATAATACGCCTAGTTTTTTGGAAGCGAAACCGGCTTTATACTTAATTGCCTCGTAATATTTGAAATTATTCGAGATTGATAATCCAAGCATGTTGATGAAGCTTGCTTTTGGAAGAGAACCACCGTTGAAAGATACAGGATCCATAGCAGTCTTCTTGGTGGAGAAAGGACATGATTGGGTTTTGGAAATGTTGAAACTGACGAGGTTGAGGTCACCCCACCGTGAAACCATTTCAAGAGACATGTTCGTCTTCTCCACCAGAGATTTCCTAGCAGCAGATAGTTCCGAATGTTTCGGAGGTTTATGGAAAATGATACTCTCATGGACAGTGCTGTCGTCGGCATAACAGTGAATGTTTGCGCATTGAAGCAATTCATTCACATGCAGAAGGAAAAGAGTGGGCGACAGCACAGAACCCTGTGGAACTCCCGAGTTGATTTTATGGCAGGAAGAAGAAAAGCCATAGAAAGATACATAAGTGCCAAGATTCCGTAAATAAAAATGGGGATAATATACTCGTAAGTGCTGCAAATTCGGCACTTTTCTTAGGTCGTGTGAAACTGATGGTAGAATTGATATTATTGATTTCAATATTTAGCGAAATTAGCAATACAAGCTGAAGGCAACGACCTCAGAGTCAATAGACTCATAGTAACTATACTAAGTGACTAAAATTAGTTGTACATTTAAAAAAAAACATTTACTAATTATTACGTATTGAAGAACTCATAATACAATGAGAAAAAGAAACACAACTCCACTATAACGCACTTTTTTATTTATCTCTCGAAACCTGCATAAAAGGAATAATTTGGCCCTTATAGGCAACTCAACTCAAACATATCAAACCTATCGTCCAAAAATATGCCTCGGATACTATAGCTGCCTTTATAATAACATCCTCCTCTCTCTCAAAAAGGTTTTATTCCGTCGCGTAAGGGCAGCTACAGAAGAAGATCAGCAAGCAAAAATACTTTTTCAGAAACACATTGACATATATTTACGTTAAAACTTTACAAGCTTCCGGCCGGGCGGGATGACATCCTGCCGGCCGTAATGCGACCTTGTCTTGCTAAAGGGTGGGGACCGACTACCGATCTCTGCGCTCAGATTCAGCTTTCGACCGCGCTACGAGCGGTGGTGTTTATAACTAACATACCCGTTAGCGGACCCGTCCAAAATGACAACATTGCGCACACAAATGCACGACAAGCGACCAGCAATAAGATACGAAGGATTGCATATCGAGGTTTTCGGTAACAGTCAGCAAGGACTACATCATGCTGATGTCAATACATATAACATTTGTCGATATTCTTCTGTATGTGTTTGCATAAAAAAATATAGCAATATTAAGATGGCTTTGTGGAAAAATGTGGAGATCTGGGTCTAATCAAAAAGGAAACACATATGCTGTTAAGCTATTCGGACCCTGTTATGTCCGCGGTCCGCAGTTTGGTATATCTGTGGCCGTGACCTACATTCGTTGGTTTAATATGGAGAGTCCCAAGGTTATTAAGTTGATCCCAGGGGGAAACAGCTGCCCTAATAACGATAAATTTATTAAGAAGGTCGAAAAGGGTCTCCGAAGATTCAAAGTAATAGTATTGAATTAAATCACTCGATTGCCATGCTAGAGATCACGGGTTCGATCCGTGAAGCTTAAAATTTTAATATTAATCATTAATTTAATATTTTGGTTTAATGTCGTCTGCCTGATCTTTACGTCGCATAATTATGATGAGCTCCATATATAAATATATTTTTTAAATGATTTCATATCTTAATGGGCATTTATTCATTTCTTCCATATTCGTTACAAATTTGAGCAAATGGTTAACGCAAAATGGCGAAAATAACGAAACTGCAGTCTTCCATCATGTGAAACAGTGTTCAATGTGATACATATAAAAACAAGGTATGAAATTCATATCTATTTAATATTAAAATAGATTATAATTTCAAATTATTTTTAATTTAAAAAATTACTAATTTAAAATATTTAGTTTTGATTCACATTTATTTTAAGCGATTACATGTTACGGCCTCCCTTGAGACGATCTTCAATAATTATTCAATTATTAATCCAGGGAGGCCAAAACATGTAATCGTTTAAAATAAATGTGAATCAAAACTAAATATTTTAGATTCGTTAAATTATAATTTTAATTAATTTAAAACTATAATTATGCAGTTTTACCAAGTATTGTCAGTTGGTAACCTTAATGTTGTTAAAATGGATTTTAAAGTTAATGTCAATAATATAAATAACAGTTATATTGACGATGATTTACAAAAAAAAAATTTTTTTTAATGTTTCTTACTTAAAGCGTTGGATTTTCATATAGTAAATACGATTTTACTGAGATTATATTATAAACGTGGATGCTAGTACAACCTGCAAATGACAGCAAAGCAAGGCTCTAAGGGGAATACTGAAGGCAATGTCACATAGAAAAAATCTCTTTCAGGAAATGGTTTCAGTAAATTTCCTGAAGCATACAAAACACACCGGATATAGAGAATGAAACGCCAAGTTCAAAACTCGACTAACAAAATTTGAATAGTATTAGGAAATATAAATAGAAAAGCGGGAAATAGTCGAGTGGACTGTGCGGTGTAAAAGAATAGAGCAAAGGTTCCAAGGCTCGTGGTTCCAATCCCGCGTCTGCCGATATTTTTTCTGAATGAATTGATGCGTATAAAATTTGATGTATAATTGTTTGTGTGTATATAATATCTATTATTAAGAAATACTACATTTTGTATTGATTTACATAAATTTTAACCCTTTCGCATCGGTTGTTGACATATGACGTCACAAGATTCTCGGACCGTTGACATCGGTTGACGTGATATATCGTTTTGCTACTTTCTTACAATAGTTTTTTATGCATCATCTGATAGCTAAAGGATACAAGATCCAATGTGATGTATGAAAATAGACCAGATAAGTACATTTATGCTTCAATTACTAGTTTTATAACTGATAGTATAATTTGTATCTAGTCGCCTTAAATGAATGTCGTAGCCACACTGATTTCAACAAAATGTGCTTTCCTGTATGCATTTGCTTTATTTAAGTATTCCCAATTATATTGTTTTTCCTTAATACTTATTAACCTGTTAACATCGGTAGCCGATATATGCCGTGTAAGATTCCCCTACCGTTGACATTATTAGACTTTCTAAGAATAATTTTTTATGCATCATCTGATAGCTAAAGGATACCAATGTGATGTATGAAAATAGGACAAAATTTACGCTTCAAATACTAGTTTTATACGAAGGCTGTTCAAAAAATAAGGTGACTCATGAATTTTCTCAGGCTACGTGAGTTTGATTTATATTTTGTCATACAAAAAAATAATCTTGCATTACATCCTTAGTAGATAATTGTGTGTACGAGTACTTATTAAATAAATTGTATTACTCAGTTTTTTGTAATTTGTATTCGACCAGAAAGGCAGGATACTGTATGTGAGGGTAACAAACACAGATACTTCAAAACAAGACCCACCAATTTTCAAATACTAATAAAATAAAATTCATTCCAAATCTTACTGGAAGCATTGATAGTATATTTTGATGCTCCACAGTGTTTATTTTATGTAATCGTGCGAAGAGCACAGCCGGTTTGGACCTTTTTATTAGATCGCAAGATACTTATCTTGCAGAGAATAAGTTATATCAAACTTTAGTTCTTGGTTGACACACATTATAACCATGGAAAGTGTAAGACAGTCTACAATAATTAAAAAAAACTATCAATCAATAAAAAAGAGTATTATTTAAAACGAATTTAAACTTCAATTCAGTTTAGAAGGAATTTTGGGGTTTCAATCCAAAGGTGACTGCTGTTTTTATCGTTGAAATACCTCAATGATCTATATATAATTCACCTAGTTTTTGGAAGCTAATTGACGAAATTACACGAGATTGACTTATAAAAAAAAAACAATATACTCTACAATTTCCCCAAATATTACAAATACAAAAATATATTTTTCGCATGTAGTGTCTAGTCGCCTTAAATGAGCGTCATAAGGACACTACTTACAACAAATTGTGCTCTCCTGTGTGAATTTGCATTAATAAAAAAATAATTCCCATTTATACTGTTTTTCATGAATAATTAATATCAAAACACTTACCATTTTCAAATACAATAAAATTCTGCAAGAAACTTTTCTTCACAACCCAAAAAACTTTTTTAGAAAAAATACTTAGATAAAATTATAATCACAGATTTACGTAAAACACTACAGTTTTGTGTAATATCACAATAAAAATATCAAAATTTAAAGTATTTTTAAATCACAAGTGTCATATATTTATGCACGCACTATCTTTAATCGCACAAGTCAATATCGATCGAATTCCATCCACTATGAAGTAAAGTAGAGCAAAGTTGTGTGGCTCAATTTTTTACAATTTCCAAAACAATTGTCGAATCGTGAGTACTCGATGTATTCGTGTAAAGTATCAATTTACAGCGACCGTTCATGGCGGCGATTCAGCGATAACTGACGCTCGTGACTCTGTAACGCTTCTTATATATTTGATTTATAAATACTACTATGCAAGCATTTTGTTGGGAACGTTATCGCATGTACTAAGAGTGGGGATGTGTGTATTAGTTGATTATGTGCGACTTCAGTGATACATGACCGCATCAAAATCATATGTATGTATATATTTATAATCGGCTATAAAACTGCCAGGCTTTCATTTGTGTCCTCGTCTTGCATACCCGGTCCCAAGTCTGTTAAAGTAACTCCATATATTCCACCTCTTGTAGTATCCAGGGGCTAGGTCCTCTTTCGAGGCAATCCAATATATATATACAGGAGAATACCGATAGATAGTGATAGTAATTCTGAAGTCTCATCTGTGGAATTCTATGACGCTAACCATCGTGCATATGGCTTAGCGCAGCATGTGGAGCGTTGACCTTATTATTACAAGAATTTACTATGAATGGGTGGTCTTCACGGGACGACTTTCGTCTACAACCAATTTTAATTAATAAGCTATGACTAGAATTTTACGGGTGAATGATCAAATGCACACCGTCGGACGTATTTATAGAGCTTAGAAATCGATCACATTTTTCATCAATCTCCGTCGGGGATCGAACCCACGACCTTCAGCTTGGTAAGTACACGTGTTCACTACTAAGCCATACCCGTTGACAATGGCTTACAAGTAAAACGCTTGATTACCATAGAAGAGATCCTGGATTCGATCTCTGCAAAAATATTAAAATAACGCATTTCTCGTTTGTTAACTCCAGTTCTTAATTTTATATCATTGACCGCCTTTTGCTTACCGCGTATCGTTGGTAATGATTTTGCTTAAATTCAAATGATGCATGCATTTTAAACGACAGGCTCATCATAAAATATCCTTTTAAAAAACTATTAAAATGTGTATTGAATACTACAGCTGCAGTTTCTTCAAATTTTGAAGGCCATCGGGAACCATATGTGTATATATGTTCCCAGGTATATTTTCTAGTGTAGAGATGTCTTGGGATGAGGCATGGACAATGGCAACTGACAGAACTGAATGGCTATAATTTTTGGTGACAATATGTTTGAGATATAGAACGGATTACAAAATGAAACTAGTCAATAGAATTAGTAGTAGTAGTAGTAGCATTTACATATATTTAAATACTTCATTTTTTTTTAATATCTATGCCTTTTTCTCACATTTTTCATATCTTATACTAGTATTATCTGCTTAAAACTAGTTTCCTGCTAAAAATTAAATAAAAAATAAACCTCGCATCCGACGGTCGGGTTTTTCCACAGGAAGTATCAAACTGAGTTTATCAAGAAAATGTTCAGTATGGATATTTTTTAAAACTAGGTTTTTCCTCTAAGCCGTCGACTTAGATTTTCCAAAACTGCTCGGTTTGAATAAATAAATACGAAATTATCATTTTATGTAAACGCATGCGTGATAATACAGACAGAGTAAAGAAAAAAATCCATTATTATCTAAAATATCAGCTAAAAACTAACATTTATGATACTTATATTTTTAGCATTCACTTTGAGATCCATTTTAATATTAAATATATAAGAATTTCATACATTGTTTTAACATGGATCATACTGAGCACTGTTTCACTTGATCGAAGACTTCTGCTTCGCCCTCAATGAAGGCTTCATCAGTTCCAGCAAGTGATTAAACAGTGTTCAGTGTAATCCATGTTAAAACGTCCGCTACGCTTACTGGTGGTCATCTTAAACTGCTGCCACAAAGCTCAAAAACAATTCATAACTGCTTTTTTTTGAGCCCCCTAATATACTTGACAGACAATGTCAGCTATATATAATCGTGTCGGAAACAACAGTGTCAGATCCTGTCTGCTTAGAAGTGGGCGACGTCGATGGCGTTACTCCCGGCCATCATCAGGTCTTTCCGGGTGCAGCTACTCGGACACAGCACACACTCCAGAAGGTGTGACAAGGTCTCCTCCACGCCGCAGCTCACATTCAGTCGGTCCGCTGTAAAACTGCAAGGCTTTTATTTGTGTCCTCGTCTTGCATACTCCGGTTCGAAGTCTGTTACAGGACCTACGTATATTCCACCACTGGTCGTGTCAAGGGTCTAAGTCCTCTTTCGGGGCAATCCAAGTATTTCACTATGTTGCGCTTCTCCACATGTTAAGCCGCAGGGTGGCCTCACCAGTTCCGTTATCGACTGTAGGAATCTTCTTCTTGATTTGAGCCGTATGGTTAACTTTTGATACCCAAACATAGGGTGGAGTGTGTCGTAGGTTTTCTTTTGGAGAGCTCCTTCTTGGTGGTGCCTTCTCACCATATGTTTGGTGGGGCGATGCCCGAGAGTTGATATAGCTCCTTCTATGGAAACAATGCTTTACGGCAGCACTTTGTGACGACCATAGGCTCCAATTAGGTAAGTAGACATGGCATGATGATTCGTAATGGAAATTTATCGACATTTTTTATCACTCAGTTTTGTTTAATTTTTCTAACGAGTGTTCCAGAATCGATGATTCATTTTTGGAACATGACTACACCAATTTCAGCTGGGACTGTCCGGACTGTCATAATCAATTTCACTGGCACTGTCAGACTGTCATGTTTAATGAGACTCATTACGATCGTCTGTCAACGAGAGCAAATATTACAACGTACCCAATCAGTGTTAAATAACAATGAGTTATATCATTGCTAAGTGGTCTAGAGCTTTAATTAACATTTTTTTGACAAAATTTAACGTAATTAATCTGAATAAAAATACGTTGATGATATCATTTTTATTCCCCTTTCTTTTCATATCACATCAAAAATTGCAGCTAGTAAGTTTTATTAACCCTTTCGTTACGACTCGGTAGAATACAAATTATACTGTCAATACGGCGTGAATTTTTCAAACCATTTTTTTTTGCTTAAAACTAGTATTTGAAGCATAAATGTAATTATCTGACCTATTTTCATACATCACATTGGTTCTTCTTTCCTTTAACTATCAGACGATGCATAAAAAAACTATTATATATAACAAACGTTCATTATGTAACTCTATACATGTCGCTTACAGAAAAATCGCTCCTCTGACGAAACCTAACGATATTTATTTACATGCTAATATTTCTCTCAGTTCAGTATTACAGTCTATGCAGTAGTATAGGTATGATTTTTGCGGACTCTTGCTCTGGAGGCTCCCGGGAACCGTCTATGTTTCCATACTCCGGGTGTACAGGTGTTCTGGGACAAGGCATAGATAATCTAAGCTTACATAACTGTTGAACGACAATTTTCTGTGTCCATATACTTCTAATATGGGTTGAATATACGAGCATTTATCTAATTTTAGTATTAAGAGCCATTAGTAGTAATGTCATAAGACCGCATGGTTTTTTTATAAACGAACTATACACATGTAATAATATTATGCTTGTGAATAAATGCAGACTGATTGAATAATAAAAAATAAAAATATACATACTTTGAATATATACTATGGAGACATCTATCATACGATGATAACAATGACATAAATACTAGTTCCAACGCGACTCAGCTCAGGCATAGCAATGGCCAAGTCGGCTGAGCGGTATGAATACCTGAGCATAATTGGTTTCCAAGGTCCACGGTTCGCATCCCGCTTCTGCCGTTATTTTTCTGCTTGAATTGACGCGTCAAAAATAATTTTATGTACAGTATATGTATATTTAATTACCTATACATATGTATTTACAAAGTCGTTTACACTATTAGATAATGAAGTAATATAATTTTCTTTCAATAAATATATACTATGTATTATATATAGAGCTTGTGATTCATTAAAATCACAAGTGCATCGATGACTCCTTAACGCATTGGTTTATATTTTATGTAAACACATACAGGAAAATAGCGACAGAAGTTGATGGTGATTCTGAAATTTTTTCATCTGTGAATCCTATGACGCTTACCATTTTAGATATGGATAAACGCTGCACGTGGAATATTGATTCGCCGACGATATAGACTACAGCCCGAGATTCAAGCATCATTCTTATCCATTACAGGAATTCACTGTGAATGGGTGATCTTCGCATGAAGACTTTCGTCTACCAACATTTTTTATTAATAGGCTATGACGTGCATTTTACGAGTGAGGGATCATATTCACACCACCCGGAGGTATTTTAGAGCTTGAGTGGAATATCGATTCGCCGACGATATAGACTACAGCTCGACATTCACGCATCATTATAATTATTACAGGAATTCGACGACTTTCGTCTGCGACCAATTTTGATTGATATGCTATGACTATCGTTTTGCAGGTGAGGGATCAAATTCACACCAACCGGGGGATATTTTAGAGCTAAGAAATCGATTACGAAACTTTTTTTTATTTTTAATCTCCGTCGGGGATCGAACCCACCTTCGGCTTGGACTTTATTTTCATAAAGTAAATCTGTGTCTCAGATATTGCGCATACGCGCGAACTATCGTACTTTCAGTATTCTACACAGATATCTGCTTTCTTAATCCATTACACGGCTGCATTGATTTTTGGTGATATGCAAAGATTAATCACAGCTCTGTTTGTATTCTCCTGCACGTGTTTACATAATAATTCAATGAATCATGGCATTCCTATTTGGTTTCTATATTTCCTCCTTTATATTTAGTATTAAATGTGTAATATTTTTTTGCGGTTTTTCATCGGATTCATATAAACTATGCATAAAATGTATTAAATAAGAAGTTTCGTGAGTCATTAGTCCATTTATAAATATATTGTTATCACAAATTCTCACGATCTTTGTGTGTGAGCTATAATAGTACGTTTATACGCGTAGGGAACTGATGAAGCATTAATTGAAGGCGACACTGCGATATTTCAGCAAGTGAATAAACAGTGTGCAGTGTGATCTATGTTAAAACAAGGTAGAGTTTATTTATCTATATTTTTTATGTAAACATATACAGGTGAATACCGACAGATGGTGGATAGTGGTTCTAAAGTCTCATCTGTGGATTCTATGACACTTACTATGTTACAAATGGTTAAGCGCTGCATGTGGAGTGCTGATCCGCCAACACGTCATAGACTACAACCCGACATTCACACACCATCTTTATTATTACAGGAATTCACTATGAATGGGTGGTCTTCGCGGGACGACTTTCGTCTACCACCAATTTTGATTAAAGGGCTATGACTGGCATTTTACAGGCAAGGCATCAAATTGCACCAACGGGGGGTATTTTAAAGCTCAAAAATCGTATTAAAATGTCTGTTTTAAAATCTCTGCCTGGGATCGTACTCACAATCCTTGGCTTGCTAAGCAAATGCTTTGACCATTGAGCTATACCAGTTGGCAAATTAAATGTATGTGAGAAACTATTTGCAAATAATACATGTAATACGTGTAATACTTTTTGCATGCACGCTTACAAATCAAGACAGTTAGTTTTTCATTGCCTGAAAGCTTTTGAACACTTCTCATAAGCTCAAAAAAAGGCAGCTATAGTTTATGCTCTCTTGCTGTATCCAAAGCACATATATTTTTGTTTGTTGGTTTGTGGGGCCTTTAAGTATCGAGGACTGTAGCGTGTCCTGACGTGCCGGGTTCTGTAGACCGACTGGTGTCAGCCCTCGTGCTTAGTGGCGTGTCTGCACAGTGTTGCCACAATGTATTGTATTTTAGACAGGTTCATCTTCGTCTCTTGATCGAATCCAGTACGGAAGGCTGCCTTGTCTGCTCTCCTTACAAAGTTAAACTATCATACTCTTAGTATTCTACACAAGCATCTTCGAAACCAATTATACGGCTGCATTGGCTGCTGTTGAGATGCCAAGATTCTCAGACAAGTAAACAATACGCGTATTATAGACTGTAAGCATCCTATCTTTAAATACAAAGTACCTTATTTTTACATTATTTACTTACGTTTTATATGTTTATGGTTTTCCCTTTTGTCATGAGTCATGAGTTATGAGTCATGAATTTTATCACAACTACTCTTATCACAAATCGGTATTATAAGAAGAACAATAAAATATGTGTAAGCAAATCTAATAGTCAGTCGCGCGGCGGGTATTGCTCATCGGTTAAAGCGTTTGCTTGGCAAGCCGAAGCCAGTGGGTTTGATCGCCGACGGAGATTAAAAAAAATAGAAATAAACGATTTCTGAGCTCTTAAATATCTCCGGTTAGTGTGAATTTGATCCCTCACCTGTAAAATGCCAGTCATAGCCTATTATGTAAAATTGGTGGTAGATGAAAGTCGTCCCGTGAAGACCACCCATTCATAGTAAATTACTGACACAATAAGGATGATGTACGGCTGTGAGACGTGGTGCTTATCTGAAAGTGATAAAAAAAGACTAGAGGCCTTTGAGATGTGGTCGTACAGAAGAATTCTCGGAATTTCCTGGAGAGACCACGTCACGAACAATGAGGTTCTCAAGATAATCAAGGAAGATAGACAACTAATAATAACCATCTCAGAGAGGCGAGCCCGATGGATTGGTCACATCATGCGCCACGATGGTCTTCTTCACGATATTGTGGAGGGGATGGTTGAGGGTAGAAACTGTAGAGGGCGCCCTAGACGGGAGTATTTGCAACAAGTATTCGAGGACATGAACTGTGGCGCTTATGCTGAGCTGAAAAGGGTTGCGGAGGACCGAGATGAATGGAGATCGAGATGCAAGATTCTGTTGCTGCAAACCAATCCACCGAATTGATACTACGAAGAAGAAGGATGATGCGTGAATCTTGGGCTGTAGTTTATGACGTTGGCGGATCAACACTTCACATGCAACACTTAGCCAGCACCGTGGTAAGCGTCATAGAATTCCACAGATGAGACTTAAGAATTACTATCACCATCTGTCGGTATTCTCCTGTATGTGTTGATATTAAAAAATTGAAACATAACCTAACCTAACTTTTTATTAATAACCATTCATTAAGTTTTTACAGCCAGATGATTATTTTTTACTTAACTTTTTAGGTATTTATTAGTGACTGTTCGCTAAATAATAACTACCCATTAAACGAATTAAATACAAAGTAATAAGTTTACCTGAAGCCACTAGTATAAGTAAGTAATTGCATTTATGGATTTTACTTGTCTGGTTTCAAAACGCTTAACCCTATCGCATCGGTTGTCGGCATATTCCGTCATAAGATCGGTCGACGTAATATTTCGTTTTGCTAGTTTCAGTACTCATTGTGACATCTACGGTAGGAAATTTTAAGTGCAGTCATTCTCTTTATAAATCTACATGTATTCTTTACAGGAATCTGTAAAGCATGTACATAAATATCGTTAGGCTTCGTCACAGGAGCGATTTTTCTGTAAGCCACATGTGTCAATGCGACCACATGTATGGAGTTACATAATGAACGTTTGTTTAATATAACAGTTTTTTATGCATCATCTGATAGCTAAAGGATACAAGAACCAATGTGATATATTAAAATAGGTCAGATAAGTACCTTTATGCTTCAAATATTGTACTACTTGTATAATTGACAGTATAATTTGTATTCGAACCGAGCCGCAATGAAAGGGTTAAAGTCATAATAAATCCTGCAAATCGAACTCTCTCGCAACGGTGAATTTCGATTGCAAAACTCGATTGCACTCGAATTTGCGCCAAAACCCATTAAGCAGACCGCGGGGAATAACCTTTTGTTTAAAAAAAAAATTAAACCTTTTCCGATTCAAAGCGATATATTCAGCTTCAATATAAGCGTAAGTTCAATATTCAAAATGGTAGTAAAAAGATTAGTATATTTGAGTTCGCTTTTTTAACGACAACTCGTACATGATTTTTTTTTTACCAATACATGAGTTCTTCTTCAGATAACCTCATATGATGAGGAAGGCGTTCAGGAAGTTTAATTATAGTTAATACGTATTCAGCAAGAGTGAGATGAGTTATCAGTAGGACCGGAGTATGCAAAACGAAGACACAAATGAAAGCCTGGCAGTTTTACAGCGGTCCGACTGAATGTGACTGCGGCGCGGAGCAGGCCCTGTCACACCTTCTGGAGTGTGCGGTTTGCCCGAATAGCTGCACCCAGGAAGACCTGATGATGGCCAGAAGAAACGCCATCGACGTCGCCCACTTCCGGGCAGACAGGATCTGACCCTGTTGTTTCCGACACGATTATATATATAGTAGGTGCAAAAATGTTTGATTTTGATGATCAGAAGAGCTGTATTTTTATAAGAAATCAAGACTAGGTGTGAATCAATCTTAGGTTTTTTAGTGTGTGTTTTAAGAATTAGGTTGTAAGATTTTTTTTGTATAAATACATACAGGAGAATACCGACAGATGTTGTTAGTAATTCTGAAGTCTCATCTGTGGAATTCTATGACGCTTGCCATGGTGCATATGGCTAAGCGCTGCATGTGGAGTGTTGATCCTCCAACGTCATAGACTACAGCGCAAGATTCACGCATCATCCTTATTATAACAGGAATTTACTATTAATGGGTGGTCTTTACGGGACGACTTTTGTCTACCACCAATTTTGATTAATACGCTATGAGGCAAATATTCAGAAAAATCGCTCCTGTTACGAAGCCTAACGATATTTATTTTCATGCTTTATAGATTCCTGTAAAGAATACATGTAGGCTTATAAAACGAATGACCACACTTCCAATTTAGTACCGTAGATGTCACAATGAGTACTGAAAGTAGCAAAATGATATATATTACGTCAACCAATGTCAACGGTCGGGGAATCTTTGACGGCATATGCCGACAACCGATGCGAAAGGGTTAATGATATTGCGAAGGAAAACCAAAAATTTTGAGCTCAGAATGTGTTTATATTTTATATGTATTTTATCATTATTAGATTCGAGTTGTAGTAAATACACATCATCGTAACGAAAGGGTTAAAACAGAATTTGTGCAGTGTAATTATATCATCGATGGTACTCGTAATTAATGTATTCTGAAGTGTATTGCAAATACATTTGTATTCTTTATTTTCCATCTGATAGTTAGTGTAAAAAAAGCTCTTGAACAGCGTGACATTGTCGTGCATGAAGATGCAAGAACTCGATTGTTGCAATAAACAATGCAGTCATTATAGAGTTCGTGATGTCAATAAATCGCAATGATAACTGATGACTGAAATCATCATTGCTTAGATGATGTAATACAAAAAGAGTAATTTTGATCAATTGAGTAGCTCGGACTGCAGTTTCGCTATCTATGAAAGCTTCTAGCGAAACTGCATACCGACCTGTAACTAAATAGCGAAACTGCAGTCTTCCATCATGTGAAATAGTGCTCAATTTGATCCATATTAAAATAATTTATGAAATTGTAATCTATTTAATATTTATTTTTATTCGCTTTGAACGGTCTAAGCTAGTATGTATTTTTTACTAAAATAATTTGTGAGTATAGACAATATGCCGGCGGGTATAGCTCAATGGTCAAAGCGTTTGCTTTGCAAGCCGAAGGTCGTGGGTTCGATCCCCGACGGAGATTAAAAAAATAAAAGATTTTTTAATCGATTTCTAAGCTCTAAAATACCACCGGTTAACATGAATTTGATCCCCCACCCGTAAAATGGCAGTCATAGCCTATTAATTAAAATTGGTGGTAGATGAAAGTCGTCACGTGAAGACCACCAATTCATAGTAAATTCCTGTAATAATAAATGATGATGCGTGAATCTCGTTCTGTAGTCTATGACGTTGGCGGGTCAACACTCCACATGCAGCGCTTAGCCATATTAGCCTTAGACGAGACTTCAGAATTACTATCACCATCTGTCGGTATTCTTCTGTATGTTTTTAGATAAAAAAAATAACAAGTGTCATAGAGTACAGAGATAAAATTTCACAATTTATGAACTGTCGGTTATTCTGAATGTGTTCACTTAAAATATCACATAGAAACTTCTAAAACAATGATATAATCTAAGAAAATATTTGCTATTAGATATCGTAGATTAAATACCTTTATCTACCTGTAATAAAAGATTGAGTTATGTGACTATAAGTACCTGTACACGCAAATACTGGGTAATCAAGTGCGTCGAATACTCGGTATTTGGAGTACGATTCTTCGTATCGTAAACATAAAATGCGAAAAAAAACTAATTACTAAGAAAAAATTAAGTGAGTCATAAAAATCGATGATTTACAAGTATTTAAGTAATTTCTTTACATCATTTTCATTATAGAGTCAAACCTTCTATAACGTATTCATAAGATTATAAAATTTGCCTAATGCTCCTAAAGCCGGAACCATTTAGTCCTTTCTTCTTCGTAGTATGAATCCGGTGGATTGGTTTGAAGCAACAAAATCTTACATCTCGATCTCCACTTTTCTTGATGTTCTGCAATCCTCTTTAGCCCAGCATAAGAGCTACAACGCATTTCCTCGAACACTTGCTGCAAATACTCCCGTCTAAGGCGCTCTCTACAGTTTCTACCCTCAACCATGCCTTCCACAATGTCGTAAAGAAGACCATCGTGGCGCATGATGTGACCGATCCATAGGGCTCGCCTCTCTGAGACGGTTCATAGTTAGTCTTAATTAGTCCTAAGAGGCGTCTTAATAAAAATTAACAATATATAAGAGATCGTAAAAAATAAAAACTTCAAGTTTTCAGCTTATTTCCAAAAATAATATTAATAAATCACTCAAAAATGCTTCTGATACTACAGCTGATCTTCAAATCTTCGGGCTTCTGCCCTGGATATCGTTGGTACCATATGGCTATAACGTGAATACCACCCATTCATAGTAAATTCCTTTAATAATAACAATGATACGTGAATGTCGGGATGTAGTTTATGAAGTGGGCAGATCAACACTCCACATGCAGCGCTCATACATATATATCCACGGATGACAAAAAAACTTCACAATCACCATCTGTCTATTGTATTTTCTTGTATACGTTTACATAAAAAAAATGCTTAAAAGATGCGATTTCTTCATTACCGTCTGTCGGTATTCTCCTTTATATGTTTACACATAAACATATTCTTTATTTATATACCTATTAAATTATATAGACTGTATATAATTTGTTTTGAATTCTATTTACCACATAAAGTTTTATATGTGTAGTTAAATGCGTGACATATATTTAAAATGCATTGTTCACGCTTATGGTAATTGTTCCATTGTTGCGGTCATTAAAAAGTTATAAATGTGTACTATTTCTATGTAAAAGTACAGTGGAACGGTACCGACAGAAGGAATGCATCACGTGTGGACTCTATGACGCTGAATCATTCCATTTCCACCTATATCCGTTCCATATTTGAAGCATGTCATCACAAAATTCCGCCATTCAGTCTGGACTGGACTTTACCCACCTCACACCCACATCACACCAGAAGACTGATACACTCATTCAGATTATGATCAGTTAACAACTAATTACAGTGGGAGTCTCCTCTGAGCAATTGTGGCCACTGCATAGAGGTGTTCTGAAGAGAAAGAACCCGTGACAGAGATTAGAATTATAATTTTAAATCAATTTTAATTAAAATATAATAAATTAAAAATATTTAGTTTTGATTCACATTTATTTTAAATGATTACACGTTTAGGTCTCCCTGGAGTATCTTGAATAATTATTGAAGATGGTCTCCAGGATCTCTTTTCAGGTATGGGGGCCACCCGAAATAAACCCCGAATATGCTCATTTGGAACTCTGTCCAATCTAGTCACACCGCCCGCCCACCTCAGCATCTTCATCTCTGCCACATGAATCCTATCCAAGTCACGTTTCAGCGGGGTCCAACACTCCGATCCGTAGAGCATAGCTGGCCTTACAGCAGTTTTGTAGATTTTACCTTTGGTCCTAACTGGAATCTTGCTGTCACACAAAACCCCAGAGAGAGACCTTAACATAAAAGAAATTAGTATGAATAAATATGATTGAAAATCAAACTCTTTGTTTCATGTCCTGGACAACGACAGGTATAACGCAATTGAAATGAATAAATCATTGCTGAGTCAATAACAATGTGTATCCGTTTGGCCACACCTTTGGGGAATATACTCGCATTTCTAAGGAGGTTAATTGAAGCGCCGATGATGAATATGATGATGAGGGTGTGGGTTCTCTCGGATGTTTTGCGGTGAGATGGTATCTGGGCACGTTTTATGAACTACACTAGAGATGCCTTAAGATTCCTACAACGAACATACTAGAATGATTCACCTTTGTCATGAAATTCATGATTCCGTAATCGTGAGCTTCGTTTAAGCTCCGGGGCGTGAATTTTGCTCAATCGATGAGGTGATTAATCAACAGGTATAGTAGAAACATAAATTAGCTATCAAATATAAAGATTTTCTATAGATTTTTTACAGGTATTTTGTTTGTGGTACAATATAGTCCATAAAAAAGTAATGTGCATTTACGAAAAGGCACACTGAAGTGGCAATTTTCAGGACATAACTTAAAAACATTTTTAAAATGAAAATTCCACAATGTCTTAAAAAACTTAGGCGTTTAATCAATGCGTCCTTGCAGTATTAAGTTATGGCGCAGAGACGTGGAATCTAGCAGCAGGTCTTACACATAAAATAAAGGTCTAACTATGTGCCATGGAGAGATCCATTAGAGTAGTGTATCTAAAAGATAGAATCTGAAATTATGATATCGGAAAAAGAACTCAAGTAGTGGAGGTTACACAACGAATAAGCAACCTCAAGTGGCAATATGACATATTTGTCTAAGAGATGGTGGTCGATGGGGAAGAAAAGTGTTGGAGTGGCTTTTAAGAACTGGCAAACGGAGCGTTGGTCTAAACGACTGGACGCTGCATGCAAGAAACGTGTGTTGTGTTTGTGTATGAATTGAAGAGATCGCAAGTGTATATTGATCTGTTTCTTGAAGAGATCCAGATTCTATGAAGGAAGAAACTCATTTACTGAAAAAGCATTCTAGAGCTTTCCAGTAGCATTTAGGAAGTAACTTCGTAAACTCGATCGAAATACATGTATATTTTGCCAACGGTTATAGCTCAATGGTCAAAGCGTTAGCTTTGCAAGCCAAAGGTCGTGGGTTCAATCCCCGATAGAGATAAAAAAAACACTTTAATCGATTTCTGAGCTCTAAAATACCCCGGTTGGTGTGAATTTGATCCCTCACCCGTAAAATGCTAGTCATAGCCTATTAATTAAAAATTGGTGGTAGACGAAAGTCCTCCCGTGAAGACCACCCATTCATAGTAAATTCCTGTAATAATTAAGGATGATGCGTGAATCTCGGGCTGTAGTGTATGACGTTGGCGGATCAACACTCCACATGCAGCGCTGAGCCATATGCAGCATAATAAACGTCATAGAATTCCACAGATGAGACTTTAGAATTAGTATCACCATCTGTCGGTATTCTCCTGTATGTGTTTACATGAAATATATATACTAGAGCGTTTTTTGGCGACTGTGTTCCATGGATTGAATAGTTTTTTTTAGAGTGTCGTTTACGATTAAAAAAAAAATATTTTTGCATTTCAGCCCTTAGATTTTTTTTGAAAATAAATAACAAACAATACATTATATACTTGTAATCAATAATGTCACGATTTCCATACACAATCCATGATGTAATGCACTCGTAAATGTCATATTATGTACATGAATACATTATACATAAGGTCTCAAAACAAATATTCAAGCGATTATTGTCGCTCTAATTATTCGGCCTCCTTAAACAATAGATGGTTATGTCACGGAATGAAATAATTTGTGTTATTCTCAACCTTGAAGACATAATTGCGATGATGACATATTTTCATGTTTGTTTATTATGCGTTGAGTCGCCCCTACGAACTCAATGAAGCGTCGAATAAAATCGGTCTGAAAATGAACATGCATAAAGCGAAAGCCATGATAAATAGTCATATATCCCAGACCTTTGATCATATTTCCATTGGAGGAACACAAATAGAGGTTGTACACGACTATACCTTTCTGAGACAAGTAATACAACTAGGACGAAGAAACTTCTCAAAAGAAATCGACAGGTGTATATAACTGGGATGGGCAGCATTTGGAAAACTAAAGTACATTTTTAAAGCGAAAATTCCGCAATGTCTTAAAACTAAGGCGTTCAACCAATGCGTCTTACCTGTATTAACTTATGGCGCGGAGACGTGGAATCTGACAGCAAGTCTTACCCATAAAATAAAGGTCACCCAGCGTGCCATGGAGAGATCCATGCTCGGAGTGTCGCTAAAAGATAGAATCCGAAACGAGGAAATACGCAGAAGAACTCAAGTAGTGGATGCTACCCAACGAATAGGCACACTCAAGTCGAAATGGGCAGATATATCTGTCAAAGAGACGACGGTCGATGGGGAAGAAAAGTATTGGAATGGCGCCCAAGAACTGACAAACAAAGCATTGGTCGATTCCCTACAAGATGGACTGACGATATAAGAAGAATAGCTGGAGGGACCTGGATGCGGAAGGCGGAGGATCGAAGAGGATGGAGAATCATGCGGGAGGCTTACGTTCAACAGTGGACGGACACAGGCTGACGATGATGAGTCGCCCCTTAAGACAAAATGGTCCAAAACTCGGGAGTATCGGAAAAATCGTGCGATTTACTTGAAAAATTCGATTAAAAAATCACTCAAAAATACACCTCAGATACTTTAATGTGCTTTTGTTGATGTACATATGTAGAAGAAAAAACCTATATTACAATATATATATTATAATGTATAGGTATAAAATATATAGGAGGAAAACATTTCTTTGAAGTGATCTGTTTTTTAAATTTCACAATATCCTTCAACTGTCAATACCATACTACGGCCCCGGCATTGAAGAATTGATTATTTTTTTGATTCACCATACTTTTTATACGTAAACTCTTAACGGAGAATTCCGACAGACTTTGATAAAAAATATCTCAACTGTTAAAAAAACTACGTTTGCCATTTAAATGATAACTAAACGCTGCTTGCTGATACTGCAACGCAGCATTCACGCAAAATCTATTTTTAGCCAAGATTCACAATAAATATATATATACATATATATATATATAAAGATAAAAACGTAAGATATTGTTGGAGAAATTTCTGCTGTGGATTCTAAGA
This sequence comes from Glossosoma conforme, assembly GCA_022606575.1. Taxonomy (NCBI): domain Eukaryota; kingdom Metazoa; phylum Arthropoda; class Insecta; order Trichoptera; family Glossosomatidae; genus Glossosoma; species Glossosoma conforme. Next base: position 448,003 of record JAGTXR010000208.1, on the reverse strand, counting down.
CGCTTACTCTTTTATGTATGGCTAAAAACTGCATGAAGAATATTAATACACCATTCATGCATAATCATTTTTTTTCAGAACTCATGCATGTGTGTGGTGTTAACGGGACGACTTTTGCCTACCACAGATTTTGATTGATCGGCTACGACTGGCATTTTATTTATAGAAGACTGCCTTGTATGCTGTCAAGCCACGTCATTACTCACAAAGTCAAACCATCGAACCTCCAATATATATTCTCAGCAGGCATCTGCTTTACGAATCCACTATACGGCTGCATTGTATTTCTGTAAAATGCCAAGATTCACAGCCGCAAAGAAGGTCCAATATTCAAACTAAATAATTTTAACAAATATATATTTTTAGGTTTCGTCGGGGATCGAACCCACGAGCTGTAACGTGATAAGCAAGCGTTTTACCTCTGAGCTAGACTCGCCGGATGAATTGACATGTCTCCGTGAGCTATCGATCAATGTTAAGCTGTCAAAAAAGCCGAATGTTGAACTAGAGTTTTCGTGTCGTACAAAATTTCGAACCACGATCGAACAATGTGATAAAGGTCAAGATTAAAACATTGATAAAAATAACTCATCTGTGGATTCTATGACGCTTATCATTTTACATATGGCTAAACACTGCACGCGGAATGTTGATCCGGCAACACCATATACTACAGACCGGCATTTATTTTTGTTCGCTCGTCGGACACGTATATACAAAAATGTGAGTAACATAAGACATGGCTCTTGCGTCACAAGAACCATGTCTTTAATTGACATTTCATATAAAGCGCCATAGTTGCTATTAATTTCGGCGCTGTGCTGTCACAACCACCGGCGGAGTCAGTCGTCGTCTGTCCGGGACATGTGAGGAAAGTTCAGTCCCCGGCAGAGGACCGAATTTTGTCAGTCATTTAAATAAATTAAATTACAATGTGCTTCTCGACAAGTTCTTTGATTTGAGGACTTACTTCTCATCCCTCCACCACGCGTCCCGATGACGATCCCGGCGAAGCGGAGTCGCTTTATTAAACGGGGTATTTCAATTTATTACGAAAACACTTGAGAAATTTGCTCCGAGAGGTAATTTCACCGCCATTTGTCGGTATTTTCATATCCTCCTCTTTAAGTTTAGTATCGAATTACTGGGTGACAGGATGTAGAAGCAGATTTATAATACAAAGAACTTTTTTTAGAAGCAAAATTCACGTTTATTTTAAATAAAAACTTGATTTCTACGCCCGACCGGTAAGGCATTTCGCCGGCCGGGCGCCAGTCAATTGACAACTGCCGAACATTGTGTCATCTAGCGCCCCAAGACAGTCGCGGCAAAAAAGCAAATTAAAAATGACAGTTGCATCAACATGAAATGGAGCAACTATGATAACAAGTAAAGTGTCGTATGCAATCGCCGTCTAATTTTATATAATTAAAACCAACATTATTAGATGTGCATGTCAGGCGACCGAACAAAAATAAGAGACACAAGATCGTTTTTGAGGCTTTACGGCATCAGCCTAAGAGCTATATCAAGCTGATATCAATGTGTTAGCAAAAATTATAATTATTGTTCGTAAAAAATATTCACGTTCCATCATTTCAAAATCTCGTGCCGGAACTAAATTTGAAAACTCTATTATTTTTATTTTTTTTTAATATCTCATATATTTGATGAAGTCATTTAGGTTATACATAACAAAGTATTTATAGGTCATTTCCTTGTTCAAAGCTACTTAAGTTTACATCATGATAATACACTACGCTTGTGACGAACTTGCCAGTGCAAAACCCTATAAAAAATATTTATATGTATAAAAGAAAGGTATCTAATTTTATTGGAAGTAACGGGCCTGCCAAATGACTTTTTTTTTTTGAAAATGGGGCGCAAATCATCGAGTGTAGCTTCGGCTGTGTGGCACGTAGCGCCGTCCTGTTGAAACCAAATGTTGCCAATATCCTCCTCTTCAATGTTTGTGAACAAAAATGGCCCGATAACGATCGCCATTGACTGTAACGGCAACTCCTTGCTCATTTTCGAAGAAAAATGGCCTGATTTTCAAAGTAGTGTCGCAATATTTTCCAGCGTTGCTCAAGCGTATACACAACCATATTCGTTTAGCGGAAAAATAAAACTAATTATCTGTCAAATCAGACATGAGCTAAGTGTTACCATTCACGAAATAAACACTAGCTGAAAAAAAAAACGTTAGATGGAGGACCCTATATTATAATGGGTTATAATTATTCAGAAAACTTTCAGTAATAAATATCTTAAAAGATAAGTAAAAAATAATCATTAGGCAGTAGAAAAATAATAGCAATTCGTTTGATAAACAATGACACTCTTACGTCTAACCTGCAATCAATGGAACACAGGCGTAAGATTGGTTCACTTAGTCTTTTCTACCGTTATTACCACGGTCGCTGCTCTTCGGAACATAAAGAACTAATTCCTCCTGCACCCAACCACAACCGAAAAAACTCGTCTTACACTTGGCGAACAATCTGAGCTTACAGAACTGTTGTAACGGCAATTTACGGTGTACATATGGTCCAAATATATAGCGGATATGATATATACTATATAATGAAGAATGGAGACGATGCAGGCGCTGTATAGACGGCCTTTAATCGAACTTAAGACTTAATAAATCAAAACCAAGATGAAATCGAATTAAAATCGTGACTATGAAATCGTGAAGCAAGCATGTATTAACACTTATGTATTAAAATTAATTACATCGAAATACGAATATATAAAAAAAAAACAATTAAATAACTCTAAACACATTCAATGTCTGAGGTATAGACGACAGATAAAACATTAGACTTTGATTCTAAAGTATCACGGGTTTGATCCCATCAATATTTCAAGCTTACATTATTGAAAATTTTGTTAGATCACTGAAGTTAAGCAGCATTGCGTGTCGACAAAAACTTGGATGGGTCACCGCCTGTTGCTAACCGCGTGTCGTTGGTCTGGTTTAAGCGGATGATTCAGACTTCAGGAGCGTCGAGCTAATCATTCGATCGCTTGAAATGAAATTCTGATTGAAAAATCATTTAGAAATGTGCCTTGTATGGTCATAAACTTGGATGGGTCACCGCCTGTCGCTAACCGTGTGTCGTTGGTCTTATTGAAACATATGGTTCAGACTTTAGGGGCGTCGAGTTATCCATCCGATCTCTTTTTAAAAAAATACTTTAAGATATCCCTTGTATGCTGACTTTTCAAATCTTTGAGTTTTTGCGCTGGAGGTTGTTGGGAACCATAAATGTTCCCAGGAGAACCTGCGGGTGCAGAGATGTCTTAAGAAATAAAGGATTGAGAAGCTTCTTTAGGACAAAATGGAGATAATAATACAATCTCTCTTGTTTTCATGATTTAAGAATCATCCAAAAAACGCCTAGAATATAAAAGCTGTCGTCACTTCATTATACATATATGTACGAGAATATGTTTAGTAAAAAAAAAAGATATTAATTTATGTATTTTTCATACCTCTTGCCGACGGTCATAGCTCAATGGTCAAAGCGTTTGCTTTGCAAGCCAAAGGTCGTGGGTTCGATCCCAAACGGAGATTAAAAAAAAAAGAATTTTGAATCGATTTCTGAGCTCTAAGATATTGTTGGTGTGAATTTGATCCATCACCCGTAAAATGTCAGTCATAGCCTATTAATTAAAATTAGTTATAGAAAAAGTCGTCCCTTGAAGACCACACATTCATAGTAAATTCCTGTAATAATAAAGTATGATGCGTGAATCTCGGACTGTAGTCTATGACGTTGCGGATTAACACTCCACATGCAGTGTTTAGCCATATGCAGCATGGTAAGCGTCATAGAATTCCACAGATGAGATTTCAGAATTACTATCATCATCTGTCGGTATTCTCCTGTATGTGTTTATATAAGAAAAAAAAAATTAAGTCATATAAAGTGTTAATTCATTTAGTATCGAAACGCTTAACCTTAAAATAAAGGTCAATAAAAAACAAAACTCAATGATATTATTGATAAAACAACGAGACTGAATGATATAATTACAAAAAAAACAAATCTAAATAAAATTTGAAATAAAAAATAAATGCTTTAGTCTTACCATTTTTTGGTCTTCAATACATCAACAGTATGCGTCAGCCGCTCAGTAGGATACTCCCTGAAAAGATAAAAAAGTACCACGATTTTAAATTTTAATATCACAATATCATGTCTGGTCCCTTAACCTTTAAGCGCCCAGTGGTTTCCTTGCGGGACCGCAGATTTGCATCGTTCATTGCCCTACGGTCTCATACAGCAGTGCTCCGCAACCGGTGTGCCGTGGCACACTGGTGTGCCATAAGCCGATACAGGTGTGCCGCGATCAAATAAGGCAATATTATAAATAAATAAAATTACAACGGTGCTCAAGCTCCCAGCGCCTATCGCCTATTTATGTAGACATACAACGAGGTACTTGCTTTATTAAGTTCTAAATGAACTTTAAAAAAAGTGAAATTGATCAAATTAATATCTAATTTTTGCTTTTGGTGTGCCGCGGTATTCAGGGTGAGAATTTTGGTGTGCCATAGATGAAAAAGGTTGCGGAGCTCTGTCATACAGGAGTGCTTATGGTTCATTTCACAATCGGAATACATTAATTTGTAATAATAGTATTCAAGTAAGTTCATGGAAGAATCTATTGCGCGACGAAACATTACAAACATTGGCCTGTTGGGGCATTGAACGACGAAAATTTGCGGTCCCGTGTGGGACCACTGGGCGTTTAAGGGTTAACTTAGTCGGCGGATATAGCTTAGTGGTCAAAGCGTTTGCTTGGCAAGCCGAATGTCGTGAATTCGATACCCAAAAAAGATTTTTAATCGATTTCTGAACTCTAAAATACGGTTGGTGTGAATTTGATCCCTCACCCGTAAAACGCCAGTCAAAGCCTATTCATTAAAATTGGTAGTAGGCAAAAATCGACTCGTGAATACCACCCATTTATAGAGAACTCCTGTAATAATTTGACGATGCGTGAATGTCACTTGAAGTTGGCGGATTATTTCGTTAACGAAACCCACGGATCTCTAGACTTTACGATCACTGCACAAATCCTTAGGTTATGTTAGGTTAGGTTAGCGAGACAGCCAGTGCACCAGTTGTCTCGTGCGCCGAATGTCCCGTGCACCAGACGTCCAGTGCGCTCCACGTCGTAACCGATGAGTCGTTGAACGAATCATCTGGGGATGAAATGGTTGTGACACCGCTAAATAATGATAAATTTAAAACATTAAAAACAATTAAAATCAGTCATGTTTTTTTTTATGTAAACACATACAGAATAATACCGACAGATGGTGATAGTAACGCTGAAGTCTCATCTGTGAAATTCTATGATGCTTACTAGGCTGCATATGGCTAAGCGCTGCCTGTGAAGTGTTGATCCGCCAACGTCATAGACTACAGCCCGAGATTCACGCATTGTGCTTAATTATTTAAGGAATTTACTCTGAATGGGTGGTCTTTACGGGACGACTTTCGTCTGCCACCTATTTTGATAAATAGGCTGTGACTGGCATTTTACAGGTGAGGGGATCAAATTCACACAAACCGGGGGATCTAAATATTTTAGAACTCAGAATACGTTTTTTTTTTTTAATATATATAATCGTGTCGGAAACAACAGGGTCAGATCCTGTCTGCCCAGAAGTGGGCGACGTCGATGGCGTTACTTCTGGCCATCATCAGGTCTTCCTGGGTGCAGCTATTCGGGCACAGCGCACACTCCAGAAGGTGTGACAGGGTCTGCTCCACGCCGCAGTCACATTCAGTCGGTCCGCTGTAAAACTGCCAGGCCCTCATTTGTGTCCTCGTCTTGCATACTCCGGTCCGAAGTCTGTTAAGGGACCTCCATATATTCCACCCTTGGTCATGTCCAGGGTGGAATATATAATATATATTTTTTAATCTCCGTCAGGGATCGAAACCACGAGCTTTGGATTGCAAAGCAAACGCTTTGACCATTAAGCTACACCCGCCGGCATGTAAGAGGAAATCACAGAAATAACATTATCCAATTGATTTCCCCGAAATATTCGTTCTTTGGAAATATCACATTAATCAGAAAATTATATAAAATAGAAAGTCTTTCCTTATGTGACAAATTTTCTTACAGTGAACCCTCCTATAAGGTTTTTTATATTCAAATTTATAACGGAGATTTTTTAATAGTGTTTGATACGATTTTTCATACGAAAGTCCTTTCTTTATTGTTGATTCGGGCTTAAACACCTCTTAGGACTAAGCGGTCCAGAGCATCTGGCTAATCACCAAATCTTATAAAAACGCTAAAGGAGCATTGACTGTATTACGCACAAAATATTTTCCGAGAGAAATGTTAGTGGAGAAGTCCCATTTATGGATTGTATATGACGTTCACCATTTTACGTATAGCTAAATGCTGCTTGTGGAAAGTTGATCTTACAAGCTCAAAGTCATATACTACACACAGGCATTCACGCGTCATCCATTTTTACAAGAATTTACTATTGATATAAAACTTTACGATGCATGTAGAATGTTGATCTGCACGACGTCATAGACTAAAGCCCGATATTTACGCATCATTCATTTAAAGCAGAAATTCATACGTACATAAATACATGTGACTAAAGTTGCTTTTGAAATGTTTATCTCAGAAAGCCATACACTTTATCCTGGCATTCACGCATCATCAATTTTCAACATAATTTGACTATGAATAAATGGATGGTGTTGACGAAACAACATTCATTTATTGCCTATCATTAATTTTAATAAATAGGCTATGACTGTCATTTTACTAGGGAATGATCAAATTCACACACAAATATTTATAGAGCTCAGAAATGGTTAAAAAAATATTTTTATTTCGATCTCCATCGGGAATCGAACCCACGATCTTTGGTATGGCAAGCAAACGTTTTGATACAAACTATAATTTTAATTAAAAGGCTATGACTGTCATTTTACAAGTGAACGATCTAATTTTACACACAAATATTTAAAGAGCTTAGAAATCGATTAAAAAAAATATTTTTTGTTAATCTTCGTCGGGGATCGAACTCACGATCTTTGAAATGGTAAGCAAACGCTTTGCCATTAAGCCATACCCGCTGTCAAATTAATTATTAATATTTGTAAATGATCGACTACCTCTCACTTTCTACGTAGAAAGTCGAAATAATCCTTTATATTTGAATTATTTATTAATGTTCCATCCACTCGTTATGTCATAACGTAAGTAAATTTAATGACGTATCGTTATCGGCCAAAAAACGTCGACCCGTAAACGTTAAAGGTCAAAAAAACGTTAAAAACTTGTTATTATGTATCATATTAAATTATTTCCTCACGTAGTGGTTTTTTTAGAGTCAAAGTTTATCATTTACTTACGCTAAAACTATTTATATAACAAAAAACATTAATTATTTGATTATTATCATAATTTCTGCTTTCTAGATGAATTATATAGTGGCTATGCTTCCGCCGCATTTCGTCCCTAGACAATTCGTTCAACGACTCATCGGTAACGACGTGGGGTGCACTGGACATCTGGTGCACGGGATAACTAGTACACTGGATGTCTCGCTAACCTAACTTAACCTAAGTTATATCTTTAGCGAGACGTATGGGTCTCTGAACTCTGCGTACACTGGAAAAATGCTTGAAGAGCTGGAAGAAGCGGTTCTCAGGTATCTGCGTGGCTCGGCGGCAGATTTTTTTGACTCGGGCATTCAAAAGCTCGCATACCGCATGCAAAAATGCATTGACCTCAGTGACGACTATGTGGAAAAATAGGTAAAAGTCTGAGCTTTCCAAAAATGTACGCATTCATGGAATTAAACATGTTTTACAATGTGAAAGATCACTGGGAACCTTATTTTACGGATAACGCTCGTAATACACCTAGTTTCTTTTTTTATGTAATCGCATGCAGGAGAGCACAGCCGGCTTGGACCAGCGCACTCGACGCTCAGCCAGGGATGCTGAACGCTGTATGCGGGAAACGTGTGTTGCGTTCGTGTTTGTGTGTGGGTTGGGGAGATTGCAAGTGTATATTTATCTGTTTATTGAAGAGATCCAGATTGTAGGAAGGAGGAAACACAGACGCTGAAAGAGCATTCCGAAGCTTACCAGTGGCATTAAGAAAGGAAATTTGGAAACTGCCAGTTCTTGGTCGACACACATTAACCGTGTATGGATGTTCGGCAAGTGTAAGATGAGTTTGTCGCTTGTTAGTGGGTGCAGGAGGAATTAGTTCTTTAAGTTCCGAAAAGCAGCGACCGTCGTTATAACGGTAGAAAAGACTAAGAGAACCAATCTTACGCCTGTGTTTCATTGATTGCAGGTTAGACGTAAGAGTGTCATTGTTTATCAAACGAATTGCTCTTCTTTGAACTGAGTCAATTAAGCTCAGAAGGTATTTTGGGGCTCCAATCCAAAGGTGACTCCTGTATTCAAAGATTGGGCGGATTTGTCCTTTATATAGAAGAAGTTGTCTATCGTTTTTTTGAACACCTAGTTTCTTGGAAGCGAGACCTGCTTTATGCTTAATTGACTAATATTAATCGTAATATTTGTATTGTACCATACTAAAAGTTTTTTATATAAAATTATCCGTAAATCCACGTGTAAGATATCACATACCCGTATTTACTTTACATTTATACATTAATTTCTAAGCAATGAGTGCGTTTCTAATTATAATAGTTTTCCTGCTATATTTCCTTGAAAATCGAATGTATCTACATAGTAGTAATAACTCATGCAAATCGAACTTTATTGCATTTCACAAAATCTTTAAAATCCGTGAAATTTTCCAAGCTATCAGTTTCGGTGTATATTATGAATTTGAGTTAAATTATTGTTCTTTTAAAATTCGATTTATTTTTCACGTAAACACATACAGAAGAATACCGACAGATGGTGATAGTAACTCTGGAGTCTAATCTGTGGAATTTTATGACGCTTACCATGGTGCATATGTCTAAGCGCTGCATGTGGATTGTTGATCCGCCAACGTCATAGACCGGAGATTCACGCATCATCCTAATTATTACAGGAATTTACTAGGAATGGGCGGTATCACGGGACGACTTTCGTTTTTTTCATTTTTGATTAATAGGCTATAATTGGAATTTTAAAAATTATTCTCTTTTTTTAATTTCCGTCGTGGATCAAACTCACGACCATTGGCTTGCAAAGCAAACGCTTTGAACATTGAGCTATACCAACTGATTAACGTTATCAAAACATTGTGAGCGCGGTTTTCATTACGTCACCGAAGTTGAGTAACGTTTAGCGGGGCCTAAACTTGGATGGGTAATCGCCAGTTGCTTACCGCGTGTCGTTGGTCGGGTTGAGCTGCCCGTTAAGACGAAATGGTCAAAGCCTCGAAAGCTTTAGGATAATCATCGAAGCTTATTACAAATTGTGATTAACAAATCACTTGCAATATGCATCGGATACTACAGTTGCCATCTCTTTAAGTCCTGGAGGTCGTCGGGAACCATATAAATGTTTCTAGGTGGATCTTCGGATGCAAAAATATCTTAGAATGAGCTATGGAAATCGGCAATTGACAACTTAATGGCGCCAATTTATCGTGACCATATGTTACAGATATGGAATATCAGTTTCATCTATTAAATACATCATACGTATAGTTATCAACGGTCCTCCACTCTATGTATTTTCATATATGTGTTATATGTACTGACATCAGCATGATGTAGTAGCCCTTGCTGACTGGTACCGAAAACCTCGAAATACAATCTTTCGTCACTTATTTATGTTCGCTTGTCATACATTTATGTGTCCGCCATTTTGGGACTAGATATATACACCGTCGCTCGTGGCGCGGGCGAGAGCCCATCCCGAGCGCGGAGCCCAGTTGTGTACCGCCCGTCGGCGAGAGCATATTGTGTTGTGGCTCGGCCTAATGCTGTGAATAGGTCGAGGCCTAAATTTGTAATGTTTTATCGTAAATATATGTCGATGTGCTTCTGAAAAAGTCTGTGTTATCAATCTACTCCTAATCCTGCCATCACGCGACGGAAGAACAACCTTTTTGAGAGAGAGGATGTTAATATTAAAATTTGAAATATAATTATACTCAAGATTATTCGGGAATATGATATTCTTGAAATATTTGCCAATTTTGAATTCAGTGCATAAGTTAAGTATATATCATGACTCACGACAAAGACGATCATGACAGATCCATTTCAATGACAATTGGACTATTTAATGCCAGCCTACGTCATTTGTCATTGCCAGTGTCATTCTAGGTCAAGCTTAAAATACATTAACGACTGCAGATCATTCTTAATAACAAACTGAAGCATCATTTTACGCAATAGTATGGTGATCGAAATTTTTAAACAAATGTATGGTATTTAGCAAATATTAAATTTAAACCTTATTTTCTATATCCACTCTTTAGCTGGAGCATATTGTAAAGTATCCTTCTACACAAATTTGATATCCATCTAAGATGTGTGGCGAAAGTAATTAAAAATTACAGGTAATTTTGAAATAGTTTTTTTTTATGTAAACAATATCAAATTAGTATCCATCTAAGGTAAAAAAAAAAAATGTACAGGTTTTTTATGTAAACACATACATGAGAATGACAGATGCTGAAAATGATGCTGAAGTGTGGCACTCATCTGTGGATTCTATGACGCTTGCAAAGTCACATATTGTTAGACGCTGCATGTAGAGTGTTTATTCGCCAGCATCATTGACTACAGCCCAACATTCACGCATCATCCTTATAATTACAGGAATTTACTATGAACGGGTGGCCTTCACGGGACGACTTTCGTCTACCGCCAATTTTAATTAATAGGCTATGACTGACATTTTACGGATGAGGTATCAAATTCACACAAATCGAGGGTATTTTAGAGGTCACAAATCATTTTTAAAAAGCTTTCTTTAAATCGGGTATCGAACCCACGACCTTTGGATTGTCTAGCAAACCATTTAAGCACTGAGCTATACCCGCCAGCAGACGTTAAGAATTGTAAATTATATTTTAATTTTTATGTATTGTTCTATTATAAATCGGAGTTTAGACATGATGTCATACTATCATTATTGGCATCCATAGATGACAAAATGTATTGAATGAATCGCACGGGCTAGGTTTCATATGACGCATGGCACACGGTGAATAACTTAGCAATCACGAAAGAATAATCATAACTTAAAATATGCACCATTACCATTACAATTGCTTTTTAAAAAAGGAATCGAATAAAAATGCATACAATGCTTATAAGAACACCTTATTTGAAATGAAGAGATCCATGAGAGGAGTGTCTCTAAATGAAAGAATCCGAAACGAGGATATCCGAAGAAGAACTTAAGTAATGGAGTCTATAAAAAGAATCATCATAATTAGCCTGTCTCTGTTCACTATGGAACGGTAGGCCTCCTACATGAGTCTCCATTCTCTTTGAACTTTTGCCTTCCGCATCCAGGCCACTCCCGATAATATTTTTATATCATCAGTTCATCTTACAGCGGGTCGGTCAGCACACGATTTGCCAGTTTTTGAACACTATTGCATGTTTGACTTGTTATTTGATAAGAAAATACATTGTGATTTTTTTTATTTAACACAACTAACATACATCCTTCCCACACGTAGCTTCCAGCTGACTAGGTGAAACATCTTAGAGTCCACTACAAAGCAAAAACCTTGCTTTTCTATACACTTTTCCATACCATCATTATCAGCCTGTGTCCGTCCACTGTTGAGCGCAAACCTCCTACATGAGTCTCCATCGAATCGAACCCACGACCTTCGGCTTGCAAAGAAAAATCTTTGACCACTGAGCTATACATGCTTAGTTTCGAAACATTTTCGCAGCCATAAGTCCACCTGGAAATATACTATATGGTTCCCGACGACTACCTAGGCAACAATAATGATCTTGAAGAGAAAGGATCTGTAGTATCTGATGCATATTTTGAGTGATATTACGGTTCATTTGGTCCTAAGGCACGGCTTAATGAAGAAATAGACGCTAGTGTGCCATTATTAATTTTATAAAATGTTCTTAAATATTTATGTATATATTTTAAGTAATTAAATATTTTTTTCTATTTCAGGTAAGCAGAAAGTCTTCAGTAAATCGTCCCGTGAACACCACAAATTCATGGTGAGTCTCCGTTAAAATTGATAAATGCTAGTGGACTATGACGTTAGCGGATCACATTCCGCAAGCAGCGCTTAGCTATTAAAAAATGACAGGCATCTTATAATTTACAGGTAAAATTTCTCCATTACTAGAGACTCATATTTGTAGCATTTTCCAATAGATGCGAAATTGATGCTAAAATTATAAATAGATGTTAATAAATACAAATTTAATAAAATATGCAAATAGACAATTATTATTTGCAAAATTTTATGTTCTTAAAATGTTTTTTAATTAAACTCGATTATCGCTGGGCAGGTTTTCCTCAATTTTCTGAATAATTCAAATTTTATTTTTTCAATTTATTATAAGTAAATAAATTGTTAAAATGTATTGAATTTTTAATTATTTGTATTTTATAAAAATATATACCAAATAGATGCTAAAATAAGCTTTAAATGCTCCAGAACGCTGAAATCAACGTTTAGATGCTCCAAAATGCTAAAATCTAATCTTTAAAATGCTCTAAAACGCTAAAAATGAAAAAAATAGATGCTAAAAATACGGGTCTCTATCCATTACCAACTTTCGGTATTCTTATATTGATGTTTATTTCAATTATTTTTTTTCACAGAACATTACAAATTTAAAAAAATTAAAAATCGTTACTGAAGTACAATCAAGATTAATATACAAATATAGGTACTTATGATTAAGTACTAAGAACATCAGACTCTTGCGGGAGGCCTACGTTCAACAGTGGACGGACACAGGCTGATGATGATGATGACTAAGAACAAAGCAATAAAGACAAGCAACAGAAGGTCCCACTGCTCATCAAACAGACGACGCCAACAAATCATTCCTCCAAAGAAACTCGTGGAGTTCATGTCTGAATTGGGCCTCCCTTACGTGGAATATATCAACATCCGAGGTGATTTGGTTGAACAGATTGATCCCTCACGCAAGAGGCATAGTCTCTGGCAGGTAAGTGTTACTCTTTAGGAGAGCGAAAAATCTGCGCATCCTTATTCTCAGATATTTATCGGGGACACGCAGACCGATTTTCAACAACAACAAAAAATACCTTCTTAGGTTTTCACGGCTAGATTTGATATTGTAGCTTTTGGGTTTAGCCGTGTGTGTCGAATTTATTTTAACCGATATTTCGACCGCCATTGCATGGGTCTTCTTCGGAACAACTAAATCATCAATCCTGAAGAAGACCCCTGCAATGGCGGTTAAAATATCGGTTGAAAGAAATTTGCCATACACGGCTAAACCCAAAAGCCACAATGACAAAAATACATAAAAAAAGACGAAAGCTGTCCTGTGAATAACACGTATCCATAGTGAGTCCCCCTAGTGCTCTAAATTGGAATTTCTGAGTAAAGTTCACAGTTTTAAATAATACAGTTAATGTAAATAAATGTTCTGTCTGTTACGTCGTTATGTAAGTAATAAATTAACACCAGAGGCTGTGAATTCATATTACTAATAATTAAAACAGGTAGATAAACGTTGTACAAGGGTTAAGAGGGAGCGAGACAAATGCTCAGTTAAAGCTTTTCATTATACGCAAGAAAATTAAGCATGATCCGTGAATATTTAACCAAATTAATAGCAGTTAACCCTCCAGTAACGTTTACATAAGATCGGAAGATTGGTACGATGCTACCGATGTATGAACCATTTAGTTCTAAGAGGCGGTTCAACCCAAAATAACGACATATTATATAGAAGAGACCGTTTTATAAAAAGTCGCTGCAAACATGTAGCAAAATTTTTCGTTTTAAATTCAAAAAGAGCGTGCGTTTTAGGAGGGTTCTAAACGCACTAGATTATGTAATTATATAAAAGTTAAAATACCTAAGGTAAAAGGTATTAATTATTTGCAACTTACGTGTGAAACATTGTAAATTACTAACTAGGCTGAACTAGGTGACAGCTAACAGAGCTTTGGTGTCGTGACATATCCACAGTGTTCGGCAGTTATCAATTGACTGCCACCCGGCCGGCGAAATGCCATACCGGTCGGGCGTAGAAATCAAGTCTTTATTTAAAATAAACAAGAATTTAGCTTCGAAAACAAGTTCTTTGTGTTATTTATCTGCTCCCGCATCTCGTCACTCAGTAATTCGATACCCAACTTAGAGAGGAGGATATCAATACGAATCTTCATTTATTAATAAAGTGGTAAAAATAAATTGAAAAATATTCTAAAATTGCACAAATTAAGCCACATTGTATTTTTCAATTTACAGAATATAAAACAAAAGCATTAAAAGGTGAGTACAACGTGGAGAAATTTTATAAATTCCGATCACGTAAATTTTTCAGCAGCTTTGAAAATTTTTCAGCAATTCGTATAAAAAAAAAAAATGAAAAAAGATCACGTTCAATTGTGATACGTGGCATTGACTGGGCAATGTACTGAGTATTGTCAATTGGAGCAAAATATTTTTTAAATTATTTTTTTGATATTACAACACATATGCAAAATGTGCATACAGCATAATGCAATCAATATTCGAATCCAATTATTTGGCAACAATTTTTTTAGCAGTAATTAATTCGATTAATGGGCAGTGATTATTTGGCAAGCGGTCCGGTCCAGTATAATGATGTTTGACGGATCAGCAGGGCACATAAAGCGTTCAGCCGTCTTAAAAATGGCAAGATCCTATAATCTTCTTCGTAGTATCAATCCGGTGGATTGGTTTGCAGCAACAGAATCTTGCATCTCGATCTCCAAGCAATCATTTTTTTGCTGATACATATGATGTCTTTTAGACCTTTAATGTGGTATTTTCCCCTTTATTTCCACATCCTAATGCCGTTGACCATAAAGGTTCATCCGCCTTAGGAGAGCATTTACTACCTCCAGGACAATAGAGTGCCCTAACTAGCTTGACCTGATGAGGTTAGCTGGGTGTTAGCTTATTACGGCCAACATTCGGTCCCTGTCTATGTTGGCCGACTGATGTCGCTCACCCCCCACCACGAGAAGGAGATAGATCAATATTTTCCTTTCATCGAACCTGTGACATTAAGGCATTTCGCAGAGTCCTCCAGTACTTTTAGGGGGTCCTATAATACATAGTTGATATTTTTATTGCGGTGTTCTTCGGTATGTGTTTATATAAACAAGCAAATGATTCATGGCTACTCATCGACGATAATCACAAAATCGTGACTATTCTAGGTCGAAGTAGTTCAAAACGAAAACACAATGAGACAATATTTTGCTTTCAAGGATGGAAAATCAATTAAATTTTTGCACAATAACTAACATTATACTAAGAGCGACGTAATGAATGCAAAAAATACTTTTTATGTAAACACATACAGGTGAATACCGGCAGATTGTGATAGTGATTCTGAAGTTTCATCTGTGGATTCTATGACGCTTACCATTCTATAGAAGAATAAGCGCTGCATGTAGAGTGTTTATCTGCTAACGTCAAAGACTACAACCCGATATTCACGCATCATCATAATTATTACAGAAATCTACTATGAATGGGCTATCGGGACGACTTTCGTCTTTCACCAATTATAATAGGCTATTACTAGCACTTTGCGGGTGAGGGATCAAATTCACAACAACCAGGGATATTTTAGAGCTCAGATTTTTTTTTTTTTAATCTTCTTCGCGGATTGAACCCACGATCTTTGGCTTCCAAATCAAACGCTTTGACCATTGAGCTATACCCACCGGCATCAACTCATCATCTGTCAGCGATTTCACGAATTTTTTATTCGCCTGCTTACATAAATTAACGTTTTTATTGTTTTAGAGAACGTGGTGTATCTTCAACACCAAAATGTCGCATGGAAAATTTGTAAGCAATTGTAGACAATGTGTATGATATGATCGGTTCATGTTTGAAGTAATCTAAGCCTAACCTAACCTAACCTAATATAATGCAACCTAACTAGTAATTATTTATCATATAAGTTATTTTGAATGTACACTATCTTTATTTACTCATACTTTCACATAGTAAGTTCAATTTCCCGCGACAATAATCCATACACGGTTAATCTGTGTCGACCAAGAACTGTCAGTTTTCAAAGATTCTTCCTAAATGGCATTCCTAAGCTCTGGAATGCTCTTCTAGCATCTGTGTTTCCTTATTCGTACAATAATTATCTCTTCAAGAAACAGATAAATATACACTTGCTTGATCTCCTCGACCCACACACAAATTTCTACCGTTATTACCACGGTCGTTGCTCTTCGGAATTAAATAATTAATTCCTCATACACCCACCCACAAGTTATTCTAAATCAAATTCACACCAACCGGAGTATTTTAGTGCACAGAAATCGATTACAAATCTTTTTTTTTAATCTCCGTCGGGGATCGAACCAACGACCTTTGGCTTGCAAACCAAACGTTTTGACCATTGAGCTATACCCACCAACAAATTTATGTATAGTTCCTGAAAAAAAAGGCAGCAACTGTAGTTAATGAAATGGATTTTAATTTTATATTAGAATATTTTTTCCAATATTCTAATCATCTTTTATATTGTAGATCATTGACTATATTTCAATATTATTAGTAATTAAATACACACATACCATTCTATATCTTATTTTATACGCATCAATTCATTCAGAAAAAATATAAAGAAGGTAATATGGTTCATAGGTAACACAGGTAAATGACTGGTTGTAAAGTCCGCGTAGTACTTACAAGAAGTTGTTTCTCATCCATTCAATCTATAGTTTGCTTCGAGACCCGAGTGGTACTTACTAAATAAATAGACTGTCGGTAACTAATAGTATAAAAAGCTTGTGAATAAATGTTGACTGATTGAATAATAAAAATAATAATATACACACTCTGAATATATACTACAGAGACACAACAATGGTATACATACATCAACTTTTGCGTATCTGCGCATGCAGAAAATAGTTGTGTGGACTGCGCGGTGTGTAGAATGAGAGCAAAGGCTGCAAGGCTCGTGGTTCGAATCCCGCGTCTGCCGATATTTTTTCTGAATGAATTGATGCGTATAAAATTTGATGTTTAATTGTATGTAGTTAATGCTTTACTGCAGCATTTGAAGAACATGTCCCAACCAGGTCCACCTTCGCCTCAATAAGTTTACAAATATTTATTTGCAGTAATTTGAAATGTAATTACAATGATGGGTTTTTATTGATATTTTTCAAAATGTCAAAGCAATTTCAGCGCTCATTATTTTTCTATAGAACGCTACGTGATTTCTCTTGCATTTTATGATGAGAATCTATTTAGTTGTTCAGAAAGCCATTTTATTTTTGACAAACTATCCATCCATTCATTGTTGAACGTAGGCCTCCCGCATAAGTCTCCATCGTGTTCGAAACTCCGCCCTTCGCATCCAGGCTACTTCTGCCATTATTCTTATGTCATTAGTCCATCTTGATTACCAAATAGTTTGCTAGTTCTTAGACGCCACTCTAAAACTTTTCTTCCTTATCGAATATCGTTTCTCTAACAGATATTGCCACTTGAGTGTGCCTATTCTTTGTGTAGCCTCCACTACTTGAGTTTTTCTTCTGATATCATAAATTCAGATTCTATCCTTTAGAAATAGTCCTCTCATGGATCTCTCCATGGCACATTGGGTGACCTTTATTGTATGAGTACATACGTGTAAAATCTGCCTTTAGATTTCACGTCTCTGCGCCAAAAGTTAATAATGGGAGGATGTAGTGGTTATACCCCGTAGTTTGAAGATATTGCGGAATTTTCGCTTTAAAAATGTAGCAATAAATTTAATATTATTATGTAGTATAATTCGATAAATTCAGTTGCCAGTTTTACAATTAACGTCTTTACTGTGATATTTAGACATTTATTTATTTATTTATTTTCTTCAATAACATTACAAAATATTTTTACATCTTAATTCATTATTGAAGTATTTACATAAAAGTGTGGCCCTGTAAATTTATTGACACATTTAGTGTCAATGACCTCACACCCAGAACAAGCGTTAGGAGACTCAATGCAAATAGTTGACTTGTAACAACAAAAACACTGTTATAAGTAAATCATGGATGACCCACAAATAACATGGCATTATTGTCACAACATCAAACTTCCAAAATTTCGCCTTCGTCAACACTAGCACTGAATCTGAAGCAATATAACACTAAATATGTCAATATCTTCACTCAAGTTGGTTTCAACCACAACTTTAAAAATGCCTTCCAGAACGAGGTCCATCGTCGACACCAAAATTGGTTTTCAAATCGATAAGCAATTTCGAAAGTTCTTTCAATACATTTTTTCTATACATATTTTTTTTCTTGCTTGAACAACATTTTTTAAAGACTTTAGATACTAGAAGACTTTGATTCTAAAATACTTTGATACTGCAATTTTATATGCAGAAAATGCTGCTTTTTACTTTACATGTTTGAAAGGCTACCCATCAAAAACTACTACGTAGAATCGATTGATTTTTTTCATAAGCAAGCCTTGTTCTATCAGCTTTATAAATATATAAAATGTATGCATATAAAGTGTGAAGTTAGCTGTGAAAAAATAAAATAAGTCTTCGGAAATAAAAACATAAATTTTTGAACAACCTAATATTTTTATGTATTACGGAATAAGACCTTTTAAGGGTATTCAATCGAGTGTTTGTTTGTAATTTTTCAAAAGACATTCTAACTAGCTTGAATAAAGTACAATTGTCATAGATGCCATTGATATAAGCTTGATATAGCTCTTTTAGGCTGATGCCGTAAAGCCTCGAAAAACGATCTTTTGTCTGTTATTTTTGTTCGCTCACCTGACAGGCACATCTAATAATGTTAGTTTTAATTATAGAATATTACGCAGGCGTTTGCATACGCCATTTTATTTGTTATGACAGATGCTCCACTTGATGTTGGTGCAACTGTCATATTTAATTTGCTTTTTGCCGCGATCATTGGTGGCGCGGTATGTGACAGTGTTCGACAGTTGTCGGTTGCGAGTCGGACAAGAAAGCAAGTTTTTAATAAAATAAACGAGAATTGTGAACCAAAAACAGGATCTTTTGCTTGAGAAACAGCTCCTGCATCCTTCTTTCCACGCAGCCATGTGACAAACCCGCAACTTGTCGTCAACTTTAAAGGCGGGGGATGTCATATATTTATATAAAGTATGAACGTTTGCGGATCTTATTTATATTGAATTGTACTATGCGTTCACACAGTCTGAACGCGTAAAACATTCTTGTATATACAAAATATATAAAACTTTCCAAGCATTTTTTTTCTTCCTATATCTGTTCCATATTTATAACATATGGCCACTACAAATTGCCACCACTCAGTTGTGTCAGTTGCCACTGTCCATGCCTCGTCTTAAGATATCTCTACAACCAAAGATCCACTAGGGAACATAAATGGTTTACGGCGACTTCCAAAGCAGAAACCTGGTGACTTGAATCCGAGGCATATTTTTGGGTGATTTGTTAATCTGATTTTTTAAAGTAGATCGGATGATTAGTTCGACGCTCCAGGTGCCTAGAATATTATGTCTTAAAAAGCCGACCAACGACATGCGATTTACAACAGGCAGTTATTTATCTATCTTTTGGTAGCGCCCAATGCTGCTTAATTTCTGTGTTCTATGATATTGTAATGTCATATAAAATGATGTTTGCTATGAATTCGTACGTGTATCAAGACCAAAATTCAGTTTGTGTTCCGAGGAGTTAATATTAGACATAAGTGAGCCTTTATCAATCATAATTTTTCTTTTATGTAAGCACATTCAGGAGAATACCGACAGATGATGATAGTGATGCTGAAGTCTCATCGCAGACGCATATCATACTACATATAGATAAGCGCTACATGTGGAGTGTTGATCCACCAACGTCGTAGACTACAGCCCAATGATTCATGCATCATCCTTATTATTACAGGAATTTACTATGAATAGGTGGTCTTCACGGGAGTTTCGTCTAACACCAATTTTGATCAATAAAATATGATCAACATTTTACGGGTGAGGGATCAAATTCACACCAACTGGGGGTATTTTAGAGCTCAGCAATCGATGAAAAATGTTTTTTTTTAATATCCGTCAGGGGTTGAACCCACGACTTTTGTCTTGCAAAGCAAACGCTTTGACCACTGAGCTATACCCGCCGGTAAACGAATGTGTATCAGAACTAATCGTACGTTTGTGTTCCAAGGAAATGAGGTTAGATATAAATGTGTCATTATTAATAAGATGAATTGATATTTTATGATCATTTTTTTGTGGCAGATCAGGCATTTGAACCCACGATTGCTAGCATAATAGTTTGATAATATTTACTTATACATGTACTATGTCTCCATATACAAAGTTAGTGACAGACTAGTCCTAACTCTTGCCTTTGAAAGCTTAGTCCATTCATTAAACTTCAAATTGGAATATCATTCTAAATGTTTGAATTCTAGATTAGTAAATTTAGTTGAGTCATAGTTTACTGTTTGAACAATTCAATACTTTACAGAATTTATCAGTAATTCATAAAGTAATTCCTCCCATAATGTTTTTATAATAAAATCGGATGATTAGCCCGATGTTCCCACGGGCGGTGTGACTAGAGTGGACAGAGTTCGAAATGAGCATATTCGGGGTTCATTTCGGGTGGCCCCCGTAACCTGAAAAGATAAGGGAAAACCGCCTAAGATGGTATGGGTATGTGACACGGAGAGATGAGGACCACATGGTGAAGAAATCCCTCAACATACTAACGCTGAGAAGAAGACCTATAAGACCACAGGCATCCTGCACTGTAACTGTAAACAAGGATCTGAAAACTCTGGGTTTGACCGAGAATGCAACGCAGGACATATAGACATTGCGAATGTGTATAAGGAGAGCTGACCCCAGATGATGGTAAAAGGCTAGGCTAAAGAAGATTAGACCGATGTTCCCAAGGACTGAAGCATTTACTTCTAGGCCTGTATTTCTTTGTTCAGTAACTAATGCAAGGTTTTGGCAGAAAGTTAAATGATTTGGCAGTTAATGAAATCAATTGGCAGTTCCAACTGTGTCAGTATGAGTGTGGTAAGTTATAAAATTAAAATGGTAGTAATATATTAAATAGCGGTAAAAATTGTATTGTTAAATTAATGAATAATCAATCCATAAAATTGAAACCAAACCTAACCTAACCTAACCCATCATTAATTATTTCAAAGTATTAAGGTTCCATGAAACTGCTGTAAGTAATTTCGTTTATGATTTTACCTGTGGTTTAAAAACGCTTAACCCTTTTGCATCGGTTGTCGCCATATGCCGTCATAAGACTCCCCGACCGTTGATATCGGTTGACGTGATATATCGTTTTGCTACTTTCTTAGAATATTTTTTTATGCATCATATGATAGCTAAGGGATACAAGAACCAATTTGATATATAAAAATAGACCAGATAAGTACATTTATGCATCAAATACTAGTAAACGTTATATTAGGAGGGTTATACGTAAATGATTTATTAGTATTAACGTTGCGATTTTGAAGTACGTAAATATTTACAATAGACATTTCAAAATACGTTTTTTTTTTGTTGAATACTTTTATGACTCATCGTTTATATAATGAATCAAGAGAAAGTATTTGCTCATACAGATATTAAATGTCAATTACTCTAAGGAATTTCACAATTCACTTGAAAGAAATATAAAAAAATATTTAAATATAAAATCAAACTAAAAAATAAATAACGTACAGAAGATACTGCCGATTAATTTTATGTATTGTCAATTGATTAAACTAACTACCTTAACTTAATGCTTAAATTCAGTATATATGCTTAAATCTTAAATTTTGTCGGATTTTAAAGCAAAAAAATGCTAGCTCGACGGCTCCTATCTCAAATAACTCGCATGTTGGGGCACTCGTATGTCAAGATACCACTGTACTTGTAAAAAAAAAACGATGAAAGTAGAGTACTTTAGTGTAAGAAAATGTGTTTTCTTGTACTAAATTTCGTAAATTTAATATACTTTTTTTATCTACAGTAAAACAATGTTATTTGATTCTTTATCTTTTCTTTTTCAGAAATTTTTCGTGTTTTTCAGCAGCATTACCTAACTGAAATGTGTCATAATACAAGTATATATGTGTACATCTTTCTTTATATACTCGTATGTAATCATATATCTACTACTATCAGCGCGTCATATCAGTGATATATATTATATACTTAACTATGACAACTATTTTTTTTGGAAGTATTTAATTAAATTAATGAGCAGTAATTATTTAGCTGATATCAGCATGATATAAAGCCCTTGCTGACTGGTACCGAAAACCTCGATATACAATATTTCGTATCTTATTTTAGTTCGCTCATCGCACTCGCATGTGTTGTCATTTTGTAATGCCGTCAAGAGGACTAGTTATATAGACCGCCACTTGCGGCGCTGGGCGTCACCGACCACGGCGCCCGGAGTCCAATCAGTCGAGTTCGTATTGGCCCGGCCTGAATGGTGTGACTAGGTCCGGGTCAGAAGTTTGTAAAGTTATCGAAATGTATATGTCAATGTGCTTCAGAAAAAGTATTTGTGTTGTTAATCTGCTCTTCATCTTGCCACCACGAAATTCAATAACAAACTTAGAGAGGAGGATGTTAATTTAGCAAACTGTCGGTAATAAATACATAAAAAGATCATTCAAAATAATAAATTTAATTTGCATATATCAGGAATTTTTTGATTGATGGCATGGGTTATAAAGGGTCCGCCAAATAACTTTTTTTTTTTTTGAAAATGGGGCGCAAAACATCGAGTGTAGCTTCGGCTGTGTGGCACGTAGCGCCGTCCTGTTGAAACCAAATGTTGCCAATATCCTATTTAATTTTTATGAACAAAAATGGCCCGATAACGATCGCCATTGACTGTAACGGCCGCTCCTTGCTCATTTTCGAAGAAAAATGGCCTGATTTTCAAAGTAATGTCGCAATATTTCCCAGCATTGTTCAAGCGTAAACACAACCATATTCGTTCAGCGGAAGGATAAAACTAATTATCTGTCAAATCAGACATGAGCTAAGTGTTACCATTTACGAAATAAACACTAGTTGAAAAAAAAAACGTTAAATGGCGGACAATAGCAAAATTTTCAAAGTAATGTCGCAATATTTCCCAGCGTTGTTCAAGCGTATACACAACCATATTCGTTCAGCGGAAGGATAAAACTAATTATCTGTCAAATCAGACATGAGCTAAGTGTTACCATTAACGAAATAAACACTAGTTGAAAAAAAAAACGTTAAATGGCGGACAATAGCAAAATTTTCAAAGTAATGTCGCAATATTTCCCAGCGTTGTTCAAGCGTATACACAACCATATTCGTTCAGCGGAAGGATAAAACTAATTATCTGTCAAATCAGACATGAGCTAAGTGTTACCATTCACGAAATAAGCACTAGTTGATAGCCTTGAAAACCTCAATAGTATGTGGCTTTTTTGTATAGACCTGCTACTTAAGAAAACCTCGTCATATTTGTAGAAAACGTCGTTGATTTCGATATTTATTTACTTAGGAAGTATTTAATTCAAGTAATAGGCAGTTATACTTAGTAAGCGGTCAGTAATAAATACCTAAATAGTAAGTAAAAAATAATCGTTTTGCAGGAGAAAAACATAAATTGGCAGTAAATTTGTATTAAATAGTTAATTAATGGTAATTAATAATAGGTTAGGTTAGGTTTTCATTTTATGGGTTAATTATTCATTCATTTTACATAATTGTTTATATTTAACTATATTAAATATATTACTACCATTTTGATTTTATAACCACATTCATACTGACACAGTGGATACTGCTAATTTATTTAGTCTTCTGCCGATTGAATGCACAGAGAAATACTTTCAATTGTATCGAGGATCGTAAGTTTTCAATCACTGTGTCTAGTAGCGAATGGGAGCTTGGAAAAAGGCTTGAAAGGCTAGAAAAGCTCGAACGGTATCAGCGCCTTCTTCCGCTCTAAGGAAGTCCTACAGGAACACATTCGTTAGGAAGATAGGCGAGGATAGGCTGCAAGGTTAGATAAGAAAAACGCGCAAAAATATATTACAAGTGATAATGTACTGACAGTATTTACTTACGAAGCGATAATACACGTACACGTAACACAGTGTAAGCACAGTTCTCGTTAGATCACTGAAGTTAAAACAACATTGCACGCAGACCAATAATTAAATGGTCATATTTTCTCAGATCCGTCAGGGTAGTCATTAGAACTGACATCAGCATGATATAGCCCTTGCTGACTGGTACCGAAAACCTCGATATACAATCTTTCGTCTATTATTTTCATTCGCTCATCGGACACGCATGTGTTGCCGGCCCGACATTTTATTCCGCTAGGGCCGGAAGTTTGTAAAGTTTATCGTGAATATATATGTGCTTCTGAAAAAGTCTGTGTTGTCTTCTTCTTCTTCGTGTCAGCGACGTCAAATTATTTTTTCCGCTATCTGGCAACGATAGCTTTGTTGCCCAGCAAGTTTGTGCAACTTGTTGTAGGTGTGAGGCGGTCTGCAGGTCTCCACAGTCGCACAATAGTGTCTCTCCCTGCCGAAGCATTCCCCACCGCTCGAGGTTGTCCTTTGTTCTACCAACTCCGGTTCTTAATCTGTTTAGGGATTTCCAGGTCGGCCAGTCAAGGCTCTTGCCAGTCTGTGTTGTTAATCTGTTCCTCGTCCTGCCGCCACGCAATTCAATAACGAATTTAGAGAGGAGGATGTCAGAGCTTATTGAATACTTAATTGTGATGAATATATCGCCGAACAGCAAAGTCTAGTGGTAAAAGCGTTTGTTTGTAATTCAGACGCTTTCAGTTCAAAACGCAACCAAGCTAGATTATTTTAAATTTATTTAAGAAAGTCTAAGCTCTGTATATGCCCCCAGTAAGGTTAAGACAAAATAAATGTCAAGGCCTAGGGAACGTCAAGCTGATCATCCAATCTCCTTAAAAAAATGCTGATGATTGATCACCCAAATATTTAAAAGATACTACAACCGCAGTCTATGCTAGTTCACGAGCTCTTACCCTGCAGGTTTCCGGAAACCGTCTATGTTCCCATGTGGACATCAGGGTATACAGGTGTTCTGAGACAAGGCATAGACGACCTGAGCTTACAGAGCTGTGAAACGACAATTTGTGGCGTTAGTATGCTCCAAATATGGATAAAATATGATCCATGAAAGCATATTTTTGCTTTTTGTATTATCTTATTACAGGATCGTATTAAATTAAATTTGTAATGTATCTGCAAGAAATAAATATTTTGTATGTAAACACATACACAAGAATATAGACAGATAGTGATAGTGACGCTGAAGTCTCATCTGTGGATTTTATGACGTTTGCCATGTTACGCCAACGTCCTTTCAGCGCTGCAAATGCCCTGTCATAGGAAAGCACTAAAGCAGGCATCCTTCAGAAGCAGACTCAAGACCCACCTTTTTACTCAGAGAGGCAAAGAAGCGCTGCCGGAATGATCATTCGGTCATAAAAGAGCGCTATACAAATACTAATATAATAATAATAACGTCATAGATTACAGCCTGACAATCACGCATCATATAATTATTACAGTAATTCACTGTGAATGGGTGGTGTTCACGGGACGACTTTCGTCTGTCACCAATTTTGATTAATAGGATATGACTGGCATTTTATGGAAGACGGATCAAATTCACACCGACCGGTGGTATTTTAGAGCTTGCAAATTGTTTTAAAATCTTTTTTTAATCTCCTTCGGGGATCGAACTCACGACCTTTGGCTTGCCATGCAAAAGCTTTAACCACTGAGCTATACCCGCCAGTTTGAAATTGTCGATTGTCAGAAGCTGGACGCTCTAGTTAATAGTAGGTACATGTTAATCACGTACGTGTGTAAAATCATGAAAAACCTTGAATATTACAATTTTATTCAAATTTTGTAATAAATAATGTAAATTGATACAACCTGGAAATTCCGAATATACGTAAGTTAGAACTAAATATTTGACTAGCAAGGAAAATATTGAAGAATAATTTAGCAATACTTAGTCACACATATGTTTGGATATCTTTAGCCAGCGGCAATAGCACATTGCTGGCGCCGTTCTTGTTAAGATCACCGAAGTTAAGCAACTTTGTGTGCGGACAAAAACTTGGATGGGTCACCGCCTGATGTTACCCGCATGTCGCAGGTCGGCATGAGCAAATCTTTAGCACCGAATGGTCCTAGCCTCAGCAGCGTCAAGATCAACAAAAATATGCCTCAATTGATTTAACTCTCTGCCAAAACCTTGAATTAGTTACTGAACAAAGAAACATAGGCTTATATATTTATGTACATACTTTTATAAACTTTTATGTGTAAAATTTTATATGGGTGATGTCAATAAAATAAGTAAACAATAACCCATTATACTCGTTAATGTTATTACATCTCTCAAAGAAAAAAGTCATAAATAATAGTTACAGTGCTGCAAAAGGTTAAATGCCAATATTGCAAAAGACAGGGATCGTCAAAAAAAGCTGACAATTTTCGTCATTGTTTTGATTTAAGACTGTCAGTTTTTTTTGCCGCAAACTGTCCAGGTAAAATATTGGCCTGTATTTCTTTGTTTGGTAACTAATTCAAGGTTTTGGCAGTAAGTTAAATCAATTAGCAGTAAGTAAAATGCATCGGCTGTAGACTAAATAAACTGGCAGTATCCACAGTGCCAGTGTGAATGTAGTCAGTTATAAAATTTAAATAGTAAAATGAAGGAATAATTAACCCATAAAATGGAAAGCTCACATAACCTAACCTAACCTATTTTCATATTCCTTCTTTCCTTCCGTCCTCGATAGAATGGAGATGCCGAGGCTTATTCCAAATCATTAGACTAGTCAATTCATGGCTGAGCACGCCAATTTTAAGGTTAAACTCTTCAAGTTTAGCCTCGTTGATAGTCAGACTGCCCTTGCAGGACGCTGAACACGTTTTGTGGCGTTGCCCAATATTAGATTTAAGTAGGCAAAGGCTCATTAGCGTAATCCAACAGAAGCCTGGACCGGTTGGATATGTCGACCTCATATCTACGGAGCCTAACTACCATGCATTTTCTGTATACGCGGCGACCTTCGGCGAAGAAGTCAAAAAGTGCAAATTTTAACGTCTGAACTACTATTTTCATATAACGGTCGGGTTATTGATTTTATGAAAACGTTATAGGATGTTTGACTATACATGCAATGTACTTGATGCACATCTAACAACAGTGTGGCGGCGTTTTGTGTCGACCATATGACCCAGAAATTTGTAGGTAAAGAAAACCTAAGGTGTATTTGTATTCTACCTTTTGACATATTCTTTAGATACTTAAGCTATACTCAACTAAAAATCGTAATAATGTCTCTTCTTGTCTTTGATTTTACTTATTTCTTTCGAATTTAACCTCTCTCTAAAGCAGTGGCTCAAAACAGTTTTAAAAGCACATATCCACGTATTTTTTCGGTGGGAATAGCTCAGTGGTTAAAGCGTTTTCTTGGCAAGCCATATTGGGTTCTATTCTCGACGAAGATTAAAAAAACGATTTTTCATCGATTTCTGAGCTCTAAAATATCCCCGTTTCGTGTAAATTTGACCCCTTACGCCTAAAATGCCAGTCATAGTCAAAATTGGTGGTACACGAAAGACGTCCCGTGAAGACCATCCATTCATAGTGAATTCTTGTAATAATAATGATGGTGCGTGAATGTCTGGCTGAAGTCTATGACGTTGGCATATCAACATTCCACATGCAGCGTTTAAAATTCCACAGATGAGACTTCAGCATCAATATCATCGTCTGTCGGTAAGCTCCTGTATGTGTTTACATAAAAAAAAATGAGGAACCAGAAAGCAACCCTCTATGGAGAAGGAATTTCTAATTTAAATGTTGGTACGATATATATTTTATTAATAATTGAATATTTGATATATATTTTTCAAATACGTTTTTCTCAAAACGATTTTTTATCGAACACTACTAGAGCACCGGTGCTCCGCTGAGCACCTGTTTAGAACCACTGCGTCCTCAGTTCGGATGATATTACGCTCTCAAAGAAACACTTCCGGGAAGAAACTGACATAAAGAAATGCTTCACAAAGGCTTTTATATATAAGACAAGGTAATAGTTATATATTTTATGAAATACAATAGAAACCTCTACATACGAGTTACATATTATATTTTGACATCAGCATGATGTAACCCTTGCTAAATGGTACCGAAAAACTCAATAAACGACCTTTCGTCTCATATTTCTGTTCGCTTATCATACAATTATGTGTTGCCATATTGGCATCTTGGACAAGTCTACTCAGGGGTGTGTGAGTTATATAGTTTTGCCACCGACAGCGCTGGTGACCGACCACGAGCCGCACGAGTCAGTTGGGTCCTGACGGCCGAGAAGGTCGTGTTACGGCCAGCGTGTCATTCCGCCTGGCCGGAAGCTTGTAAAGTTTTAACGCACATATATGTCAATGTGCTTCTGAAAAAGTCTGGGTTATCAATCTGATCCTAATCCCGCCACCACGCTACGGAAAAACACCTTTTTGAGAGACAGGAGGATGTTAATCTGTATAGCTACTGATATCAGCTCGATGTAGCCCTTGTAGGCTGGTGCCGAAAACATCGATACACTATCTTTGGTCTCTTTTGTTCACTCGTCTGACACGCATATATAAAGGCGTTAAGTCTATATTTAAGAAGTCAAAAGCTACGGTGCTGCGTCTCCATATTGGTTTATTTGACAGGTGTCATTGGCGCGCCATTAGTTCTGTAAGTCGCCACTGTATTAATTTCGGCGCTGGACTGTCCCTGCGGGCGCCAGTCTGAGTCTGCTTGGGGCAGTTCAACTAAACTACATCCATGTTTTTGGTCCCGGGCAGATGGCGTTTGTCAATCTTTTTTCGTAAGTAAATTGTAATGTGCTTCTGAAAATGTTATGTGTGTAGCTCATCTGCTCAGGACATCGAAATCCCTTTCGCAAAGGACAAAATAAAAATTGCCCAGGTCTCGGGAGCGTACAGCCGCAGTCTATGCAAGTTCACGTTCTCTTGCCCTGGAGGCTCCCGGGAACAATATATGTTTCCATGTGGACCTCCAGGTATACAAGTGTTCTGAGACAAGGCGTAGACAAACTGTGAGCTTACAGAACTGTGAAACAGAAAAATTGCGGTGCCCATATGCTCTGAATACGTGGCAAATATGATAAAAAAAATAGACTCCAAATATTCATATCAGAAGGCAACCATGGTCATTGATTGTATACGAGTTTTTTGAGTTAGTGTTTTAAGCTCGCAAAGTGAGGTTTTTCGAAATTCCAATATAAAATATCACTGAAAGGAAAATATATTAACTTCGTACTTGATGAACTTCCGACCGCAAACAGATGGTTTGATTGAAAATTTCAAAGCAATATGCCGAGAGATATTTTAAAATGTTAAAGTAGTAAACTAAAAACAAAAAGCAAAAGAACGAGAGTTGGATCCCCGATAAAGCTTAAAAATATATTATTCACCATCATTAGCCTGTGTTCGTCCACTATTGAACGTAGGCCTCCCGCTTGTGTCTCCATCCACTTTGATCCTCTGCCTTCCGCATCTAGGCTACTCCCGGTATCCTTTTTATGTGACCATCTTGCAGGTGGTCGGCCAATGCTTCGTTTGCCAGTTCTTGGGCACCAATCCAATACTTTTCTTCCCCATCGACCGTCGTATCTTCAACAGATATGTCACATTGCCACTTGAGTGTGCCTATTCGTTGGGTAGCATCCACTACTTGAGTTATTCTGCGTATTTCCAAGTTTTGGATTCTATCTTTTAGTGACACTCCTCTCATGGATCTCTCCATAGCACGCTGGGTGACCTTTATTTTATGGGTAAGACCTGCTGTCAGATTCCAAGTATCTACGCCGTAAGTTAATACAGGGAGGATGCATTCGGTTAAACGCCTTAGTTTTAAGACATTGCGAAATTTTCGCTTTAAAAATGTACTTCATTTTCCAAATGCTGCCCATCCCAGTTGTATACGCCTGTCGATATTGGTCTAATTAATTAAATAAAACGTTCGTAATTATTGAAATTATATTCTGAACAACCTATTAGAATAATGCCTTTAAATTATGCTTGTAATAAATAATATAAATAATTTAAAAGTAAAATTAAATCAAAATAATAATTTATCGTAGTGTTTATTGTGTCTGTATGTGAAACATTAAAAATAAGTAAAGGTTATCATTTTAAAGTGTCAATTATTTTTGAATATTTATTGCTTGGTTTTTTTTTCGTTTTGCGAATGGATGCGAAAAATATCAATGCTATTATTTGTAAAATAAAAAACTACAATATGTGTATAAAAAATGCTAAAATTAAATCGATCTACTGTATGGCAAGAGTTTGCGGGTTCGTTCCCCATTTAATAATTTACATTCTTAACGTTTTCTTTACGGTGCTAAAATAAAAGCGCGTGTTCCGGTGTTGGGTAGTCAATGCGCAATAAAAAAAAAGCGATTTTAAATCTGCAAAATAAGAACATTCATAGATAATCTCTTAATTAATTATAATTGAAGTCAAGAATTGTAATAATTGAGATTCATTGGCTTAAAACATAAAAAACATCTGGCAACGCTCACGGAACGGGCATAGGTCCACTCTGGTTTCAAGCTCGAGAGCTACAGATCAATATTGATTTAACTTACTGTCAAAACTTTGACTTAGTTACTGAACTAATAAATACAGGCAATGAGGTATCATAAATAACCAAACATATTTAAAGCTTAATTCTCCTATTCTCAAGAAGTTTTCATTAATTATTTACATATTTGAATGTATATTTTTTGTCTGTATTAATTTGTTCAGTAACTAATTCAAGGTTTTGGCTTTAAAGTTTTTTAATCATACATAATAAAAGCTTTTTTAAGTTAAATCGATGGGCTATGAATAAAATAAATCGGCAGTAGACAAAAATAAATTGTCAGTTATAATAATCCACTGTGTCAGTATGAATGTGGTCAGTTATAAAATTAAAATGGCAGATATATATTTAATTTTGGTAAAAAAAATATGTAAAATCAATGAATAACTAACCCATACAATGCAAACCAAACAAAATAAAAGTCACCCAGCGTGCTATGGAGAGATCCATGCTCGGAGTGTCGCTAAAAGGGAAATATCGCAATGATGACTCTTCTAGACATGAGTGCAGCGTTCGACACTGTAGACCATGCTATCCTTCTAAGGAAACTAAGAATACATTACGGTATATCTGGAAAGGCCCTAGACTGGTTTCAGTCATACCTAGAAAACCGTAAGCAAACCATCTGTCTACAGAATAAAATGTCGAGACCATTCACTCTATCATGTGGTGTCCCACAAGGCTCAGTTCTCGGCCCATTATTCTTTATTCTATACACCAAAGAAATTGAGGAGATTGCTGAGAGATGGGAAATAAAAGTACACTGCTACGCAGATGACTGCCAGCTCTACTCTTCTTGTGGACCTGAGGAAATTGGCAACAAGAAAGAAAGGATGGTCGGCTGTATAGAGGAGATCGGACAGTGGATGTCAGCAAATAGGCTCGCTCTTAATCCGGAAAAGACGGAAATACTCTTTATGGCCACAGCTCGAAGACAACATCTATTGGACTTACAACCCTTGGCCATTTGTGGTAATGATGTCATCCCTTCTACAAGCGTCAAGCTGCTGGGAGTAGAAATTGACCAGTTCCTCAATCTTAGCGGTAATATTACAAAAACGGTGAAATCTGGATTTTTTAACCTGCGGCAGATACGGTCGGTAAAAAGATGCTTACCCAGAGACGCTACAAAGAGTTTGGTAAATGCGTTTATAGTCTCCAAAATGGACTACTGCAACGCACTGCACGCAGGCCAGCCAGCCAAACAATTAAATCGATTGCAGTCGTTACAAAACGCAGCGGCACGACTAGTCTAAAACGCGCCCAGATTCTGTCACATTACTTCAATACTAAACCGACTGCACTGGTTGAGAGTTTCGGCTAGAATCCAGTATAAATTATGCCTCTTAACTTACAAGGCACTCAACGGAACTGCACCGGGCTATCTGACAGAACTTATTAAGCCTTCAGAAATAAGCACGCGTGGAGAGACACTCAGATCGGCTAGGGAAAATAGAAGCACCCTGCAGCTGACGGGAGGTAGTCCTAGCACGGTCTTTGGCAATCGGGCTTTCAGCTACACTGCGCCAATGGCCTGGAACTCACTACCGGAAAGCATAAGAGAGCTTAAAGCAGAGGCATCCTTCAGAAGCAGACTCAAGACCCACCTTTTTACTCAGAGAGGCAAAGAAGCGCTTTTGGAATGATCATTCGGTCATAAAAGAGCGCTATACAAATACTAATATAATAATAAAATATAGAATCCGAAACGACGAAATACGCAGAAGAACTCAAGTAGTGGATGCTACCCAACGAAAAGGCACACTCAAGTGGTAATCGGCAGGACATATCTGTCGAAGAGACGACGGTCGATAGGGAAGAAAAGTATTGGAATGGCGCCAAGAACTGGCAAACGAAGCATTGGCCGACCTTCTACAAGATGGATGACGATATAAGAAGAATAGCGGGAGTGACCTGGATGCGGAAGGCGGAGGATCGAAGAGGAAGGAGACTCATGCGGGAGGCCTACGTTCAACAGTGGACGGACACACTGATGATGATGATGATGATGAGCACAATGCAAACCTAACCTAACCTAATATTAATTATTTTTTGACAAATTGTTATTTTTCTATTGCCTATTGATATTTTTCTACTACCAAATGATTATCTTTTGGTCGCCTTTTTAGGTATTTATAACTGACCATTAGCTAAATTTTTACTGCCTATAAATAAAATTTAATACTTTCAAAAAAAATATGTCAATTTTTTTAAATATTTACTAGCAAATATTTAAGCCTTCGTAAAGGAATTAGTTTTTTATTGTACTTGTGTTGGATAATCGCTTTGTTCACGATTAACAAGTATTCGAAGCAAATGTCATGTTCTACAAGGAATGACTTGTCAATGCACTTTTAGATACAAGGTTTTTTGCAACACTGCATGCAGTAAAAAGTAATAAATGGCGAACTCGTGCAACGAATCTGAGTGCTTTGGTATTTAGTTTAAAAATAATTGACAGGTGGCATTCTATTGTTACATAAATTTAAAAAAAAAACTTTGAAAACAAGATTAAGTATTATAAATGCATCATTGCATATTCGCTCCACTAACTAGAGCATATTTTCGTCACAAAATGCAGCCACAAAGCTCAATCAGCTGCTTTATTCCTCGCCACTTTCCATGACAGCTCTGTCTTCCGAGTAGAATCGACAGCTTTAATCTTCTTCTTCATCTTCGTGTCAGCGACGTCATGGCAACATCGATAGCCCGTGTGTTGCCTAGCACTAGGTTATGAGGTGTGCAGCTTGTTGGGCTCATGGAGCAGGATCTTAGGTGTGAGGCGGTCTGCAGGTCTCCACAGTCACACAATAGTGGCTCTCCCTGCCAAAGAATTCCCCACCGCTCGCGGTTGTTCTCTGTTCAGGGATTTCCGGGTCGGCCAGTCAAGGTTCTTGCCATTTGGGAGACCTTCATTTGGAGTAATGAAATCCTCTGGTGCGACTTGTCGCTAGAGCTGGAGTCTCTCATTTGTAAGGCCGGATGTGAAAGGTTGTGTAGACCTCAGAAAGTTGCTTCGCGACTTTAAGTCTTTTTCTTGGTAGTATCAATCTGGTGGATTGGTTTGCAGCAACAGAATCTTGCATCTCGATCTCCATTCCTCTCGGTCCTGCGCAACCCTTTTCAGCTCAGCATAAGCGCTACAATTCATGTCCTCGAATACTTGCTGCAAATACTCCCGTCTAGGGCGCACTCTACAGTTTCTACTCTCCACTATCCCCTCCACAATGTCGTGAAGAAGGGCATCGTGGCACATGATGTGACCGATCCATCGGGCTCGCCTGTCTGAGATGGTTCTTATTAGGTGCCTATCTTCCTTGATTATCCTGAGAACCTCATTGTTCGTGACGTGGTCTCTCCAGGAAATTCCAAGAATTCTTCTGTATGACCACATCTCAAAGGCCTAGTCTAGTCTTTTTTTATCACTTTCAGATAAGCACCATGTCGCACAGCCGTACATTAAGATGCTCCAAACAAATGTTTTGGCAAGTTGCTTGCAGAGCCTTAAAGTAATATTCGACTTTAGTATCGCACTACAAAACATAAGACGCAAAGTCATTTGCGCCGAAGAAATGCGTGAAGCAATCAACCAATTGTCCCACTGCTTGTATAATCAGATTCATTCCACTAACTAGAGCATATTTTAGGAGCAGATTGATAACACAGACTTTTTCAGACGCACATCGACATTTACAATATTTATGTTAGAACTTTACAAGCTTCCGGCCTGGCAGAATGACATGCCGCCGGCCGTAATGCGACCTTCTCGGTCGTCGACACATATCTGACTCGTGCGGCCCGTGATCGGTCACCAGCGCCGTCGGTGGCAAAACTCTATAACTAGTCCCAATATGGCGGACACATACATGCATGGCAAGCGACAAAAATAAGAGAAGAAAGATTGTTTATCGAGGTTTTTGGTATCACTCAGCAAGGACTACATCGTGCTGATGTCAATGTATTACCATCTGTTGGTATTCTCCTGTATGTATACATAAAAGAATGTAAAGTGAAAAAAAAAAGATAAAACATCTTGAAAATATAATAATGCCACTGTCATGGGTATCTTCTAAAAAAATAACAAGTATAATGTGCGCAAAATATCTTCTATGCGATGACAAAGTGCTTTTTACTGTACCACTAATTAGTGTGCCTATCGTCATGTCGTATTGATAGCATTGATCCTACATTTTTTTTTTTAAATTTAATTTTTTTATTAGTAATTAAATGCACACATACAGTTATACATCAAATTTTATACGCATCAATTTATTCAGAAAAAATATCGGCAGACGCGGGATTCGAACCACGAGCCTTGCAACCTTTGCTCTATTCTTTTACACCGCGCAGTCCACACAACTGTCTCTCTGCCTGAATAGATACGCTAAATCTGATGTATATATTTGCCATTTTTCTGAATGAATTTATGCGTATAAAATTTGAAAGAATGATCTATTAAATAAGATTAGAGTTATAAATATTTATTTATAATTTATTATGGATCTCAAAGTGAATGCTCAAAACATTGAAAAAGATTAGAGTATTGAAAAATATTCTTATAAAAATTTTAACGCGTTGCAACGCGCGCCGTAAAACGCTACTCAGTAGCAAATATATATTATTTAAGTCGCATTTGTATCATCGGTCAACATAAAAATACAATTATAGACGTTCGATATTAAAAGCTGGTTTGACAGCTGACTTTTAATCAATGTGGCTACTAATTAACATTGAAAACAAGTTTATAAGTATCTAATTAAAACTCAGGTAGACGTTGAATACCTGTATCACAATAAAGCAAAAATTCCGCAATGTCTTTAAAACTAAGGCGTTTACCAATGCATCCTTTTGTGTTAACTTATGGCGCAGAGACGTGAAATCTAACAGCAAGTCTTACGCATAAAATAAAGGTCACCCAGCGTGCTATGGAGAGATCCATGAGAGGAGTGTCGCTAAAAGATAGAATCCGAAACAAGGAAATATGCAGAAGAACTCAAGTATTGGATGCTACCCAGCGAATAGGCACACTCAAGTGGCAATGTGACATGTCTGTTGAAGAGACGACGGTCGATGGGGAAGAAAATTATTGGAATGGCGCCCGAGCACTGGCAAACGAAGCATCGGCCGACCCCCTGCAAGATGGACTGAAGACATAAGAAGAATAGTGGTAGTGACCTGAATGCGGAAGGCGGAGGATCGAAGAGGATGGAGACTCATGCGGGAGGCTTACGTTCAACAGTGGACGGATACAGACTGATGATGATGACGATGATTATGATAACAATAAAAGTAAATATATAGAAAATAATATTTCGCTATTATATGGAAACTATAAATTGTACAGGCAAAAATCTTGGGTTCCGCCGCATTTGGTCCCCAGACAATTCGTTCAACGACTCATCGGTAACGACGTGGAGCGCACTGGATGTCTGATTCACGAGAAATTTGGTCCCCTGACAGCTGGTGCACTAGATGTCTCGCCAACCTAACTTACTTCCACTTCGTGTCAGCGACGTCAAATTATTTCTGCCAGTATGTGGCAACATCGATATCTCCTTTATTGCCTAGAATTAGGTCTTGAGGTGTGCAGCTTGTTGGGCACATGGAGCAGGATCTTAGGTGTGAGACGGTCTACAGGTCTCTACAGTCGCACAATAGTGACTCTCCCTTCTGAAGCATTCCCCACAGCTCGACACTGATCTTCTTCTTCGGCCTGGCAGCGACGTCAAATTATTTCTGCCAGTATCTGGAAACATCGATAGCCCTAGCATTAAGTCTTGAGGTGTGCAGCTTGTTGGGCACATGGAGCAGGATCTTTTTTGATGTAACAAAATACTCAAAATATTCCTCGGCCGTCTCTTCCAGTTTTTTTTAAATTGCTATGGATGCTATTTTTATCCATATATGTTTCCAAGTGGACATGTAAATGCCCGAAATATATTGAGTAGCGGATATTTGAGGTGACTATTTGTTCCAAGTACTTATAAAGTAAAAAAAACTTACTTTTATCAATTGTTAATATGAAAACTGCCGTTTGAGATCTGAAAAAATGAAAATAAAAAATTTAATTATTATAATATTTTGGTAGTAGTTTAAGAATATAGATGTCTTCAGGAAACACATCAATATACACGTGCATTCTCCTAAATCCTTACAAAAACACAAATCATGTAATCATCACGCAGAGTCCATTTTTATCATGTAAACATATTTATCATGTAATAAATACTAAAGAAATAGTTTTTCTGAGTGGCGTATATTAAATATTGATCTGCCAACGTAATTAAATTGCAATACGGCATTCACGCATCATCATTTTTCACGTACAAAATTTTCAATTTAAATTTTATATTATGTTGTCTTGTGCACCACACTTACATCATCACTGTTCTCTACGGTATGCCTTCTTTGTCGCTTGTTCGGTGTAGATTAAGAAGTGCGTACGAGCGAGAAGCTGCGCTACATCTCCCATTTCCCGTGCGGGCGAAACTTTGTTAGTTTTCGAAAGATTTAAAAGCGCTTCAATGGAAATTAGAAAACTCGATGAGACAAACTTTGATAGGCATTATGTTATTTAGAAAGCCAATGAGTTCGAACTGGGACCCTCAAAAATAAATAACCAAAAAAAAACTAAAAATTAAAAATATTTATTTATATATATTATTTAATAAGCGTAACATTGACCTTTCAAATTTTTCATTTGATGAAATGCCAAGTTGCACATCTGCAAAAAAGAATAGGGAAGACACGGACCCATTATATGTATTACATCATCTTTGCCATTTTTTATGTAATCGCATGCAGGAGAGCACAGCGGGTCGAATCCACGTTCTTTGGCGTGCCAAGCAAACGCTTTGATCATTGAGCTTTCAAAATACTTTAAATGTTCGCGGAGATTTTTCCACGTTTCAAACCTATAAATACAAATTATACTGTCAATTATAAAACTAGTATTTTTGAGATGTGATGGTAAATGACGCTTAGCCAGGAATTTCCTGCGGGAGACCACGTCACGAACACTAAGGTTATCTGTTTCAAGAAGAGATCCAGATTGCGAAAGGAACCATCTCACAGACGCTGAAAGAGCATTCCATAGCTTACCGGTTAAATCATACGCCACTGCCAGTTCTTGGTCGACACACATTAACCGTGTATTCGGCAAGTGTAAGACGAGTTTGTCGAGTGGGTGCAGGAGGAATTAGTTCTTTAAGTTTCGAAGAGCAACGACCGTGGTAATAACGGTAAAAAAGACTAAGTGAACCAATCTTACGCCTGTGTTCCATTGATTGTAGGTTAGACGTGAGTGTTATTGTTTATCAAACGAATGCTGAGCTGAACTGAGGGTTTATTTAAGAAAAATATTTTTATTGAAGAATGCTTCAAGAAAAATTCTGTTGCTGTTAAACCAATTCAACATATTGATAAGCACGAAGATAATTCGCAATTTAAGAGTTAAGGCGCTACAGAACGTTAAAGTATTTAAAAAACATCGAAATACGTTCAATAAAATTGAGTTTTTGTTTTTGCAAAAAACTTACATTTAATTGTTATTTATAAAGGGTCCGCCATCTAACGTTATTTTTTGTACTAGTTAAATTGTCTATGATTGTCTGATTTGAAAGATTTATTTTATCCTTCCGCTGAACGAATATGGTTGTGTATACGCTTGAACAACGCTGAAAAATATTGCGACATTACTTTGAAAATCATGCCATTTTTATTCGAAAATGAGCAGGGAGTGGCCGTTAAAGTCAATGGCGAAAGTTATCGAAATTTTTGTTCAAAAATTGAAGAGGAGGATATTGGCAACATTTGGTTTCGATGTTTTGCGCCCCATTTTCAAAAAAAAAAGTTATTTGGCGGACCCTTTATAAAAACTAAAATATTTAAAAGCACTGTAAGTATGTACAAGCTATTAGTTATTAACAGCAAACGTGTGAAACATTAACAAATCTAATACGTAATAACATCCTCCTATCTAATTTAAAGTAGTTATTCAGTCGCGCGGTGGCAGGATGAGGAGCAGAATAACAACACAAAGATTTTTTCTTCATAACATTGACATATATATTTCGTTTACTTTACAATCTTCTGGCCCGCATTACAGCATTCAGGCCGGGCCAACCCCATAATGCGATCTCGCCGACGACGGCACACAACCTACCGCGCTCGTGACGGGCTGTCAACGAACACCGCAAGTGGCGATCTCTATAACTAACGTTACTTGACTTGTCTAAAATGCCAATATGGCGACACATACATGTACGACAAGCGAACATATATAAGAGACGAAAGATTTATTTCAAGGTTTTCTGTACCAGTCAGCTAGGGCTTTATCATGCTGATGTCAACAATAATTGTTTAGATAAATACTCTGGTATCGTAATTTATTAATTGAGTACGTAAGTAAACACTACCAATAAATTTGTTCTTTGAACGTTATCACAGTGGAAAATCGTATTTTAAACTATTATGAAACCGCAAGAATTTTTAATGCATTTTTCTTATCTAAATTGCTTTTTCTTTAAGCCCAGAATTGCATACAGTGTGCGATATCTTCACAGCTATTTTTGTACTGAACTAGTAAGAAAAGTAACGGAGAAGACGTTCGATACAAAGTATGGTGATTACTTTTTTAAAATATATTTTTTTGTTCAAGGATCAACTACAATACTATGCTAAAACGCTAGTTAAATAGTAAATAAACACATTTTGAAGCATATACTCACTATTGATGGACAACATTCAGTTCTGTCGTCAACATCGAAAGTACGCTTACACAAGTGATGAACTGAAAAGGATCTCATTGAAAGTGAAACCGCGGTATTCAAAGTACAGGTATGTGAAAAAACATTGCTCAGTGTGATCCGTATCAAAATAATGTATAAAATAATTTTAATAAATTAATATTTGAATCGTAAAAGGAATGCAATAAATATAAACATATATTGAAAAATGTATTTTGTTTTTAAAAGAATAATTTTGACCAGTCGTGAGCTTGGTGTATCATTATATTTAGCGGGTATAGCTCAATGATCAAAGTGTTTCGGTCGTGGGTTCGATCCCCGACGCAGATTAATAAAAAAGGATTTTTAATCGATTTCTGAGCTCTAAAATACCCTG
This sequence comes from Glossosoma conforme, assembly GCA_022606575.1. Taxonomy (NCBI): domain Eukaryota; kingdom Metazoa; phylum Arthropoda; class Insecta; order Trichoptera; family Glossosomatidae; genus Glossosoma; species Glossosoma conforme. The sequence continues at coordinate 407,971 of JAGTXR010000208.1, read as the reverse complement.
GCTGGTGTGAATTTGATCCCGCACCCGTATAAATAAAAATATAAAAATGCCAGTAATAGAATATTAATGAAAATAAGTGGTACACGAAAGTCGTCCCTTGAATACCACCCATTCATAGTAAATTCCTGTAATAATAAGGATGATGCGTGAATCTCTGACTGTAGTCTATGACGTTGTCGGAACAACACTCCACATACAGCGCCTAGCCATGTGCACCGTAATAAGCGTCATAGAATTCCACAGATGAGACTTCAGCATCACTATCACCATCTTTCGGTAATCTCCTATATGTGTTTACATAAAAAAATATATGTTATATGTAAACGTGTGCAATGGAAATGCATTTTCTCTATTTGAAATGGCTTATTTGGTACATACTCAGCATCTAAGAATACTACAATACAATACTGTGGAAATACTTGTACATAAGAGTATACATGGTAAATACTCGTACTATATGTATACCTTTCTTTTGTATTCTGCAGGCAATAAAAGTTAAGGTGTTCCAAAGTTAAGAGAATGCCAAACAAAATATTTTTAAAAAATACGTAAATTATTAATTTAAAAATAAAAAATAATTCCAAAAAACAAAAGCATCGCATATGGCAATTTTGACAGTCAAAAACGAAACTGATTAACTTCGTTATTTTAAGAACTTATTTGTTGATTAATAAATAATAATTTAAATAAATATATACTTTATTTATTTATGTTTATAATGGATTAACATCAGCATGATGTAGCCCTTGCTGACTGGTACCGAAAACATCGATTTACAATCCCCTGTGTGTGTTCGCCATTTTTGGGACTAGTTATATAGACCTCCGTTAGTAGCGAGAGCCATCACGAGTTCGGCAGTCGGTCCCCGCCCTTCGGCGAGAGATATTGTATTGTGGCTCGGCCGAATGCTAGGTCGAGCCATAAATTTGTAAAGTTTTATCGTAAATGTAAATCAATGTGCTTCTGAAAAAGTGTGTGTTATCAATCTGCTCCTAAACCTGCCATCACGCGACGGAATAACAACCTTTTGAGAGAGAGGAGGATGTTAGGATGTATTTTATCTAGTTAAGGAAGATAGGCATCTAGTAAGAACCATCTCAGAGCTATAACAGATTATGCGCCACGATGGTCTTCTTCACGACATTGTGGATGGGATGGTTGAAGGTAGAAACTCCAGAGGGCGCCCTGGGAGTATTTGCAGCAAAGTGTTCGAGGACATGAACTGTAGCGCTTATGCTGAGCTGAAAAGGGTTGCGGAGGACCGAGAGGAATGGAGATCGAGATGCAAGATTTTATTGCTGCAAACCAATCCACCGGATTGATACTACGAAGAAGAAGGTTCCAAATATGGAATGTATGGAAAGATAGTAGTAGACTATAGTGAACATTTTTTTAAAGCGAAAATTCCGCAATGCCTTAAAACTAAGGCGCTTAACCAATGCGTCCTCCCTGTATTAACTTATGGCGCAGAGACGTGGAATCTGACAGCAAGTCTTACCCATAAAATAAAAGTCACCCAGCGTGCTATGGAGAGATCCATGCTCGGAGTGTCGCTAAAAGATAGAATCCGAAACGAGGAAATACGCAGAAGAACTCAAGTAGTGAATGCCACCCAACGAATAGGCACACTCAATTGGCAATGTGACATATGTGTTAAAGAGACGGTCGATGGGGAAGAAAATTATTGGTATGGCGCCCAAGAACTGGCAAACGAAGCATTGGCCGATGCAAGGTGGACTGACGACATAAGAAGAAGAGCTGGAGTGACCTGGAAACGGGAAAGCGGAGGATCGAAGAGGATGGAGACTCATGAGTGAGGCTTACGTTCAACAGTGGACGGATACAGGCTGATGATGATGATGATATGAGAATATTCCTTTAGTTTAAGTGTACACTGTTGCAAAGTTTGAGCGTCGCTGTTGCCAGGTCGGCGAAAACAATAGAGCCTTTGTTGGATTTTATTATTTGCTCGCTGGCAACACTAACGCGATATCTCGTTTAATTTATGTTAATTAATTTTTAGTGTAGAGGTGAAACATACACGGCTGATAAGAATGTTTTCAAATGCTAATGTGACAAATTAGGCACATATATGTAGTATTTTTACATACATAAAATTGCTCGGCTAGTGCGCGGCGTGTTCAGAAATACAGATATTTTGTTAGAAATCGGTTTGTTTGTCCCTGACAAATATTTAAGGATAAGGAGGCACATATTGTTTGTTCTTCCTAGGAGTAATACTATCCTGCCAGAGACTATGCCTCTTGGGAGAGTGATCAGACTGTTCAACCATATCGCCTCGAATATTGATATATTCCACTTGAGAGAAGCCCAGTTCAGACATGAACTCCACGAATTTATTTAACAAAGTAATTTCGTCGAGTCTTCTGTTTAGCGAGCTTTGAGACTTTTAAATAATTATTGTTAATAAATTTTTTTTTAGTAAAAACCTAATTGTTTCTCTCGTATTGTATATTATTTCAGGATCGTATTAAATATATTTGTAATTGTAATGTTTCTGAAAGAAATAAATAAAATTTAATTGAATACATCATCAACCTCATATAGCATTCACAAACTGCCACCACGAATCTCTGTCAGCCACCTTGATCATCGCAGCTCCGCAGAATACATTCTATGTATTGTTCCAAGGCAGTTTTAGTTAATGCTCTTCTGCGGCATGTATATGTCCCACTCAGATCCACCTTCGCCTCTTGACTGACTGTAGTATGGAAGGCTGCCTCATCCTCATCATTAGTTACAAAGTCAAACCGGACTTTACCCGCCTCACACCCGCATCACACAGGAGGACAGTTCTCCTTGATGACGTGCTCATTTATATTATGATCAGTTAGCAACTGATAAGTCCAGTGGGAGTCCGCTCTGAACAATTGTGGCCTCTGCACAGAAGTGCTAAAAGAAATGAACTCGTGAAAGAGATTAGAATCGCATTCACAGGTTGTAAAGAGATGGAATATAGATTCTCTCACCGAAAATACGAGCAAAAATTGTAAATGCGTGGATTTTTTTTTAGTGGCCACAAAGTCCGCATGCCTGATAGGGCTGAGGCGATTCCCTCGAACTGCATCGAAAAGGACTCCTCTTTCCAAGTCAAACCATCGAACCATGAGTATTCTTCGCAGTTCATTGTTGACTATTGTCTGTCTCTATTCTGTTTCATATTACCTCTTATTTTATCTTATATTTGTAACATATCTATACTATTTTGTGTAATATATGTACTACTTGGAACTCACTCATAAATAAATCATTTAGTTCTAAGATGGGTCAACCCAGCGACATGCGGTTAGCAGCAGGCGGTAACTCATGTAAAAAAAAATCCGCGCTCGATGTTGCCTAACTTCGGTGATTGAACAAGAGCCGCGCTTACTAAGCTTTTGAAATTTGATTCGATTTGAAAACGTAATTATTTTTCGACATACTTACAACAAAACACGCTTCAACTAGAATTACAAGTTTTTTTACATTTCAATTATTTTTTTATTTTGCCCGTGTACGCAGATAATACTCCTTCTAGATATTGTGGCTTTTGGGTTTAAGCCGTGTGTGGCGAATTTCTTCTATCCGATATTTCGACTGCCATTGCAGGGGTCTTCTTCAGCGTAGACTTTACACTTCTTCGTGACTTGACTTTGACAAAATACTCCTTCTTTGTCTCCATATTTTACAATGTTAATATATTTGGTTTGAGCCGCCTCTTAGGACCAAATTATTCATTGAATTAAATGTAATTTTATTCTACAATAAAAGTTATATCTATTTAAAAACTATTCACCTGTTGATTACATGGGAAAATCTGAAAAAATATGTAAATGAAGAATTGTAGAATAACAATGGCACATACTTTCGCTGCGTAATTAACGCATTCAGCACGATTGCCTTTTACACGCACACAGTGTCATAGACATGATATCAAAAGGTTAATGAATATCTTTTTCTATCATATACGATCACTAGCTGGTGCCATAACACATAGTTGCCATAAATCCCATAGTATATCAGCTGTCAATATCGTCCACGTCACGAACAATGAGGTTCTCAGAATAATCAAGGAAGATAGGCACCTAGTAAGAACCATCTCAGAGAGGCGATCGGTCACATCATGCGCCACGATGGTCTTCTTCACGACATTGTGGAGGGGGTGGTTGAGGGTAGAAACTGTAGAGGGCGGCCTAGACGGGAGTATATGCAGCAAGTGTTTGAGGACATGAGTTGTAGTTGTTATGCTGAGCTGAAGAGGTTTGCGAAGGACCGAGAGAATGGAGATCGAGATGCAAGATTCTGTTGCTGCAAACCAATCCACCGGATTGATACTACGAAGAAGAAGATGTGGCACAACTCAAGGAGTATAGTTTAGTGGTAAAGCGTTTACTCACCATACGAAGGTCGTGGGTGCGATTCCCGACGGAGATTAAAAATAATAAAAAAATAATACATTTCTAAGCTTTATAAATACCGGGTTTATATTTTGCATGTGATATTTTGATACTACAACGTCATATACTGCAGCACGACATTTACGCAACATCCATTTTTAAACAGAAATTCACTATGAATGGGTTCGTTTACGTGACAGCATTCGTATATTTGCTACAAATTTTAATTATTAGGCTGTTATTGGTATTTTATGGGTGAGGGATCAAATACATGCCAACCGGTGGTATTTATAGAGCTTAGAAATAGTTTTTTTTTAATCTCTGTAGAGGATGGAACCCACGATCGCAAGCGAAAGCTTTAACCATTAAGTAATGCCCGACGACAATCTGAATGAGCGCGTCATCAAGGAGACTTGACTGGCCTCCGGTGTGATGCGGGTGTGAGGCGGGTAAAGTCAGTTAGTTTATTACGAATCTGTTCGAAATAGAGATTGAGGCTATCAGTATGATCTGTGATCTCATTTTAGAACAACGCTACTCTATCATAACATTACATGAATAACTTTCTAAGTAATGCATATGTTAATTTAAAACTAGAACATATGTTTTTACATATTTGTAGAATGCAGACGCTTTGCGATTTTTCATACGAGCGTCATTTTTTATGTAAACACGTACAAGAGAATACCGACAGATGGTGATAGCGATTCTAAAGTTTTTCATCTGCGGATACTAAGACACTTTCTATTCTACATATGTATAATCGCTGCATGTGGAGTGTTGATCCGATAACGTGATAGACTACAGCCCAACATTCACGCATCATCCTTATTATTACAGAAATTCATAGGCAATAGGCTGTGACTGGCATTTTACGGGTGAGGGAACAAATTCACATAAACCTGGGATATTTTTGAGCTCAGAACTTGCGAAGCTCAGTTGTCTCTTGACAAGCGATGAATTGAGAAAGGCTACGAGTTAATCGAAACTGCAGTCTCCTAAACAGAGAACATATCTTACGTGATCCATGTAAAAACAAGGTAAATAAATAAATATTTATATTTATCTATTTCTTAAAAAGATCAAAATGTAGGTAGGAAAAAACACAGACTCTGGAAGAGCATTCCAAAGATTACCGGTGACATTAACGAAGGAACTTTGGAGACTGCCAGTTCTTGTTCGACACATATTAACACCGTATGAATGTTCGGCTAGTGTAAGACGAGTTTGTCAGTTGTGGGTGGGTGTATGAGGAATTAATTATTTAATTCCGAAGAGCAACGACCCTGGTCATAACGGTAGAAAAGACTAAGTTAACCAATCTTACGTCTGTGTTCCGTTAATTGCAGGTGTGTACATTGTCAACTGACAAAATTGAATGGAAACAGCCAGTTCTTAATCGACACACATTAACCGCATTAACGCCGAATAAAAATGGTGTAATTCACATAAACGCCATACAAACATGTCTATTAGAATCAATTTTATAAAAACCCAAAACATATCAATTACGAGTATTAGAAATGATAATAATTGTAAGCATAAATAAATAATTACGAAGGTTAATAGATGTAATCGTTTTTTTTACACTTGTTAATACCAAAATTAATTGGAACATTTACTAACTGAAATATCAATTTGACCAGTAATATTAAAAGTTGTCATCGCTTATAATTGACAATTACGTTAACTGTTAAATATTGCGCTGTTAAATAGCCTTCAGACAGATCAATTAAATATCATGTAGTCAATTAAAAGAGTCAAATAGACGATGGACCTGGTTGGGACATGTTTTTCATTGCCTTAAAATTGATGCTTAATAACTGATAAGTGACTTCAGTTATTTAACAGACGGAGTATGCAAGACGAGGACACAAATAAAAGCCTGACAGTTTTACAGCTGATCGATTGAATGTGACTGCGGCGTGGAACAGACCCTGTCACACCTTCTGGAGTGTGCGTTGTGTCCGAGTAGCTGCACCCAGAAGGACCTTATGATGGCCGGGAGTAACGCCATCGACGTCGCCCACTTCTGGGCAGACAGGATCTGACCCTGATGTTTCCGACACGATTATATATAAACATACTGATAAATATTTTATAGTACGCGGATATAGCTTAGTGTTGAAAAGCGTTTGCTTACCAATCCAAAAGTCGTAGGTTCGATCCTCGACAGAAATAAAAAATAACACAAACGTTTCTTAAGCTTTGTAAATATCTCCGATTGGTATGAACTAGATCCCTCGTCCGTAAAATACAAGTCATAGCCTATTAATTAAAATTAGTTGAAGATGCTAAATGTAAGTCGTAAATGCTACCCATTCATAGATAATTTCTGTTAAAAATAGATGATGCGTTAATACTCGTAATTGCTGTAATCTATGACGTTGGCGGGTGAACACTCCACATGCAGAGCTTACCAAAAGTAACGTGGTAAGCGTCTTAGAATCCATACATGAGATTTCGCCTTCACTATCACCATCTGTAAGTGTTGTCCTGTATGTGCTTATGAAAAATTAATTTATATATATACATATATATATTAACATCGCCGGGATAGTTATCGGATCGCGTGGTGGAGGTATGAGGATCAGATAAACAACACACATGCTTTTTCGGAAGCACATTGACATAAATTTAATTACAAGATAAAAATTGGCCAACTTTTGTATTCGAATCACACCACGAAAATCAACTATCTACCTCCGTTGACAGCCGAGCCGAACTGACGGCGCGCTTTAAAACACCGCAGCGTTTTTCTATCAACTATCGGCCCTTTGATGAATTATCTTCTGTCAAAACAACCAAAATGGCGACAGACAATGTCCGACGAGCGAACAAAAATAAGAGACGAAAGATTATATATCGAGGTTTACAGCAACAGTCTGCAAGGGCTATGTCATGCTGATATCAATATAAACATATATAGGAGGTTGGTCCTCCACTCTATGACGCTCAATCCGGATTACTAAGATCTTAAGTTTAGTCCTATTCTATGTATAGTAAATATTATTTAATAATTTAAACAGTCAGGGATCAAGCTTCATTTTCTTGAATAAAATATGCAATGTATTTTCGACTAAAATGTACCTCAGGGTGAGTCTACTTTATTTTTATTACCCTGGCACTCTGCCAATACAAGTGTGACTGTATATAATGTCAGTAATTGGTGTAAATAATGGTCACATTTCAAGGTTACTCTATTTACAGATCATTTAGTGTATAAGACAGTCGTTAAATAAGCGTTAATCATATTTTATATATTCATAACCAATATTTCGACCGCCATTGCAGGGGTCTTCTTCAGGATTGATAATTCATTTAGTTTTGAGTTGGTTTATTCAGATTATATATTTTTTTATGAGCGTTATTGATTTATATCTCCATGGCAACTCAAGTTTCATTCCGGAGAATCGTAGGTATGTTTTAAGACTACGGTGGGTATGTTCAAAGAATTGTATATTCACGAACTTCATGTCGGACTGTGGTCGTCCTTGCTTGTCTGTACAGTTTTAGAGTATGTGCTAGAGGTGGAAGCCATACTGTTTTGAGAATCAAGCCGTCATCCCTGTTGATGTTGATGGGATGTCTTTTGATTTCAATGGCTTCCCTTACTGGGCGCGCATATTTTCCTTGTGTTCGAGACACGATTTCGGGTTCGAACGAAAAATTATGTCCCGTGTCAGCCAGATGCTCTGCCAGTGCTGACGTCATTGGGTGGCCTAGTCTGCACGATTTCTCATGTTTCACATCCCACACACGGCTCAACCCAAAAGCCACAATATCAAATCTGGCCGTGAAAACCTAAGAAGTTATCATTGTTGATAAGTTACGTATACTATTACATAAATATAATTTGATATTTCGCAACAGGCGCATAAAACTGGGATGGGTAGCATTCGGAAAACTAAGTACATTTTTTAAGTAATTTAATATACACATAAAAGTATACATACATTTTTTATACGAGTTCAATTCATTCAGAAAAAATATCGGCAGACGAGGGATTCGAACCACGAGCCTTGCAATCTTTGCTCCATTCTTTTACACCGCGCAGTCCATTTCCTTATCCATTCCCACGTATTTAGCAACGTGTTACCAAAGAAGGCAATTCGAGACTCGCTGTAGTATACTAACTTTGCAGCCTTAGACTGAGGTGTATTTGACGTCTAACTGATGCACCTAGAATCAAGGGAAGACCTTCAGCCACTCTCTTACAAGTAGTTTTTTGCGTGCTTCCAGTAACGGGTCTCCATCTGGGTCTCCACAAAACAGGACGGGACAGGGAGGGTTTTCACCAAGCGGGAGTCCACTCGACTACCTCTCTGCCTGAGTAGATACGCGAAAGTCGATGTATTTATACATTTGTTACCATCGTATAACGATAGATCTCTCTATAGTATATTTCAGAGTATATATATTATTATTATTATTCAATCAGTCAACATTTATTCACAAGCTTTTTATTAATATTAGTTAGTTATTATTAGTTATGTATAAATGAGTAATTTCATCGTCAACCTGTGACCGTCCAATGTTGAACGTACGCCTCTCGCATGAGTCTATATCCTTCTCGGTCCTTCGCCATCCGAATCTAAGCTACTCCCACTATTTATCTGATATCGTCAGTCCATCTTGATCAGCCAACACACGTTTGCCAGTTCTTGAACGCCACTCTAACACTATTCTTCACAATTAAACATCGTCTCTTCAGTAGATGCATTGCCACTTGAGCGTGCCTATTATTCGCGTAGCCTCTACTTCTTTAATACTTCTTCGGATACCCTCGTTTCGGATTATATCATTTAGAGACACTCCTCTCATGAATCTCTCCATGACGCGTTATGTGACCTTTATTTTATGTGTAAGACTTGCTGTTAGATTTCACGTCTCTGCGTAATATGTTAATACTTAGAAGACGCATTGGTTAAACGCCCTAGTTAGAATTTTCGCTTTAAAAAATCTCCAAGTATTACAAATACCATATCAGAATGCCCATCTCAGTTGTATACGCCTTTCGAATTCTTTCGACACATCTAAATTTATTTTTCAGTGATAATATATATATTCTTAAATATTGTTACACAAAAATGAATGTCACTAATGACGTTCAAATTATGCAGTTGATATATGCACATTTAAAAGTTCAGTATTTTTTTTTGTCAGCCATTTTGGTGGTAAACGGCCACTACTGTTACCAGACCGGTTTTTACCACTTATAAAAGGAATGCCGTCGTTTCCAGGACATCTTTAACCAAAGAAGATCAATCTTAACATTCATTCCTTCTTCTTCGCGGTGCAATTTACAACCCTGGGATTCTAGAATGTTTTAACTTCTATGATCCAGATAAGTACACGCGTGCTCGTAGCCATCCATTGCTTTAGATCCCAGTTGATACTTGTGGAGCTTCGAGCACTCAATTTAGTACAACGGCAATGGCGCTCCTCACACCAGCACACCTCGATCCTTTTCTTACATCCTTTTCCTCTTTTGACGATGGTATTGTTCTCCTAGATCTCTGTGATCTTTGAAACGTGTCATCTTCTTCTTCTTTTATGTTATTTTTATTTTTTATTCTCTTTTCTATGTATTGCATATTTATATATACTCTTTGTTTCTTATTATTTGTACATTGGAACTTCGGTTCTGTGAAATAAATAAATGAGTGATTTCAAAGCAGCGGTTCTAAAAGGGCGCATTTACACAAACAACTACCAACAGGAATGAAAACCAATGGGCGGCTACGAGCATGAATACACCAATCCGGAACGTAAAATATTAAGCATTCACTAATCCCAGTGTTATGAACAGCATCAAGAAGGAAAATAAATGCTTGTTTGAAAAAAAAAAATTCCTAGGGGACTCTTAAGAAAGGAAAGAAAGCATCCCTAGAAGAAAGAAGGTTGTATAATGTAATTTATTGGCAGAGTTGAATTGATAGTTACCATACATGTACAAATAGAGATGTCGGAGAAAGTTTTTGTCAATTTGTTCGAGCATAAAAATGTATTTAGATTTTGGTAATTCCAAACTAAGCTGCCATATTACAGGACACTTAGAACAAGTGAGGAATAGAAGGTACGGAAAATTAGAGGCTTGCAAAATTGACAAGCTTTACTGGTCGTGAAGGTTTTTGTTTGTGCAATCGCAGGCAGAAGAGCATAACGGGTCGAGACTATTGCACTCTATTTCAGCCAGGGTGGCTGGACGATGCATTCGGGAAACGTGATGTGTTTGTGTGTGGATTGGCGAAATTTCAAGTCTATATTGATCTGGTTTTTGAAGAGTTCCAGATTGTAGGCAAGATTAGACATGGACGCTAAAAGAGCATTCCATAGCTTACCAATGGCATTTAGGAAGAATCTTTAAAACTGCCAGTTCTTGGTCGGCACACATTAACCGTGTATTTGTGTTAATGTCGCGGGAAATTGAACGCACTATGTGAAAGTAAATGAAGATAGTGTACATTCAGAATAACTTATATGATAAATAATTACTAGTTAGGTTACATTAGGTTAGGTTAGGTTAGGCTTAGATTACTTCAAGCATTAACCGATCATATAATACACATTGTCAAAAATTGTTTAAAAATTTTCCATGCGAAACTTTGGTGTTGAAAATACACTACGTTCTGTATGTCAAGTTGAAACTGATGCGAGACAGTGAAAACATTATTTTATGTAAGCAGGCAAATAAAAAATCGCGAAATCGATGACAGATTATTATAATAGTTAGTTTAGTTATTCATGAAATTCACGATCGTTTGAAATACCTTGGTTAAAAAAGTTTGTTATTTATTTTCTCCGTTAAAAATAAATTACTTTCTGACCAAGAAACAATGTAATATATATGTACGAAAGAATGCACGCCTACAGCGTCACGTTTACTTACTCATTACACGTCATTACGGTCATTATTCTAGTATATACTCAATAAGTACATTGATTTCCGCGACACTCAGGGTCATACACTTCGCGACTAAGTGCCTGGCTTCCTGCGGTCCTTTGTTCCACTATTAAGACTTGCTGAACCGAGAAATACTGAGAACAGGTGCGAACTAACAACGTTATACAAGAAAAACGTAAATTTCCGTAAATTTGTAAATATACTACGTTTTGGTAAACGTAACATACATGAATATGCAATATAAAACTGTTTTTGGTGTATATTTAGAATGTTTTTTAAAATTCTAATATTTATAGATCGTTGTAAATACTACTAATATATTTTTTTAATGTAAACAGATGATAATAATAATTCTAAAGTCTTATCAATGGGGTTCTATGGCGCTTACCATGCTGCATATGGCTAAGCGCTGCATGTGGAGTTTTGATCAGCCAATGTCATAGACTACAGCCCAAAATTCACGCATCATCCTTATTATTACAGAAATTTACTATGAATGGGTGGTCTTCACGGAACGAATTTCGTCTAACACCAATTTTGATTAATAGGCTATGACTCGCATTTTACGGGTGAGGGATCAAATTTACACCAACCGGGGGCAATTTTAGATTTCGTCGCGTGAGGGCATGACGAGGACCAGGTCAGTAAAATAAAGACTTTACTTTAGAAGCATATTGATTGTATTTACGATAGAACTTTACACATTTAAGGCTCGGCCTCGTAGCAGCAGTAGGCCGAGCCACAATACAACATGCTCTCGCCGAAGAGCGGTAGGCAACTGATCGCGCTCGTCGGCGCTGCCGCACCGGCCACCCAAGCGGCGGTCTTTATAACTAGTGCCAACTGCCAATATGGCGGACTCATTTGTTAGTAATAACATCCTCCTCTCTCTATAAAGGTTGTTATTCCAGTCGCGTGGTGGCAGGGTAAGGAGCAAATTAATAACGCAGACTTTTTCTGAAGCACATTGACATATATTTACGATAAACATTACAAACTTATGGCCCCAGACCTAGTCCCAGCATTCGGCCGGGCCAAAATACAATATGCTCTCGCCGACGGTCGGCACACGACTGGCGCGCCCGTGACGGGCTGTCGCACAGCGTCACAAGTGACTATCTCCGTTACTAGTCGAAAATGCCAATATTGCGACATGTACGACAAACGAACAGAAAATAAGAGACGAAAGATTGTATATCGAGGTTTTCGGTACCAGCCAGCAAGGTCTACATCATGCTGATGTCAGTACTTACGTTTTACATGACTGGAAATAAGTGACATTGTATCGGAATGAAGACAATTTTCAATGTCAATAGATGTCACTAGTTATGCTAATTTTTCATTCATTGGTGACGTCACATGCATACTATGCAACTAATTGCATGAACGGTGTAAACATTTACGGCAAGTATGCAAATTTAAATTATGCTGTCATCATATTCCATCATACCGCGGAAACTACAGCTGTCTAAACATATTTAAAATAATAATAGATACTGTTATCTTCTCATTGCGTACGAGGGGCATACAAAAATAAATGTATGCATTTTTTAAAATAGTTTTTATGTCTTCTTCGTAGCATCAATCCGGTGGATTGGTTTGCAGCAACAGAATCTTGCATCTCGATCTCCATTTCTCTCGGTCCTCCGCAAACCTCTTCAGCTCAGCATAAGAGCTACAACTCATGCTCTCGAACACTTGCTTCAAATATTCCCGTATAGGGCGCCTTATACAGTTTCTACCCTCAACCATCCCCTCCACAATGTCGCGAAGAAGACCACCGTGGCGCATGATGTGACCGATCGCCTCTCTGAGATGGTTCTTAGTTAGTCTTTATTAGTCCTATAAGAAGTTGTAATAAAAAATAACAACGTACTCGTATAAGTGACCGTTGGATAAAAAATCGTCTAAACACTATAGAAAAAAATTCTTTGCTACAATACAAAAAAAGCATTATAGAAGGAAAAAGTGTATCTAGTTTTTGACTTATTTCCATATCTGGATCATATGCTAACCACAAATTGCTGCCACTCAGTTATGTCAGTTGCCATTGTCATGCCCCATTCACCTGGGATTTTTTTTTTATATGAACACACACAGGAGAATACCGACAGATGGTGATGGTGATTCTGAAGTCTTATCTGTGGATTCTATGACGCTAACCATAGTATGGTAAAGCGTTGCATGTTTTTTTTTTATGTAAACGCATGCAGGAGAGCACAACCAGTCAAGACCAATGCACTCTATGACGCTCAGCCAGGGAGGCTGGACGCCGCATGCGGGAAACGTGTGTTGTGTTCGTGTTTGTGTGTGGGTTGGGGAGATTGCAAGTGTATATTTATCTGTTTCTTGAAGAGATTCAGATTGTAGGAAGGAGGAAACACAGACGCTGGAAGGGCATTCCATAGCTTACCGGTGGCATTAAGGAAGGAACTTTGGAAGCTGCCAGTTCTTGGTCGACATATATTAACCGTGTATGGATGTTCGGCAAGTGTAAAATGAGTTTGTCGGCTGTGAGTGGGTGCAGGAGGAATTAGTTCTTTAAGTTCCGAAGAGCAGCGACCGTGGTAATAACGGTAGAAAAGACTAAGAGAACCAACCTTACGTCTGTGTTCCATTGATTGTAGATTAGACGTAAGGGTGTCATTGTTTATCAAACGAATTGCTCTTCTTTGAACTGAATCAATTAAGTTTAGAAGGTATTTTGGGGCTCCAATCTAAAGGTGACTGCCGTATTCAAGGATAGGTCGGATTTGTCCTGTATACAGAAGAAGAAGTTGTTTATCGTTGAAATACCGACGTGATCTATATAATACACCTAGTTTTTTGGAAGCGAGACCAGCTTTGTGGAGTGTTACATGGCAAAATATTATTAATAAATCACCCAAAAATGACCTACGTACTAAAACCCACTAATTAATTTATGTTTTTGTTTTCAGGTAAGGAGTCAGTGTTAAACGGTGAAATCGACAATACCTGCAATTTATTCAATTGATTCTTAAGGTAAGTAATTTATTAATTAATACCAGTATACATTGATATCCTCCTCTCTTATTTAGATATCTATTTACTGGATGAAGGATGCAGGATCAGGTTCACAATATAAAGAACTTGTTTTTGTTTCACTATATATTTTTTTTTTGGGGCCAAAGACCCTTGGGCCGGTCGCTTTGTACCTGCGCTCCTTGGGAGCACTTACCAAGGCATTGTTTTCAAAGTACTTTCTCGTTGTACAAGTAATGGACTTTGGTGAGCAACACCAAACGTAGGTGTAAAAATTAGAAGTTCAGATGTTAAAATTTCACTTTACTCGTTTATTTGTCAAAAACGTCGCCCGTTATAGCGAACGCCCTAGGCGCGCGCGCTATAACGGCCGCGAGTCAAGCTTCAACTGTCAACTAACGGCGCACCCTGACATCTCAACTGTCGCTGCAGAAAAAAGCGAATTCAAGATGACAGAGGTATCAACAGAAAATGGACCCTCTGTCTTAACAAATTTTGGCAAATATTTGTTATAGTATGCAAACACTGCTTAACATTCTACAATTACAAACATTAGATGTGCATGTCAGGCGAGCGAACAAAATAAGAGACAAAAGATCGTTTTTCGAGGCTTTACGGCATCAGGCTAAAGGAGTTATATCAAGCTGATATCAACATATAGTATATACGTGAGATTAAAGCAAGAAAAACATATCTAGGCGCGGCCCTGCGTTTGCCAAATACTGACAATGAGATTGATGCCACCGTACATGAAAAAAAACATTTAAAAAAACAGCGGGAAATACAAAAAAAAATGGAAATAATTGTCGTTGACGATTTGCAGACTGTTCTTGTGCGTGCATTCCTTAACGTCACTTTAATTGTAATGACCTTTCGCATCAAAGAACGATTCGGTCGACCCAATTAGATGCAGAGCTAAAGGATACATCATAGAAGTAAGTTAACGTGCATACCGTTTGCACTTAAAATGCATTTGTGGCAAAAATAGATTTATCGATCGAAACTGGACTTGACCCGCATCACACCCGCATCACGCAGGACAGTCAAGTCTTCTTGATGATTTTCAATTATTTTTTTACAGAAACATTACAAATTTCAACAACTCAATTCATTTCGGAAGTACAATAAGAATTAATCCTAAAAAAGTACAATTTATACAAATATAGGTACTTATGATTAAGTACTTAGTACAAAGCAATAAAGACAAGCAACAATGCTCATTAAACAGACGACGCCAACAAATTATTCCTCCAAAGAAACTCGTGAAGTTCGTGTCTGAATTGGGCCTCCCTTACGTGGAATATATCAACATCGAGACGATTTGGTTGAACAGTTTGATCCGTCTCCCAAGAGGCATAGTCTCTGGCAGTGTTATTCTTTGAGAGATCGAACAATATGTGCCTCTTTTTTCTCAGATAATTATCGCGGACACGACGTGCTCATTTAGATTATAATCAGTTAGCAACTCCAGTGGGATTTCTCTCTTAACAATTGTGGCTACAGCACAAAAGTGCTCAAGAGAAATGACCCGTAAAAGAGTTTTTTTTGTGTAAGCACATACAGAAGAATACCGACAGATCGTGATGGTGCTAGTGATGCTGAAGTCTCATCTGTGGATTCTATGACGTTTACCATGTTACATGTAAGCGCTGCATACGGAGTGCTGATCCGCCAACATCATAGACTACAATCCAACAATCACGCATCGTATTTATTATTACACGAATCTACTATGACGACTTTCGTCTACCACCAATTTCAATAAATAGGATATGACTGGCATTTTACGGGTGAGGGATCAAATTCACACCAACCGGAGGTTTTTTTTTTATTTTAGAGCTCAGAAATCGATTTTTTTTTTAATCTCGATCGCGGATCGAACCCACGACCCTTGGCTTGCTAAGAAAACGTTTTGACCATTGAAATGTATAGAAGCAGTACTCGTAATATGAAAGCATTGCGCATGATTTTATTGTGACGCGACTGTCGATGGCAGCGCCCTCCCTGTGCCGTCCTGTTTTTAGAGACCCAGATGGGGACCCGTTACTGAAAGCACACAAAAAGCTACTTGTTAGAGAGTGGCTGAAGACCTTGCCGTGATAATAGGTGCATCAGTTACATGTCAAATAGACCTCAGTCTAAGGCTGCGAAGTTAGTATACAACAGCGAGTCTCGAATTGCCTTCTTTGGTTACACGTTGCTAACCACGAAATACGTGGGAAAAGATGATTAGTCTGTCCTTCAAATGCAGCCAGTTTTTTTACTAATTTTACGCATTTGCACAGGTGTAATCAGTAAATGTATTTACCCCTGAAAATTCGCTTTACTTTCATAAGCCTGTATACTTAAATATTGAGAAATATTGATTACAAGCAATTATTGTATGAAGAAATCACGTTTTTATTTAACCAATGTACATTATATGTAATTACCTTGAATATAATTATATCATGACTCGACCGGTTGTGCTCTCCTGCATGCGCTTAAGAATAAAAAACGCGTGGCTATCAAGCTGAAGAGACTGATGACCCTTCCAAGAGGCATTGTCCTTGGCAGGTGTGTAATACACTAAACCTTTATTAGTAGCTTCACCAAACAACGGTGGTAATAAATGCGCTGTATAGACGACAATTTGTTTTGATCGAGTACATCTGCGAGTCTCAGATACTGCGCAAGATTTAGAAGGAATGGTGTTCTTATTATTATGTACTTAAATCTCGTACATATTAACATCCTCATTTCTCTCAAAAAGGTGTTACTCCGTCGCGTGATGGCAGGATTAAGAGCAGATTGATAACACAGACTTTTTCAGAAGCACATTGACATATATTTATGATAAACTTAGGCCCGGACCTAATCGCAGCATTAGGCCGAGCCACAATACAATATGCTCTCGCCGACGGGCGGGGCGCAACTGCCGCGCTCGTGATGGCTCTCCCCCAGCGCTACTAGCGGCGGTCTATATAACTAGTCCCAAAAATGGCGGACACATAAATGTATAACAAGCGAACAGAAATAAGAGACGAAACATTGTGTATCGAGGTTTTCGGTACCAGTCAGCAAGGGCTACATCATGTTGATGTCAATATATTCACCATAAATTGTCGCCACAAGGTTCGGTCAATTTTCATTATCAAGGCCTTGCCTCAAGACATCTCTGCACCCAAAAGGTATAACTGGGAACATTTATGGTTCCCGGCGGCTAGGGTAGACTTAAATAGACGACAGATGTAGTATCCGAGGCATATTTGGGTGCTTAGTTGAACTTTTAACCCTTTCGTTACGGCTAGGTGGAATACAAATTATACTGTTAATACGGCGTGAATTATTTTGTTTAAAACTAGTATTTGAAGGATTAATGTACTTATCTGACCTGTTTTCATACATCACATTGGTTCTTCTATCCTTTAGCTATCAGATGATGCATAAAAAACTCTTATATTTAACAAACGTTTATTATGTAACTCCATAGATGTAGTGGCATTGACACATGTGGCTTACAGAAAAATCGCTCCTGTGACGAAATCTAACGATATTTATTTACATGCTGTACAGATTTCTGTAAAAAATACATGTAGGTTGATAAAGGGAATGACTGTAGTTCCGATTTCCTACCGTAGATGCCACAATGTGTACTGAAAGTAGCAAAACGATGTATCACGTCAAACGATGTCAACGTTAGCGGAATCTTATGACGGCATACGCCGACAACCGATGCGAAAGTGTTAAATATACGTTAATACATTAGTAAACAAATACACTTGATTGATATGCATACATTGTCAGAATTTGTTGGTTA
This sequence comes from Glossosoma conforme, assembly GCA_022606575.1. Taxonomy (NCBI): domain Eukaryota; kingdom Metazoa; phylum Arthropoda; class Insecta; order Trichoptera; family Glossosomatidae; genus Glossosoma; species Glossosoma conforme. The sequence goes on along the minus strand of JAGTXR010000208.1, from coordinate 389,865 downwards.
GTGAGTGAACAATTCGTACCCCAAATATTCGATGTCCCAACAAAATTCGGCCGAAACTTGGCAGCCAAACTGGAGCAGTCTTACACCTGCTACAAAAGAACATTAAACACACACGCACAGGTCACTAAATTCTCTACAAAATTGCATATTTAGAATTTTAGAAATATTAATTATTTGTGTTAAAAAATGTCGTTGAAAATGGCACGAATACTGTTATTCGTTTGACGTTTATATGTCAAAGTTGACAGCAGGCGCGTATTCGTTCAGACGTTCGCTCCACAACGCGTTTGGAGACAGACTGTTTGTTCGATGGAGCGTTCTGATATGGCAGTGTCGCAACCGCGTAATTATTTGGGGGGTTTTGAAATAAGTTTTTGGTGAAATTTAATGCAAATGTGTGTGAAAATTTGCTGTAAAAATGTGTATTTTTTATGTACTAACAACTAGTAGGTTTATGATGGTATTGTACTCAAGATGATTTAGTATGCCCTCTGATATTTTTTTACTGTCCACTGTTGAACGTAAGCCTCCCGCATTTGTCTCCATCCTCTTCGATCCTCCGCCTTCCGCATTCAGGTCACTCTCGCTATTCTTCTTATGTCGTCAGTCCATCTTGCAGGGGGTCGGCCAATGCTTCGTTTGCCAGTTCTTGGGCGCCATTCCAATACTTATCTTCCCCCATTGACCGTCGTCTCTTCGACAGGTATGTCCTGCCCATTGCCACTTGAGTGTGCCTATTCGTTGGGTAGCATCCACTACTTGAGTTCTTCTGCGTATTTCCTCGTTTCGGATTATATCTTTTAGCGGCACTCTGATGATGTAAATAGTAAATTATATTATAAATAACCTAAGCTTATATAAAACAAAAATACTTGAAATCACCGAAAGTATGAACAAACTATTAGTTATTTTGGGGTTAACATGTGAAACATTACATATTGAAATAAACTTAAAACGTTTACGTAAATAGTCAAGGAAAAATAAACATTAGTTTAAAATTTAAAATGCGTGGCGAACTCTTTCTTAAAAGTATTTTCTGTTGCATTTAAAAAAAATCCGACGAAATAAATGGTGATTTCTGGTCAGAATTTAAATCAAATTTTAGTCAGAATAAAAATATAAACGGTCAGAATAAATTTTAAAACGATCGAAATAAAAATAATATATGATCAGAAACCAGTTAGGTTACGTTTAATTACGTTATGTAGCATATGATAGGTTGGGTTAGGTTAGGTTAAGTAAGGTCAGGTTAGGTTACATTAAAGTAGGATTCATAACTATAAATTATTTCATAAATTGATACACACGTACAAATCTACATTAAATATCATAATTTGTGACGTTTCTAAAATTCAATTTCGTAAAAAAAGAAACGGTAGACGCTGGGATTCGAACCACGAACCGTGCACCTCAGGTATGTTTTATCTAAAGCGCAATCAACCTTAAGTAATTATCTGCCTTAATGACTAGATATTATTAATGTAACTATATCATTGTGAGTATGGAAAGGTTTATTGAATCTCAATAATATACAAACACATACTTTAAATTTAGAGCAAAGCGACATCTGTTATACTACGAATGTATCAATCATATATATAAAAACGCTTAACATGTTTAACGCCAACGTAATGTTTTTAATGCATTCGACTCAGAGGCGCCATATAGGTCACATTCAATGTTAAAGTTCCATTGAAATGTAACCGCTGGCGTACATGGACTGATTGTTCGAAAAAAAAAGTCACCGGTTACCTACAGGGCACCCTTTTCAACAACAGCGTAGATCACCGGTGACCTACGTGGCGTGGAACGTGTTAAATTTCTTTAGCCGTTTAGCAAGAGAATAAGTCATGATTGATTGCGCTGTGCAGAAACAGAACTGAGATACATGCTTCGTGTTTCGAATCCCAGCATCAGCCGTTTCTTTTTCTACAATTTTTTTTTCGATTTCTACGTGTGTATCAATTTATAAATTATTTGTATAGATCAATTATCTATGAAGTATAGTGATATATTTTAAATTAAATAAAAATTAATAATCTATTTATTCTGCTTCCAAAATTGATTGATTAAATTTTTAGAAATTGTAACTTAAAATTCTGACCGGAACAATCCTAGCCTTGAATTTAATATGAAAAAGTTCTCCACTTAGTTACGCCTATGCCCTGTATGCTAATGTATTTATACCTGTATATATATATGTATATATATATATATACAGTGTGCGACCTATCCAAGCCAAGTCCGCCATAATACTTCTTCCAAAGTAAGGAAGCCAATTTTTAGAACAAATTAAATCCCGCACGATTTTTAGTGAAATAGTGTTTTTTACGCAACATTGTTCTTCGCACGATAATGGGATTATTTTATGACATTATACTTCAGATTACAAAAAATTGAGAAAATGTCTCGAAAAATATAGCACGATCTTGAGTATTTATTTAAATAATGCTGATATCCTCCTCTCTTAGTTTGATATCGAATTACTGGGTGACAGTATGCAGGAGATGATTAATAAAACAAAGAACATGTTTTCGAAGCACAATTCGCGTTAATTATAAAGACTTGATTTCTACGCCCGACCGGCATGACATTTCGCCGGCCGGGGCGCGAGTCCATTGACAACTGCCGGACACTGTGACATGCCGCGCTGCCAATGATCGCGGCAAAAAAGCACATTGAAGATGACAGTTGGACCAACATGATACGTAGCAACTGTCATAACAAATAAAATGGCGTATGCAAACGCCTGCGCTATATTCTATAACTAAAACTAACATTATTAGATGTGCATGTCAGGCGAGCGAACAAAAATAAGAGACAAAAGATCGTTTTTCGAGGCTTTACGAGGCATTTACATACATGCACAGCAAACGTAATATTTTTTGACATTTCTTTCATCCATGAATCAGAGAAAAATTACGGCAAGCGACTTGAAGCATGAACCTTTACAATCACGTTAATTCCATTACTCGACGCTGGCTGCTCAGAGATGTGCATTCCCTGTAACCTCAGATTGTCTATGCCTTGTCTCAGAATACCTGTATAACTGGAGGTTAACATGGGAATATACAAAGTTATATACCGATCTAAAATGTATTTAACCCTTTCTTTACGGGTCGGTGGAATACAAATTATACTGTCAACACGGCGTGAATTTTTCAAACCATTTTTTTTGCTTACAACTAGTGTTTGAAGCATAAATGTACTTATCTGACCTACTTTCATATATTACATTGGTTCTTCTATCATTTATCTATCAGATGATGCATAAAAAACTATTATATTTAACAAACGTTCATTATGTAACTCTTTACAGAAAAATCACTCCTGTGGCAAAACCTAACGCTATTTATTCACATGCTTTACAGATTCTTTTAAATAATACATGTATGTTGATAAAGGGAATGACCGCACTTTAAATTTCCTACCGTAGATGTCACAATGAGTACTGAAAGTCGCAAAACTATACGTCAACCGATGTCAACGGTCGGGGAATCTTTGACGGCATATGCCGACAACCGATGCGAAATGTTTTAAGTTCACATTTCATTGCTAAAACTAAATGTCTTTCTAGTGATGTTTGTGTTAAGGCCTTGACAGTTGACCTGACTATCGATGATGTGTTGACTTCGAAGTATCATTAAATTTTTAAATATTAATGAGCGTATCGTAGGCATTTCAAAAACCTGTATACATTTATTACCAATCGTAAAATACGAGTAGTATTGGCTGGCATACATATTGTGGTACAACGACTTTATGAACGTTTTACAAGCACATTTCACACACACGAGAGTATAATCTTCCACATACCTCCGAAACATTCGGAACTATCTGCTGCTAGGGAATCTCTGGTGGAGAAGATGAACATGTCTCTTGAAAGGGTTTTACGATGGGGCGACCTCAACCTCGTCAGTTTCAACATTTCCAAAACCCAATAATGCACTTTCTCCACCAAGAAGACTGCTATGGATCCTGTATCTTTCAACGGTTGTTCTCTTCCAAAAGCAAGCTCCATCAACATTCTTGGATTATTAATCTCCAATAATGTCAAATATTACGAGTCAATTAAGTAAAAAGCCGGTCTAACTTCCAAAAAACTAGGCGTATTATGTAGATCACTTCTCATATATAAAGGACGAATCCGACCTATCCTTGAATACGGCAGTCATGTTTGGATTGGAGCCCCAAAATACCTTCTAAACTTAATTGACTCAGTTCAAAGAAGAGAAATTCGTTTGTTAAGCAATGACACTCTTACATTTAACCTGCAATCAATGGAACACAGGCGTAAGATTGGTTCTCTTAGTCTTTTCTACCATTATTACCATGGTCGCTGCTCTTCGGAACTTAAAGAACTAATTCCTCCTGCACCCACCCACAACCGACAAACTCGTCTTACACTTTCCGAACATCCATACACGGTTAATGTGTGTCGACCAAGAACTGGCAGTTTCCAAAGCTCTTTCCTTACTGCCACCGGTAAGCTTTGGAATGCTCTTCCAGCGTCTGTGTTTCCTCCTTCCTACAATCTGGGTCTCCCCAACCCACACACAAACACGAAAACAAGACACGTTTCCCGCATGCAACGTCCAGCCTCCCTGTCTGAGCGTCATAGAGTGCACTGGTCTTGACCGGGTGCGCTCTCCTGCATGCGATTACATAAATAAACAAGCACATTTATAATATTCTAATACTGTAGTATTATTTCTCTCCCCTAACTGGAGCATGAGAGTCTCAGTATGGGGTCGATGAGCCCATTGTAATCAAGTGGATACTGCCCTGAATGATGCATGCAGAGTCGTCACAGGCTGCCTCAAACCAACACCCATTTCTAAACTATACCCCTTGGCTGGTATTGCACCACCAAACATAAGACGCAAAGTCATATGCGCCGAAGAAATTCGTAAGGCAATCAACCAACAGTCCCACTGCTTGTATAATCAGATACCCACAACACCCAGACTGAAGTCGCGAAACAGCTTTCTGAGATCCACACAACCTCTCACATCCGGCCCTAAAAATGAGAGACTCCAGCTCTGGCACCAAGTCGCATCAGAAGATTTCAATATTTCATTACCCCAAAGGAAAGCCTCCCGACTGGCGGACCTAGAAATCCCTGAACAGGTGAAGAACCAGAGTTGGGAGAAAAATGGACAACCTCCAGCGGTATATAATGCTTCGGCAGGAAGAGTCACTGCTGTGCGTCTGTCGAGACCTGCAGACTGCCTCACAACTAAGATCCTGCCCCGTGTGCCCAACTAGCTACATGCCAAAACCTAATGGCAGATTTAGGGCGAAAACAATATGAAATAAATAACTCTTCAAGAAATTGATAAATATACACTTGCAATCCCCCAACCCACACACAGACACGAACACATCACACGTTTCCCGCTTGCAGCGTCCAGCCTCCCTGGCTAAGCGTCATATAGTGCACTGGTTTTGACCGGCTCCGCTCTCCTGCATGCGATTACATAAAAAAAACCTTTACAAATAAATTCATGAAAAAATATTTATTTCTTAGATATAATCTGAAGTTATATAAATGACTTAGAAAGTTGAATTCTTCGTTGAAGGATGCTACTGTCACATTTTATTGCCATTTCTTCCTGAAACCTTTCACTTTCTCTTTATATAACCGCCTAAAGATATATTATATGATAAAAATATAATAATTAAATATATAAGAAAGGTAAAAAAAAACACTTCCTATTATTTGAAATCTCCATTAAGTCAACAATGGCCGGCGGGTATAGCTCAATGGTCAAAGCGTTTGCTTTGCAAGCCAAGAGTCGTGGGCTATATCCCCGACGAAGATTTAAAAAAATGTTTTTTAATCGATTTCTAAGCACTAAAATACTCCGGTTGTTGTGAATTTTATCCCTCACCTGTAAAACGCTAGTCATAGCCTATCAATTAAAATTTGTGGTAGACGAAAGTCGTCCCGTGAAGACATTCATAGTAAATTCCTGTTATAATAAAGGATGATGCGAGAATCTCGGGTTGTAGTCTATGACGTTGGCGGACCAACACTCCACATGCAGCGCTTAGCCATATGCAGCATGGTAAGCGTCATAGAATTCCACAGATTCAGAATTACTATCTGTCGGTATTCTCTTGTAAGTGTTAAAAAAAATCAAGCTTATTGTCAGATCTTATTTTAAAAATTGCAGAATATAGCTGCTTTTTTTAAGCTATGGGTCGTTGGAAACTATACATTTTTGTGTCCTTTAAATCAAATCGGTTTTCTATGCGTTTTTTAACGTAATTTCGTTACATTTTTACATGATAATTTTTAACCAGATAAGTACATTTATGCTTCAAATACTAGTTTTATAATTGACAGTATAATTTGTATTCAAGCCGAGCCGTAATGAAAGGGTTAAAGCTGGAGTACCAATTTTGATGTATTATATTACTTGAAGATGGCTCATGTAGTGGTTTTGTTGCCTGTTTGTAAACTGGTATAGCGGATTCCGGTTTTTAGCGTAGGTCAGTCGGTCGAGAGATTGGTTTCTAGTGTCAAGTTGATGGTTAAAAACCGACTTGAGAAATTGCCGACTAAGTACATCGATTAGCATTACATTCAATTCAGTAAAAAAACACGTTTTATTGTTGTTTCTTTGGCAGATCTCGATGCCGTTCATGATACTCGTATTGATATACACTCAAACCTCTTTTTGTGCGACTTTTTTTTGTGCGATTTTGAAGTTATGCGTTTTCTTTTTAAAATATATTTTTGAGATCACATGAACGTATATACATATAATCTTAAGAATATACAGTTGAGCCCCATATTAAACTACTCCGAATAACACGATGAATTGAAATATTCGCCGCCTATACCCCAACTTGAGCCGAGTGTTACAAGGCCGACTATTCATTTGACACGGGTTCGGCTGCACACACACAGCCGGGCGGCCGTCTGTGCGGTACAAAGAGTCAAACGTTGGCTAGCGTCTGTGTATAAGAGCAATTAAAAATAATGAAATCGCAATAAGAAAATCTATTATTGATAAGACCAACATAAGTTTCAAATTATCATCATACACAAGAGATACGTTATTAGACAAAACTGAACAAGCGCTCAGAATCTTTACTGAAGATTTAACCAAAAAAAGAAGCCCGATAAGTAGTTATTTACTTCACGAAAAGGCACGTAAATTTTATGAAGAAATAGAAAAATTGGAGCCATCCACTGATTCATGTTCCGGGGAAATAAAAAAAAATTGTTCGTTTTTGAGTATATTTTATATAGCAGCTTACAAGTTAGGCGGTTTTTAAAATCCATGGAACGCATCTTCCCTTTTTCTATGTAAACCATAGCTTTTTTTGGGCGATTTAATACGGAACGCATCTGTCGTACAAAAAAAGGTTTAGGTGTATATCTATATCGTATTGTTATATATAATTGAATATATATTTGCCGGCGGGTATTGCTTAGTGGTTAAAGCATTTGATTGGCAAGCCGATGATCGTTGGTTCGATCTTCAACGGAGATTAAAAAAAAAATTGAATCGATATATAATCGTGTCGGAATGAACAGGGTCAGATCCTGTCTGCCCAGAAGTGGGCGACGTCGATGGAGTTACTCTCGGCCGTCATCAGGTCTTTCTAGGTGCAGTTACTCGGACACAGCGCACACTCCAGAAGGTGTGACAGGGTCTGCTCCATGCCGCAGTCACATTCAGTCGGTCCGCTATAAAACTGCCAGGTTTTCATTTGTGTCTTGCATACTCCGGTCCGAAGTCTGTTAAGGGACCTACATATATTCCACTCCAGGTCATGTCCAGGGGCTAGGTCCTCTTTCGGGGGAAACTAAGTATTCTCCTCAGTTGCGCTTCTCCACATGTTCAGCCGGAAGGTGGCCTCAGGTATATATACTATCAATTTTATTGTTATAACGTATAAATACTACTTATATATATTTTTAGTTAAGTAAAGACTTAACTAAAAAATATGAATTTTATGGTCTTTACCGGGGAACGAACTTATGTTTTCCCGTATGACATTCTACCCTTTTTACTTGCTGAAGGGCTAGAAGCCCTTCAGCAAGTTTGAAAGGGACTCTCATATTAGAGACTAGTACTATAAGCACTCTTCATACAAGTGACACAGAGAGAAAGATAGAGAATGCTTTTCACTGTCAAAAATGTACACAAAGTTTTTATTCTTGCTCCGTTCAATTAATTGAATTTTTTCACAAGCAAGCCTAGCTTTATCAGCTGCTCGATTGTATAATAAACTTGCGGCTTAAGTGTGAACTTGGCTGTGAAAAAAAACAATTTAGTCGTCTGTTTGTATATAAATGAAATTTCTTTCTCAACATTGTAATGCTAGTATACTTGTATTTTATCGGCCTGCTTCTATGTCAAGTCCGAAAATAGATGCCCTCACTATTTCAGAGGATATTTAAAGACCACTGGTCATAAATCAAAATAGAACTTCACAGCTTACGAGTCATCTAAACACAATCTAAGTAAATCGTTAATTCGTTAATTACTAACTTTACCCCTTTCGTTACGGAATGGTGGAATACAAATTATACTGTCAATACCGCGTGAATTTTTCAAACCATTTATTTTGCTTAAAACAAGTATTTGAAGCATAAATGTACTTATCTGACCTATTTTCGTATATCACATTGTTTCTTCTATCCTTAAGCTATCAGATGATGCATAAAAAACTATTTTAATTTACAAGCGTTCATTATGTAACGCCATACATGTGGCGGCATTGACACATATGGCTTACAGAAAAATCGCTCGTGTGACTAAACATAACGATATGTATTTGCATGCTTTACAGATTCCTGTAAATAATACATGTAGGTTGATAAAGGGAATGAATGCCCATCCGATTTCTTACCGTAGATGTCGCAATGAGTACTGAAAGTAGCAAAATGATATATCACGTCAAAAAAGGTGGCAAGAGTCCGGGAGCTTGAAGAAAAGGCCGCCGTTGCTAATGCTCTCCTGCGACATTCGAAAAATATGTCTGAGCCAGGTCCGCCTTCGTCTCTTGACACGCTGTAGTATGGAAAGCTGCCACATCCGCTCTTTTATTTCATAATTACTCACGAAGTTAAACCATCGCACTCCCAGTATTCTACGTAGACATTTTCTTTTTCAATTTGTTTTTTTCCCTTACAGAAACATTACAAATTTGAACTACTTAATTAGTTTCAGAAAAATAATAAAAATTTCATAAAATAAAAAAAATACAATATATACAAATATAAGTTCTTATGATTAAGTACTAAGAACAAAGTAATAAAGACAAGCAACAGAAGGTCCCAATGCTCATCAAATAGACAATGTCAAAAAATTATTCCTCCAAAGAAAATCGTGGAGTTCATGTCTGAATTGGGCCTCCCTTACGCGAAATATATCATCATCCGAGGCGATTTGGTTAAACAGTCTGATCCCTCTCTCAAGAGTCATAGTCTCTGGCAGGTGAGTGTTACTCTTTGAGAGAGCGAACAATCTGTGCCTCCTTCTGTTTTCAAAGCTCATAATTCGGCTGCATTGGCTTTTTGTGAGACGCCGAGATTCACAGCCGTGAAGAGGAATGGGAATTTGGGTATAAGAATATTAAATAAAAGTATAATCTATGATATTGTGGATTTTAGGTTTAGCCGTGTGTGGCGAAATTCTTCTTGCCAATATTTCGACCGCCATTGCAGGCCATTTCAAATCTGGCCGTGAAAACCTAAGAAGTTATTTATAATCTATGAATTTATGAGTTCTTAGACCATTATTTATGGTCAGCAATAAGACATCGAACCACTCGATTCCGAATTAATGGGGCTTATTTCTTATAGCGAACATTAAATACCGTTTCATCTGGTCACGGACCATACAATTACGGAGCAGGCATCTGTAGCAAATGATATGTTCCCATTACTTTAGCGAATATTGGAACAACCGCATGTTTCGCATTTACAACGCCAATGGAACAAAAAATGCGCTCGATCGAACGTTTTTTTTAAATTTTATTTCTTGACCATTCTTCTTCTTTGTAGTATCAATCCGGTGGATCGGTTTGCAGCAACAGAATCTTGCATCTCGATCTCCATTCCTCTTGGTCCTCCGCAACCCTCTTCAGCTCAGCATAAAGCTCCATCAACATGCTTGGATTATCAATATCGAATAATGTCAAATATTACGAGTCAATTAAGTGTAAAGCCGGTCTCACTTCCAAAAAACAGGGTGTATTATATAGATCACGTCGGTATTTCAGATAAACAACTTCTTCTATATAAAGGACAAATTATCCTTGAATACGGCAGTCACCTTGGAGCCCCAAAATACCTTCTAAACTTAATTGACTCAGTTCAAAAGAAGAGCAATTCGTTTGATAAACAATGACATGCTGTATCTAATCTACAATCAATGGGAACACAGACGTAAGATTGGTTCTCTTAGTCTTTTCTACCGTTATTACCACGGTCGCTGCTCTTCGGAACTTAAAGAACTAATTCCTCCTGCACCCACTCACAGCCGACAAACTCGTCTTACACTTGCCGAACATCCATACACGGTTAATATATGTCGACCAAGAACTGGCAGCTTCCAAAGTTCCTTTCTTAATGCCACCGGTAAGCTATGGAATGCTCTTCCAGCGTCTGTGTTTCCTCCTTCCTACAATCTGGATCTCTTCAAGAAACAGATAAATATACACTTGCAATCTCCCCAACCCACACACAAATACGAACACAACACACGTTTCCACACACGGCTAAACCCAAAAGCCACAATATCAATATACATTTAGTGTCGGGTTAATTACCCTGCCTCCTTTAAGAGTCTCTTACTCTCTAAAAAATATTATATCGTTATTACATGGAAATACATAAGCATTTTTAAAAAAAAAATTGATATTAGCTCAATATAGCCTTTGCAAGCTGGTGCCAAAAAGTTTCGATATACTATCTTTAGAGTCTTATTTTTGTTCACTTTTCGGACACGCATATATTATAATGTTAGCAATATAAGAAAATGCGTTGCGTCGCCATTTTGCTCGCCTGCGACAGCAGATAGTTCGTCAAATGGCCGACAGGTGATCGGAGGGCGCTGCGCGTGTACGGTGCGCTCGCCTTCACTTTCGGCCCGAGTCTCGACGAAATTAGATCGTTCATTGATATTGTGGCTTTTAGGTTAAGCCGTGTGTGGCGAATTGGTCATTTTCAATATTTCGACCACCATTGCAGGGGTCTTCTATAGGGTTGATGCCTTAGTGTCATCTAAGTCATCAACCCTGAAGAAGACCCCTGCAATGGCGGTTGAAATATTGGAAAGGAGTAATTCTCCACACACGGCTAAGCCCAAAAGCCACAATATCAAATCTGGCCGTGAAAACCCAAGAAGTTAGATAGTTCATTGTTTGTGGCCCGGGCGAAAAACCGAAGTTTGTCAATCAAAAAGTTCTTTGTGTTGCTCATCTGCTCCTCATCCCTCAATCACGCGTCCAGATGACGATCCCGTCGACATGGAGTCGTTCTTTGAGTAAACGGGCATGTCAATATATCGCAAACAAATAATAATAAAAATGGTTGACCTATCAATTCTCTAAAGGAATATTTTCGGCGATCTAACGAGAACCGTGTTTGCATACAAAGTGCGATTGTAATCGAAAAAAAAAATACTCAGTATTTTGTTTTTTATTATAATTTTATTTGCTGGTGGGTATAGCTCAATGGTCAAAGCGTTTGCTTGACAAACCAAGGATCGTGGGTTCAATCCCCGACAAAGTTTTTTTTATGGATTTTTGATCACTAAAATACTCCCTGTTGGTGTGAATTTGAACTCTCGTAAGCTGCCAGTCATAGCCAATTAATTAAGAATGATGTTAAATGAAAGTCGTCGCGTGAAGACCACCCATTCACAGAAAAAGTTGATGTAATAATAAGGATGATGCGTGAATGTCGGGCTGTAGTCTATGACGTTGGCGAATGGACACTCTACATGCAGCGCTTAACCATGTGTAACATGATTAATTAGCTCCGCATAACTCACAGGTGAGACTTTAGCATCACTATCACCATCTGTCGATATTTTTCTTTATGTGCTTACATAAAAAAATGCACCCACACAATGACAATATATTATCAAAAAAAAAAATAGATTAAGCCATAATAGAGGTCACAAAAATAGTTAACCTTCCCAAATATGGCTAAAAGTGTCATATATTTATGTCTTACGAATTCAATAAAACATATTAGGCCGTTCGGGAGTTATTTTTCTTTTAAATAAAGAACATTTTTAAACTGGCCATTTCGAATTATCGCGATCGATCGAATTCGAAATTTTTAAATTTGAATTTTAGCGATCGCAGTTTTGCAACAATTTATGACTTTATTATGTCCTAATCAGGCATTCCAGAACGTGGTGCATCTACAACATCAAAATTTCAGGATCTAAATTATAAATATTCTTTAATTTTTTATTTTTTTTTATTAGAATATTATTTTATTATTTCAATATTCTATCTAAATTTGACTATATAAAATATGTATTTATACCGCGGACCTTGAATCGCGCCATTTTGGTTTCGAAAGTCCGCGGTTCATCCGATTTTTGTGCTGGGGAAGGATTAAGTAATAATGATCAGTATTTATAATGATATCCTGCTCAGGTATTTAGGACATCGATTAACTGGATGAAGGATGCAGGATCAGGTTCACAATACAAACGCTTGTTTCTGTTTCACATATTACTCGTTTATTCGTCAATAACGTCGCCCGTTATAGGAACGCCCTTAGGCGCTCCTATAACGATGGCGGGCGAGTTCCGACTGACTGCCCGCTCTGACATTTCGGCGGTACCACCCGCCAAGATGACAGTTGTACCAACTGGCAATGGGCCAACTGTCATAACAATTATTTTGGCGTATGCAAACACCGTTTGACTTAAACAATTAATATTATTTGTGCATGTCAGGCGACCGAACAAAATAAGAGAAAAATATTATTTTGCGAGGCTCTACGCCTACACTGTATGGCATTATATACATCAGAACTCTGGTCTAGCTATCCTAAACGAGAGTGGAAGAAGCTCAAAGTTGCGTATAATAATTCATATCGCCAACTTGTGCAAACTCCCTAGATTTTGTAGCGCATCTGACATGTTTGCGGAGGGCGGAGTCCATTCATTCCCAGCATTATTGCGGCACCGTGTTGCCGGCTTCTGGAGCAGGATAAGGAGGTCGAACAACACCATCATCCTGGCTGCTTCTGAATGGCTGAGATGGCAGCGACCACCATGAATGAATTATTATATATATATATAATTATTATTTTGTATCTAAAATGTATCTATGTATCTATAAATATGGCAGATTGGGTATTGCACAACCCACCCAATCCTGCTGGAATAAAAAGCTCATTATTATTATTATTTACGGCATCAGCCTAAAGGAGCTATATCAAGCTGATATCAATAATTATTTGCTTGTATGAACGTTATTTCTAACTACTTGATGGTAATCAAGTAAAGGCAATTTCTTTTTGCATTATTTAATTCAATTAATGGCACTAATTATTTAACAAACGTTCAGTAATGAACACTTAAAAAGTGAAGTAAAAAATTATCGTTTGGCAGCAGAAAAATAATAAATCGACAGGAAATAATTAATAATTGGTGAATAATAATAGGTAAGATTAAGGTTTCATTTTATGCGTTAATTATTTATTAATTATATATTTTTTGTATATTTTTTTTCCATTTGCATTGTATAACTGGCCACATTCATACTGACACAGTGGATACTGGCAATTTACTTAGTCTACTGCTGATTATTTTACTTACTACAAAAATCTTGAATTAGTTACTGAACAAAGAAATACAGGTCTAATGTAAAATTTGCCGAAAATTCCGATTTTCACTTTGCATATTTGAAAGGGTATCAAGCAAAAACTACTGCTTAGAATCATACCAAAGTTTTTATCAGCAAGCATTGCTCTATCAGCTGATAAAATATGTACTGATATCCTCCTCTGTTATTTGTTATCGATTTACTGGATGGCAGGATGTAGGATCAGGTTCGCAATACAAAAAACTTATTTTCGTTTCACAATCCGCGTTTATTTGTCAAACACTTGCAACAAAAAGACGGTCGCGAACTAACTCCAACTGTCGACTGCCGGCGCGCTCTCATCTTACGCTGCCAACCGTCGCTGCAGAAAAAACTGATTCAAGATGACAGTGGTACCAACAGGAAATGGGCCAACTGTCATAACAAATAAAATGGCGTATGCAAACACCGAGTATTATTATTATACAATTAAAACTAACATTAGATGTGCATGTCAGGCGAGCGAACAAAAATAAGAGACAAAAGATTCGTTCTTCTTTACGACATCAGCCTAAAAGAGCTATATCCAGCTGATATCAGTACTTATTATCAGGTTTAAGTGTGAGATTGGTTGTAAAAAAATACTATTTAGTCCTTTGTAGGAAAAAAAAGAAATTCCTTTCCGAGTAACCTATTATAATATTTTTTTATAAAAAATATTTATTTAAAGTATCTAAAAAAAATACCTGCATATTTTCTCATCAAAAAACGGATACTAAAATTACAAAAAATATTTTTATAGTTTAATGTTTTTATTTTTTCCATTTGTTTTATTTTACCTGTTTATTTAAATTTAATGAATTAATTAATTAATAAAAAATTGAAATAAATAACCTTGCGTGATTTTTAATTAAAAAATAAACTGGTATTGATTTACACCAATAGATACTTAGAATATTTAAAAATGTTATTTATTACAGAATTAGGCAAAATATAAAAAATGCGCTGTAGACGACATTTTTTTAAACATTTTTTTTCATACTAATCGTATTCACGACATTAATATTATGTATACAAAAAGTGTACTTGGAGTGTCTCTAAATTCCGCAATGTCTTAAAACTAAGGCGTATAACCAATGCGTCTTCCATGTATTAACTTATGGCGAAGAGACGTGGAATCTGACAGCAAGTCTTACACATAAAATAAAGGTCACCCAGCGTGCTATGGAGAGATCCATGAGTGTCGCTAAAAGATAGAATCCGAGACGAGGAAATACGCAGAAGAACTCAAGTAGTAGATGCTGCCCAACGAATAGGCACACTCAAGTGGCAATGGGCAGGACATATCTGTCGAAGAGACGACGGTCAATGGGGAAGTTAAATATTGGAGTGGCGTCCAATAACTGGCAAACGAAGCATTGGCCAACCCCTGCATGATGGACTGACGACATTAGAAGAATAGCGGGAGTGACCTTGATGCGGAAGGCAGAGGATCGAAGAGGATGGAGACTCATGCGGGACGTTGCTTGCGGAGCCTTAAATTAATATTCTTTGACTCAACAATTTTCGTTTTTTTATGGAAAGCTAGCCTTGCTAGATGTATGCGATTGTTGACTTCTCTTTTTGTTCTGCCATCCCAGGTGATCGTACTTCCAAGGTATACAAACTCTTTTGCATCTTTTAGGGTTACTCCTAGCATTCATATATTCATGTTCTGCTGCTAATTGCGGCTTACTCTCATGACTTTGGTTTTTGTGCTGTTTATGTTCATATTAAAGTTATAATTAAATATGTTTTCCATTGATGTCAGCACTTCAGTGAGTTCATCTTCAGTTTCAATACCATATATGTTATGAATATGGGGGAACTATAGCCCGGTATTCACGCACCTTCTATTAAATATATGTAGACGACAATATGTTGCAGTTAGTTGATCGCGATAATGTATTCGTATATCATATTAACATATTTTATGCTAAAATTTGAAATTCCGCACATAATCAAGCTACAGTTACTTTGTGTGGCATTTAATGAATTTCTCGCTCACATTTGGGAACGTCTGGTATGCTCATTATAAAAGGTAGCTGTACATTTTAAATTAATAATAATGTATACCAGACTACCGACACTCTACAGAATGTATGGGGGCGAAGCAATGTGTGAATAATTTAACATTTTTTCATACATCTTCAGTGTATTCAGTCAAGAAAACAATACATTTTAATCCTATGAGCAATTAAGGTGACTCATAACCTTTTTAAAACACATCACCATCAGTCTGTATCCGTCCACTGTTGAACGTAAGCCTCCCGCATGAGTCTCCATCCTCTTCGATCCTCCGCCTTCCGCATCCAGGTCACTCGCTATTCTTCTTATGTCGTCAGTCCATCTTGCAGAGGGTCACCAATGCTTCGTTTGCCAGTTCTTGGGCGTCATTCCAATACTTTCTTCCCCATAGACCGTCGTCTCTTCGACAGATATGTCACATTGCCACTTGAGTGTGCCTATTCGTTGGATAGCATCCACTACAGGAGTTCTTCTGCGTATTTCCTCGTTTCGGATCTTTTAGCGACACTTCTCTCATGGATCTCTCCATAGCACGCTGGATGACCTTTATTTTATAGGTAAGACTTGCTGTTGGATACCACGTCTCTGCGCAATAAGTTGATACAGGGAGGATGCATTGGTTAAACGCCTTAGTTTTAAGACGTTGCGGAATTTTCGCTTTAAAAATGTACTTTAGTTTTCCAAATTCTGCCCATCCCAGTTGTATACGCCTATCGATATAAGGTAATTTAACGTAAATCTACCTAAATGCTTATAAAACTGTTTGCTACATTGGTTAAGAACAACTCAAGTCTGGAATTCAGTTGCGTGGAATTCTTGGAAAGCTTCTGTTTGATTAAGTTTCCAAATACCTTCAGGATATGTAATATTATGTTGGCATTTAGTTTTGGGTAAACAATATCGCTTTGAACTAATGTGGATATCTTGCAGACTTGACTGATTACACACATCTAAATAGTTACAAAGCGAACGCTTCGTTGAATACTTAGTACTTGTTGAATGAAGTGGCATTTTAAATGATTTCTTCATATTTTTCCATCGTGAAATTCTCTGGCCAATAACAATATTTTGCAAAACGAAAAACGCAAATTAAATAATTTCTTAATGTCTAACAACAATATTTAAATATATATCTATATAAAATTCAAATTAGGAACATATGGTCACCATAAACTGCCGCCACTTGGTTTTCTTAGTTTTCTTTATCCATGCCTTATTTCCTATACAAAGATTCGTATTTTAGTGGTAGCAAATCTGGGATGGCAGAACAAAAAGAGAAGTCAACAGTCGCATACATCAAGCAAGGCTAGCTTTCAATAAAAAAGCTAAAAATTCTTGAGTCAAAGAATATTAATTTAAGGCTCCGCTAGCAACTTTTGTTCTGGAGCATCTTGATGTACGGCTGTGAGACATGGTGCTTATCTGAAAGTGATATAAAAAGACTAGAGGCCTTTGAGATGTGGTCATACAGAAGAATTCTCGGAATTTCTTGGAGAGACTACGTCACGAACAATGAGGTTCTCAGGATAATCAAGGAAGATAGGCACCTAATAAGAACCATCTCACAGAGGCGAGCCCGATGGATCGGTCACATCATGCGCCACGATGGTCTTCTTAACGACATTGTGAAAGGATGGTTCAGGGTAGAAACTGTAGAGGGCGTCCTAGACGGAGTATTTGCAGCAAGTGTTCGAGGACATGAGTTGTAATCTAATGCTGAGCTGAAGAGGGTTGCGGAAGACCGATTGGAGTGGAGATCGAGATGCAAGATTCTGTTGCTGCAAACCAATCCGCCGGATTGATACTACGAAGAAGAATAGAAATATAAACGTACATTTAGTTGAATAGAATTATATACAAACGTTAATTATTTTTTCGCTCTCACTCCCACTGCCATGTCTGATCCCCACTTCTTAAAAATTCTATCCATTGACTAGCATCTCGAACTCTTTCACAACATTCTGCAAATAGAAGCGGAGGCCATCGAATGTTGACTATACGAACCAAACGGTCCGTGACGTATACTCAAAATATTCTAGCGATAATAGCTGTCAAGGTTTTGCAAACCATTTTTGATTTAATCTATGTAAATAAAGCCGCGCGGCATGGTGCAGTGGTAAAAGCGTTTGCTTGTCATCCAGACGCTGCCGGTTCAAATCCCAAACCATGCATGATTTTTCAAAAAATATATTTAATTAAATGTTACTCCAATACATGTCTCCGGAAGGATTGAGCCACTCCTTAAGTACAAAAAATAAATTCTACAAACCTCGGGAGCGTCCGACTAATATTCCGATCTGTTTAATAATAACAACAAATACCTTGGTGGACCTGGAAATACCTGAACAGATAAATATCACAGTTGTTAAAAAAATAAAATCTTTGAGCGTTGGGGAATGCTTTGGCAGGGATAGTCACTGTTGTGTGACTGTGGAGACCTGCAGATCTAAGATCCTGCCTCGTGTGCCCAACTAGCTGCACATCAAGACTTAAAGCTTGCAACACACGGGTTATGGGTGTTGCCAGACATTGGGTGGAAACAATTTGATGTCACTGACACGACGAAGAAAATGGAACACTCAAATATTTCTCAGCTACTACAGCCGCAGTCTATTTAAATTCACGAGCTCTTGATCTGGTGACTCCTGGGAACCATCTATGTTCCCGTGTGGAACTCTGGGTATACAGGTGTTGTAAGAAAAGGTATGCCGGTGGGTATAGCTCAATGGTCAAAACGCTTGCTTTGCAAGCCAAAGGTCGTGAGTTCGATCCCCGACGGAGATTAAAAAAAATGGATTTTTAATCGATTTCTGAGCACTAAAATACTCCAGTCGTAGCCTATTAATTAAAATTGGTGGTAGACGAAAATCGTCCCGTGAAGACCACCCATTCATAGTGAATTCCTGTAATAATAAAGGATGATGCGTGAATCTCGGGCTGTAGTCTATGACGTTGGCGGATTAACAATCCACATGCAGCGCTTAGCCATATGCACCATGATAAGCGTCAAAGTATTCCACAGATGAGACTTCGGAATTACTATATGTCGGTATTCTCCTGTATGTGTTTACATAAAAAGGTATAGACAAATACGGCTGCATTGGCTTTCAGTGAGATGTCAAGATACTCAGTCGTAAAGAAGTATTGGACTGATGCAAGCGATGTATAGTCGGCACTTTGTTTTGAGCGAGTATATCAGCAAATCTCTATATCGTTCGTATCTTTCTTTAGATTTGAAAGAAGTCTTGTTTGGATATGTCACATAAAGCCAATGCAACCGTATAATGCGTGAAAAATGCCTGCTTAGTATACTGGGGATATGTTTGTTTACTTTGTAAGAAATATTTCTTTATAAAAAAAGTGTATGGATTTGTATCAGCGAGGTCATATAAGTCATATAATGTGATGACTTCAGCTTCTCCAACGAAGCATGAACCATGACCCTGGTTGGCATGGTTCACGGTTCGTTGACAGACAGTTCATTTTAGAAACCAGCAACATTGTACCAGTGGTATAAAAACCACTTCCGGTCCGCTAAAGTTGAATGCCAGTCCACGAAAAATTGACATAGACCGGCCTTTTTTTTAAACTTATTGATATCCTCCTCTTCCATTTAGGACATCGATTGACGGAATGATGGATGCAGGATCAGGTTCACAACACAAACACTTGTTTCTGTTTCACGATACACGTTTATTCGTCAAACACTTGCTACAAAAAAGACCGTTGTGGCCCACGCCATATAGGCATGGCCATCACGGTCGCGAGCGTTTGTTCAACTGCCAGCTCACGGCGCGCTCTGACAAGTCGGCGGTACCAACCGCCAAAATGACAGTCGTACCAACTGGCAACGGCCCAACTGTCATTACAATTATTTTGGCGTATGCAAACACCGCTAACATTATATAATTAAACTAACATTCGATGTAGATGTTAAGCAAGCGAACCAAAATAAGAGACAAAAGATCGTTTGTCGAGGCTTTACGGCTTCGGCCTTAAGGAGCTATATCAAGCTGATATCATTGTATAAAAATATTTTAGCGAGTATACGTCAGTAGTAAGGTGTTTGCTTACCATACCCAAAGTTCGATACCAGACGATGGTTAAAATAAAAATGTTTTTCAATCGATTACTAAGCCATATAAATATAAACAATTGTTGTAAATTTGATCCTTAACACGTAAAATGTCAGTCATAGTATATTAATCAATAAGAATTGTTATAGCATTCATTGCGAGTCTTGCGGTAAAGTAATTTATTATAACTATAATTTTTTTCTTGTTTTATTCTTTAAATATGGCGAACCACAATGTTACTGATAGGTTATGAAACAAAGGTTATTGTTAGATCATTGTAGGTAAGCAACATTAAACGCGCACCTTACTTGGATGGTAACCGCTTAAAGTGAGCTTAGCTGCTTTTACATAACAAATATATATATAATCGTGTCGGAAACAACAGGGACAGATCCTGTCTGCCCAGAAGTGGACGACGTCGATGGCGTTACTCCCAGCCATCATCAGGTCTTTTTGGGTGCAGTTACTCGGACACGGCGTACACTCAAAAATGTGTGACAGGGTCTGCTCAACGAATGAATGCGATTCTAATCTCTTTCACGGGTTCTTTCTTTTATCACTTCTGTGCAGTGGCCACAATTGTTCAGAGGGGACTCTCACTGGACTTATCAGTTGCTAACTGATCATAATCTGAATGAGCGCGTCATCAAGGAGATTTAACTGTCCTCGGGTGTGATGCGGGTGTGAGGCGGGTAAAGTCCAGGGTCTGCTCCACGCCGCAGTCACATTCACTCGGCCCGCTGTAAAAATGCCAGGCTTTCATTTGTGTCCTCGTCTAGCATACTCCGGTCCGAAGTCTGTTAAGCGACCTCTATATATTCCACCCCTGGTTGTGTTCAGGGGCTAGGTCCTCTTTCGCGGCAATCCAAGTATTTTGGTGTGTATTTATCAAATTTTCTCCAAATAACTTATAGCTTGTGCCTTCTGTCACTAATTTCTGGTATTTTAAGTTTTTTTAAGCCCGAATTCTAGTAAAATTAATTAATTATGTTTATTAGTCTGGCAGTATATAGTAATAATCGTGTATACAATAGGATTATGTACTATATTATTATGTACGAATATTCAATATCTCATTATACATTCAAGGTGAGGACCAGTCTATTACATAATGATACGTTTGAAAAGTTTGTCAGTTTATCTATGTAATACTAAAGGGCTTCTCTCTTGGCGCTTCGCGGCCTAAAAAACATTATTTTTATTTTTTTATTTTAATTCAATGCGCAATATCTGAAACTCGCAGCTTTAATCGATCAAAATAAAGTACCGCTTATACAGTGCACGTATCGTCCATATTCCTCACTACGCCTTTGAATCTTGACATCGCACTAAAAGCCAATGCAACCGTGCAATGGGCTTCGAATATAAATGCCTGCGTAGAGTACTGGTATGACTTTGTAAGGAATGACGAGATGAGAGAGCAGACAGAGCAGCTTTTAATACTACAGTCGGACATTATGATCCAAGTTGGGACATATACTTCGGATGCCACAGGAGAGCATAAACTACAGCGGCCTTTTTATTCAAGCCAGGCTCACGCTTCTATTAGGAACTCATGGGAGGCAGAACTGATATAGATCAGGTGAGAACTATGGCAGCTGATAAAGCTTTGTGGCAGCAGTTTGGGGCGACCATAAGCTACAGAGAGGGAATCAGACATGGTGATAACGATAGAACATACAAATCTATTTATATTAAAAAGAAAGTTCTTTTAGTTACACCATTTATAACTCAGGAACGGTTAGATCTGTGATTTTTTTAATTTATTTGGATTTCGAATAAAAAAATACTATTTATACATATATTTATATATATATTTTATTTTGCACACAACGCCATCTCTTTGATGAAATCGCGGACAAAAACGAACTTGGCGTTCTACAGGCAGAGACTTGAGACGACAGAGGGGATCCAAACAGCTTGCACCGCGGCTCTAAAGGCTAATCCGGAGAATGCCTTCCGCGACGCCTTCAATGCTTGGAAATCGCGCTGGCAGCGCTGCATCGACGCAGAAGGCTCTACTTTGAAAGTATTTAAAGAATTGTAACGAATGGCTCAATATTTTTTTTTTCAAATCGACTCAGTCCTATAACTTTCCGGACAAACCCTGTATGCCTTACCTGGTAGTTCGGAGGCGTTACAAAGTTTGTCGGGTCAGCAAATACGAGTAATCTATATATGTATGTACGCACCAGATAGAAAAACAATCCAAAGTGTATCCAAAAGCACTCCAATAAATAAAAACACATACGGCCGCCACTGTCAAATTCGGGTGAGAAAAACATCACCTAAGCTTATCGCTTCTAATTGGCTCCGGCCTCGCCTCAAGTCCGACTTATCCAATCGAAAGGCGAGAATGTACCGACGAAGCGCTTCTATAAACTCGCGGTTTCTTTTTTTTGAGTGGCATTGCAACGAATGTCGGGTACACGCTAGTATTAAATAAAATACAGTGAATATGAAACGCAAAAATTGACATGTAGTAAGTTCAATAGTCTCATTGTTCGATTATCGCCTACCGAGACTTAGTACTTCCAAACAATGACCTAACATTTCCTTTTTATTTATTTATTTTTATTTATTTATTGCTTTACGGTCCACTTCATAAATTTAATACAACTCACGTCGCATCGCCGTTACGCTCGAATGCACAAAAAAACAAGCGGCATAGTCCAGTGGTTAAGCTTTTGCTTGTTATTTAGACGCCGTCGGTTCAAAGCCTGGCCAAGCTTGATTTTCTCTAAAATGGTTAAATCAAATCTAAACTATATACATGCCACAAATTGAGCTACCCCTTCTCCTTCGTAGTATCAATCCGGTGGATTGGTTTGCAGCAACAAAATGTTGCATCTCGATCTACACTCTTCTCGATCCTCTGCAATCCTCTTTAGCTCTACACAAGAGCTACAACTAACATCCTTTTCCTATTTTGTCGATGGTATTGTTCTCATAGATCTCTGTGTTCTTTGACACGTGTCATCTTTTTCTTCTTGAGCCAATGACAATGCCAATTTAATATTTTTTCACTCTGATTTATCGATCACCATTGCAGGGGTCACCATCTTAGTGCGACGTGTTTAATGACATACAATGACAACGAGATACATCGTTTATTGAGTATTTATAATGAAAACTATATATGTAGGGTCCGTCAAATAACTTTTTTTTTTTTTGAAACAGGGCGCAAAACATCGAGTGTAGCTTCGGCTGTGTGGCACATAGCGCCGTCCTGTTGAAACCAAATGTTGCCAATATCCTCCTCTTCAATTTTTGTGAACAAAAAATTCGTTCCGAAATGTTCAATTGTTGATAACGACGGTGAATTGATGTTGATGGCGCTTCACGCACTTTTTCTGCCACAGCAGCAATATTCTCGGGTGTACGCACTGTTTTTGGCTTTTCACGCTTTGGCTTATCGATGAGAATGGCAGTTTTTTTCACTTTTTTCACAAGATAACGAACATACGGAGCTGACGGTGATTCTCTTCTTCCAAAATCCGTACGCAATTTTCGCACACATCCTGCAATATTACCATGATTTTCAAAGTAATGTCGCAATATTTCCCAGCGTTGTTCAAGCGTATACACAACCATATTCGTTCAGCGGAAGGATAAAACTAATTATCTGTCAAATCAGACATGAGCTACGTGTTACCGTTCACGAAATAAGCACTAGTTGAAAAAAAAACGTTAGATGGCTGACCCGTTATAGTTAATTAATTCATTCTTCTCATATCCATTCCATATCTGAAACACAAATTGTCTCCACTTAGTTCTATCAGCTGCCACTGTCAATTTCTCATTTTAGGACATATCTGCACGAGAAGATTCACTTAGTAACACATACAGTTCCCGACAACCTCCAAAGCAGAACTCCGAGCACTTGAAGAGGGACAACTATAGTATCCGAGGCATATTTATAAGGAAATCGGAGGATTGACCCGACGCTCTCGAGGCCTGAACCATTTGTCCTAAGGAGTGACTCAATCTGATATGCGGAGATATTTATAACATTTTTTATATGAAATTGCATGCAGGAGAGCACAACTGGTCGTGATCAGTGAGCTTTATTACATTTGTTTGTTCTAATATAATATTTATTTAATTTATATAGAAATCCAATACTTTATGTAAACATGGTTTACAAGTCATTGGGTCTAAGAAGAATAAATATTACATATTTGTTGAGGTCACTGCACAATGCAAGGCCTATTGCTGAGCAGCTATGACGCATGCTAATGAGCTTTGCTTATCAATACGAACACGAAACCAAGGTGAGTAAGCATCTAATGAAGTATTACGTGAATATAAACAATAAATAAATATTCGTATTACAGCAATTCATATATTTATATAAATAAAATTATATATTATAGGAAAGAGGATAAATTTTTGCTATACTCTAGCAGTAGAATATGGTCGCCACAGATGATTTTTTTTAATGTAGACACATACAGGACAATACCGACAGATCGTGATAGAGATTCTGAAGTTTCATCTGTGGAATTATATGACGCTTACCATGCTGCAAATGGCTAACCGCTGCATGTAGAGTGTTGATCCGCCAACGTCATAGACTACAGCCCGAGATTCACGCATCATCCTTAATTATAACAGGAATTTACTATGAATTGGTGGTCTTCACGGGACGACTTTCGTCTGCCACCAATTTTGATTAATATGACTGTTAGAGCTCAAAACTCGTTTTTTTATTAAATATCTGTCGGAGATCGAACCCATGACCTTTGGCTTGCCAAGCAAACAGTTTAACCACTGAGCTATACACGCTGGCAAAATTATTTTTAGACTATGCGGCTGAATTGTTAAAATGTACAATTATGTCCGTTGCTGTAAAAATCGACATTACTTTACTTACAACTTGATACGAATAACTAAGGAAGTAGTTGTTTGAATTTTCGAATTTCACAATTACACTGTAATTGCTATTATGACGTTAAGTCATTAGTTAGCACCTGTCATCATCATTTGACATACATTTCACAACATAGTTAGTTCAGTGGCTCTTAAACGGTGATCCGCGGAGCACCGGTGCATTGCGAGGGTCCTCCAAATGCTCCGCAAAGCACAGAACCAATAAATCTATTAAATAATTCAATACTTCGAAAGGTTTTTTATTTAAGCATATCTAGTAAAACATCCGCAATGTCTTAAAACTAAGGCGTTTAACCAATGCATCCTCCCTGTATTAACTTATGGCGCAGGGCTTATCCAAAATTTATTTATTTTTTTTTACAGAATCGAAATTCCAATTATTTTTTTTACAAATATTCAGAAAAATAAGTATACATACAATAAAATAAAGAAAAAAATAAAAAATAAAAATTACACAAAAGAATAAGAAGATGACACGTGTCAAAGATCACAGAGATCAAGTAGAACAATACCATCGACAAAAGAGGAAAAGGATGTTAGAAAAGGATCGAGGTATGCTGTTAGGCCATTTAGGAGCGACATTGCCGTTGAACCAAATTGAGTGCTTGAAGCTCCACAAGCCTCGACTGGGATCAAAAACAATGGATGGCTACGATCACGGGCGTACCTATCTGGAACATAGAAGTTAAAACATTCAAGAATCCCAGGGTTGTGAATTGAACCGCGAAGAAGAAGGAATGAATGTTTGAGTGCAGCAATTTTCCTCCGGGACTCTAGCGAATGGAAAGAAAGTATCCCTAGATGAAAAAGAGTTGGGTAATGTTCGGAATTAAATTAATTGAATGGATAGTTGCCGTAAATATAAAAATAAAGACGTCGGAGAAATTTTTTATGAATTTTTTCGAGCATGAAAATGTGTTTGAATTTATTGGGATTCCAAACTAAGCTCCCATATTCCAGTACAGATAGAACGAGTGAAGAATAGAGAGTACGAAAAATTAGAGGGTTATGAAATTGACTAGCCTGGCGGGTGACGAATCCGAGAAGTTTATTGGCGCGTGAAGTTTAAATTGATTATGTGAGTGTGGAAAGTAAATCAATTATCCATGATAGTATTTATGCTCCTCAAACTATGCTTAAAAAAGTGTGCCGAGACTTAAAAAGATTAAGAATCACTGTTTGACACGATGTGTGTATAACTTACTACTGATTACTTGCACGATTTAGCGTTATGTCACCAAATCGTACCTAAAAGCATTATAGAAGCACAGTTATACTGGAGGCTTCGTTTGCGACCGCTACGCGACCTAACTCCAAATAGCAAACTGATATTCCATCGAATCTATAGTAGTTAAAAAAACAAAGGTCTTAAGTTAAATAATCGTAAAAAATATCAATGGTGTGACCTATCATGATACAGGTGGCGCAAAATCAACCATTCAACAATACTCATCCATGTTTTTTTTTATGTAAGCACATACAGGAGAATACCGACAGATGGTGATAGTAATTCTGAAGTCTCATCTGTGGAATTCTATGACGCTTACCATGGTGCATATGGCTAAGCGCTGCATGTGGAGTGTTGATCCGCCGACGGCATAGACTACAGCCCAATATTCACGCATCATCATTATTATTACTGGAATTTACTGTGAATGGGTGGTCTTAACGGTACGAATTTCGTCTACCACTAAATTTAAATTAATAGGTTATGACTGGTGTTTTACGGATGAGGGATCAAATTTACTCCAACCGAGGGTATTTTAGAGCTCGGAAATGTTTTTTTTTTTTGGTTTTTTTTTAATCTGCGTCGGGGATCGAACCCACGACCTTTGGCTTGTCAAGCAAACGCTTTGGCCATTGAGCTATACCCGCCGGCGATGGTCATCAGGCAATAACTGATGCACTGTTTGTACTTTGTACGGGAAAATGTGTAATTTAAGCACAAAAATTTGCTGTAGGGTACATCTGGTGATGCCCGATTGCATGGCCCGTCGTCTGCTTGATGTTTTTTCGTTCTCAGCGACATGGGCAGCCACAGCCACAATATACTCTATCCTTACAAGGTGTCTTGTGATTCCAGTCTGTTCGAGTCGAGTAGCTTAATGTTTTCCCAGTTGGCGCTATACCATTAGGAAACACCATCGATCTATTATTGGTCAAAAAATTTACACAATTATTCCACGCTCTTGCGGAGTATAGCGTTCTTAAACTGCAGCAGTCTAGTTCACAAATGTCAAATATGCCAGCGGGTATAGCTCAATGGTTCCTTTGCTTTGCAATCCAAAGATCGTGGTTCGATCCCCGACGGAGATTAAAATAAAAAAGTTTTTAATCGATTTATGGGCTATAAAATACCTCCGGTTGGTGTGAATTTGATCCCTCACCCTTAAAATGCCAGTCATAGCTTATTAATCAAAATCGGTGATAGACGAAAGTCTTCCCGCGAAGACCACCCATTTATAGTAAATTCCTGTAATAATAAGGATGATGCGTGAATCTAGGGCTGTAGTCTATGACGTTGACGGATCAACACTCCACATGCAGCGTTTAGGCATACGCACCATGGTAAGCGTCATAGAATTTCACAGATGAGACTGCAGAATTACTGTCATCATCTGTCGGTATTCTCCTGTATATGTTTACATAAAAAATAAAAATATATATGATTAACGTCCGACGCCATTTGCATTAATTAAAACATTTTCCGATAAGGTGATTAATTTTTCGTTATCTGTAAATACTATAGAAGGGTTAACTGTAGTCCACATGCAGTGTTTAGCTCACATAATGTCAAGCGTCATATAATCCACAGATGAGATCTAATCATCAAATACCACAACTGTTCTACTGTACGTGGTTACATTTTTTTTCATACATTAAGCCGTGAACAAGTTATTTAACAATTGAATAGTATGCAAAATGAGGTCATCGTAGCAATGATGTTGTGAAAGATGAGGTAATTTGAGGTAATGAGGTAAAATAATGAGAAAAAAGTGTTTTTTTGTGTGTACGGCAGGCAGTAAAAGCTTTTATTTCATATTATTTTATTACATTATTGTATTCGCCCGCAGAAGAACTCAAGTAGTCGAGATTAGCGAACGAATAGGCACACTCAAGTGGCAATTTGATATATCTGTAGAACAGACGACGGTCGATGGGGAAGAAAGTATTGTAGTGGCGCCCAAGAACTGGCAAACGAAGCATTGGCAGACCACCTTCAAAGATGGACTGACGACATAAGAAGAATAGCGACCTGGATGCGGAAGACAGAGGATCGAAGAGAATGGAGACTCGTGCGGGAGGCTTACGTTCAGCAGTGGACGGATACAGGCTGATGATGAGGATAATTGTATTCGTTGAGAATTAAACATAAAATGTGACATGAGATGAGGCGAGGATTATAGCGGCTGATAGAGCTTTGTGGCGGAAGTTTATGACGACCATATGCTCCAGAGAGCGGACATGCTGATGGTGATGATGATGTCTGATTGTAAGCGTCTCATTTCCGAACAAAATCTTAATGTTTTTTTGTGTGTGGCCAATTGCTTAAAATGCCCATTTTCGTTTGATTAAAAAAAACAAACAATTAAAGCATAAAAAGTGTTTGTCAGGAAACAAGTGTCACTAAGTGATTAAACAATTCAGTGTCAATGAATCAATCTTTTATTCTCATATCAGCTTTCTATTTGTGGAACACATGGTCACCAAAAAATTTCCCTTTCGCAGCGGTTGTCGATATATGCCGTCCAAGATTCCCCTACCGTTGACATTGGAAGTCGCGATATATCGTTTTGCTATTTCAGTACTCATTGTGACATCTACGGTAGAAACTTGGAACTGCAGTCATTCTCTTTATCAACCTGCATGTATTATTTACAGGAATCTGTAAAGCATGTTAATAAATATCGTTAGGTTTCGTTACAGAAGCGACTTTTCTGTAAACCACATGTGTCAATGCCACCACATGTATGGAGTAACATAATGAACGTTTGTTAAATATAATAGTTTTTCATGCATCTTCTGATAGCAAGAACCAATGTGATATATGAAAATAGGTCAGATAAGTACATTTACGATTCAAATGCTAGTTTTAAGCAAAAAAAATGGTTTGAAAAATTCTCGCCTTATTGACAGTATAATTTGTATTCCACAGAGCCGTAACGAAAGGGTTAACATAGGCCTCATCGAAGCAGGGGACTCACTGCATTTATTACAAAGAGCGTAATCTCTTTGTGTATTCATAGTAAAAAGTACTAAAAAGATCGGTCGCAAAAAAGTGACTAAAACACCCAACAATTCACCGGACGCTATGACGGCCAGTCATTCAACCTGTGTTACGGAGTAAAAGTGTTTAAATCGTTCAGTTGTCATGCGAGATTAAATTCGAATCCCATCGAAGCTGTTTTTTTTAATTTCTTTATTACATTTAATTTTTCCGTTACTCTGTTCTGTCCATTTTGTACGTTAAAGCTGCTAAGCCTACCTAAATGGTCACCATCCAAGTAAGGTCCGCGTTCAGTGTTGCTTAACTACGATGATCTAATTAATGACCTTCGTTTCAAAATGCTTTTTATATAATTTCTCTTATGCGTTCCTTATCTGAAACAAACAGTCCCCGCAAATTGCAAGCACTTAGTTCTTTCAGAAGCCATTTTACATGCATATTCCCAAGAAATCTCTGCACCGATTACAGATTAACAACAGTTAATCTGAGAACATATTATATATGGTTCTCAACGAACCCAGGCATATTTTGGGTGATTTATCAATCGATTTTATATATAGAGATTAGATCATTAGCTCGATGCTCCCGATACTTAGTTCAATTGATACTTAGGGACTGCTTTACTCAACCAACGACACGAGGTAAGCTATATACGGTGATCCCTCCAAGTCAAAATTCACGTTCAATGTTTCTTAACTTCGATGATCTTAGTAAGAATTGTACACTTACGATGTGCTATTGTCGCTGGATCAATTTATATACCAAAAATGAATTAAAAAAAAAACGTTGATGATAAACCGAGCTAACGACCGTAAAAATGCTTGTCATAGTGTATTTGACAGTTTATTTTTATTTTCCTTAAATGAAATTACAAAATAGGTAACATTTAAATGCGTCAT
This sequence comes from Glossosoma conforme, assembly GCA_022606575.1. Classification (NCBI taxonomy): domain Eukaryota; kingdom Metazoa; phylum Arthropoda; class Insecta; order Trichoptera; family Glossosomatidae; genus Glossosoma; species Glossosoma conforme. Next base: position 359,902 of record JAGTXR010000208.1, on the reverse strand, counting down.
TAAAGTAGATACAACCATAAGTGTGGCGATGTAAATTTATTGACACATTTAGTGTCAATGACCTCACACTCAGAACTAGCGTCAGGAGACTCGAGATAAATAGCTTGACTTGTAACAACAAAAACCCCGTCATAAGTATATCATGATTGACACACAAATAACAAGGCATTATTGTCACAAAATCAAGCGTGCAATATTTTGCATCTATCAACGCCAGCACTGAATCTGAAGTAATATTACACCAAATATGTCAATATCTTCACTTAAGCTGGTTTCCACCTCTTTTCACTGCGATTCTTTCGTCTTACACGTATCCAGGGTTGAACGATGGTCTTTTCAGGGCACACTTCAGGCTCCATAAGAGACTCGTATCAATTATCTCCAAAGCGACCCACGACACACTCCACCCTATTTTTGGGTATCAAAAGATAATCGCACGGCTCAAATAAAGAAGAAGTTTCTTACCGTCGACAACGGAACTGGTGATACCTAAGGCCACCCTGCGGCTAAACATGTAGATTGTAGAGAAGCGCAACTGAGGCGAATACTTGGGTTGCCCCGAAAGAGGACCTAGCCGCTGGACACGATCAGGGGTGAAATATATGGAGGTCCCTTAACAGACTTGGGACCGGAGTATGCAAGGACACAAATGAAAGCCTGGCAGTTATACAGCGGACCGACTAAACGTGACTGCGGCGTGGAGCAGACCCTGTCACACCTTCGGGTCTGTGCGCTGTGTCCGAGTAGCTTTAACGCCAATTTTTAGTAATATTATATATACTATGGCTGGTGTTTTGTGAGCGAGTGATGGAATACACGCGAACCATCAATATGTATAAATAGAGCTAATAAACTGATTAAATAAACATTTTAATTTTAATTTTCGTCGGGGATCGAACCCAAAACTTTTAGTATGGTAAGAAAACGCTTTAATTCTAAGACATACCAGTATTGTAACATGTATAAAAAAACCTTGTTTTATCCATTGATAAATTCCCATTGTGCCAAAATTTCATTCAAACATCAGATTCATCATCGACTAATTACTGTTTTGTAAAATTCGGTCCGTGGGAAAAAAACCAATAAAATACAAGTATATTTTTATATTAGGTGATTCAGGAATTAGTTTAGTTTTTTTTAACACTTGAAATAATACTTTTTTTCACGGTCAACTACACACTCATGCAATATAATCATTGTTTATACTGTAACATCCTCCTCTCTCTCAAAAAAGATTGTTATTCAGTCGCGTGATGGCAGGATTGGGAGCAGATTGATAACTTAGACTTTTTTAGAAGCACATTGACATATATTCACGATAAAACTGTACAAATCTATGGCTTGACATTCGGCCGAGCCACAATACAATATGCTCTCGCCGAAAGGCGGGGCACGACTGGCGTGATGGGCTGTCGCACTAGCGCCACAAGCGGCGGTCTATATAACTAGCCCCAATATGGCAGACACATAAATGTATGACAAGCGAACAGAAATAAGAGACGAAAGATAACTATAAATAAATAAACCCTTTCACATCGGTTGTCGGCATATGCTGTCACAGATTCCCCGACCGTTGACATCAGTTGACGTGATATATCGTTTTGCTACTTTCAGTACTCATTGTGACATTTACGGTAGGAAATTGAAAGTGTAGTCATTCCTTTATCAACCTACATGTATTCTTTACGGGAATCTATAAGGCATGTAAAAAAAATTCCTAAGGTTTGGTCACAGGAGCGTTTTTTTGTAAACCACATGTGTCAATGCCACCACATGTATGGAGTTACATAATGAACATTTGTTAAATTAAATAGTTTTTTATGCATCATCTGATAGCTAAAGGATACAAGAACCAATGTGGTATACGAAATAGGTCAGATAAGTACATTTATGCTTCAAATACTAGTTTTAAGCAAAAAAAAATGGTTTCAAAAATTCACGCCGTATTGACAGTGTAATTTGTATTCCATCGAGCCGAAAAATGATCGTATGCGACTCTTTTTTTTTCGTTTTAAGCGATATTACTTTTTGAACAACCTAAAATTTATTTCTTGCAGCTCGCTGTTGCGCAATACGTTTCCATGGGATTCGAGATGATATGAAGATCGCGTAAGAAATACATTATAAAGATCAGTGTTGCTAAAACACTTGGTATTAAAACACAATCACGTTCGATGATGCAACACAGATGCCAGAAATTGAAAGTCAACAATTGAATTTTAATGTAATCGTATGGGAAATATTTATTTTTTTAGCTGCTTTTTTTTGCTATGCTATGACAACATATATAGTAAGTGAAATCATTGATTGTGATAATGTTTGATATTTTCTACAAACTGTTATTTTACCTTTATAAATGTATATTTATATTTAGCCGGAGGGTAAAACTTAGTAATGAAAGCGTTTGCTTATCAAACCGAACATTGTGAGTTCGATCCCTGATGGAGAATTAAATCGATTAAAAAAAAGTTTTGTAATCGATTTCAAAGCTCTTTAAATAACGGTCGGTATGATTTTGAATCCCCACCCGTAAAATTTCAGTCATAGCCTATCAATTAAAATATGTGGAAGAAAAAAATTGTCTCGTGAAACCGCCAATTCACAGTGTATTTCTGTAATAATAAGGATGATGCGTGAATGTAGAGTTGTAGTCTATGACGTTGGCGGATCAACACTCCACATGCAGCGCTTAAACATGTGTAATGTGGTAAGCGTTTTAGAATCCACAGATTAGTTTTCAACACCACTATCATTATCCATAGGTATTCTCCCTATGTGTGTTGATATCAGCATGATAAAGCCCTTGCTGACTGGTACCGAAACCCTCGATATACAATCTTTCGTCTCTTATTTCTGTTAGCTTGTCGTACATGTATGTGTCACCATATTGGCATTTTCGACTAGTCACGGAGATGCGACAGCCCATCACGGGCGCACCAGTCGTGTGCCGACCGCCTGCGAGAGCATATTGTATCTTGGCCCGGCCGAATGCTGTGACTAGGTCCGGGCCGTAAGTTTATCGTAAATATATATCAATGTGCATTACGAAGAAGACTCAGCGATCATGCTATTTTCTTAAGTATATAAACAATAATTTCTTAGTTATGGGAGCAACTTTGCATGTTGTAATTTTTGCTGTACATTAATGCTAAACAATACTTGTAAGCACGTTTTGCAATAATTTATTCAAATTAAAAAGTAATTTATCACAATTAAGAGTTGAAGAATTACACAGCCATAAATCACTCAACATCATTGCTTGTAAAAAACTGAAACTAAAAATTCTCAGGCAATTAGACGAGAGTACTGAGGTAATTGATAACCATTGCAATTCGACTAACAAATGCTGATATCAGCTTGATATAGCTCCTTTAGGCTGATGCCGTAAAGCCTCGAAAATCGATATTTAGTCTCTTATTCATGTTCGCTCGCCTGCCATGCACATCTATGGTCTCCCTACTATCGAACTCATATCGACCGGATTGAATCAGTCCAACATCGCTTCTCGTCAAGAGTTGCACGACTGATCGGCCTTAAGAGAGGTAGCTACTCCTATGAAGATATAGAGAGGCGACTTAATGTATCTACATTGGAGAGACGTAGAACAGTGACTGACTTGCTGTTTATTTTTAAAATTATGAACTCCATAATCGATGACTCGACATTATTGCAGGAAATTACGTTCAATGTTCCCTCCCGGTTCACTAGAGGCAGTGACCTGCTACATGTAAGGACATCCAAAAACCAACTACGGTTTCTATTCTCCTATGTTGAGAATATGTAGACTGGTTAACTCCTCTAGTGACTTGGACTTTTTCGGGCAGGACCTTCCGGCATTTCGCAGATCCCTCTACTAATGTGCTAGATCTGTTTATTTACTCATGTTTTGTCTAAATTTATTGTCTTAGCTATAATATTTGTTATGTTTTACCATTTAATTTATTGTATTTTCTACTTTAAAACCGTATGTATTGGCCTAGGCCGTTAATAAAATAAAATAAAATAAAAAAATAAAAATCTAATGAAAGTTTTAGTTATATAATAATACACGGTGTTTGCTTACGCCATTTTATTTGCATATATATATACAGTTGACCCATGTCATGTTGGTGTCACTGTCATCTTTAATTCGCTTTTTCTGCCGCGACTGTTGGCAGCGCTAGATGTCAGAGCGCGCCGTCAGTTGGAGCTCGCTCGCTACCGCGATGGCGCACCATAACGGGTGGACAAAAAGCATGTGTTTGAGAAATAAACGTGTATTGTGAAACGAAAACTAGTACTTTGCATTGTGAACCTGATCCTGCATCCTGTCACCCAGTAATTCGATATGAGGATATTAATACAATTCGTCATAAAAAAGAAGGCGTACTTTTTTATGCAATTGCGAAAACTCCAATCCTTGGAGCATAGACGTAAGATTGTTTCAATTAATGTTTCTCCCCAATATCAAAGCTATATCAACTCTCGGGCATCGCCCCATCAAACATATGGTGAGAAGTCACCACCAAGAAGGAGCTCTCCAAAGCAACCTACGACACACTCCACCCATTTTTTAATTTTTCATGTAAATACATACAGGAGAATACCGACAGATAGTGACAGTAATTCTGAAGCCTCATCTGTGGAATTCTATGACGCTTACCATGATGCATATAAGCGCTCCATGTGAAGTGTTGATCCACCAACGTCATACACTACAGCCAGAGATTCACGCTTCATTCTTATTATTACAGGAATTTACTATGAATGGGTGGTCATCACGGGACGACTTTCGTATACCACAAATTTAATTTAATAGACTATGACTGGCATTTTACGTGTGAGGGATCAAATTCACAACAACCGGGTGTATTTTAGAGCTCATAAATCGTTTTTTTTTTTTTTTTAATCGCCGTCGGGGATTGGACCAACGACCTTTGGCTTGCAAAGCAAACGCTTTGATAATTGAGCGAAAATGCCGGCAAATTTTTAAGGAGCTTGGATGATTAGTCGGACGCTTTAGCTTTCATTACAAATTGACAATTATCTTTTTATCTGTAAACGTGCTTAGACGTAAAATCCGTTTCTCTTTGAGAGAGCGGATTTAACAGTTTTAAATTAATAAAAATGGATTAAAACTTGATAATGACTTTCAGTTGGGTTCGGCTTATGAAGACTCCCTTAATAAGACTGATCTAAAATTTTACTTTTAGTCTAGTGGTTAAAGCGCACGACTGTAATTCGAACGATCGTTGGGTTGATCCCGATGTAGATAAAAAATGTGTTTTTAAATCATTTTCGAAGCTCTATAAATACCTTGGGTTGGTGTACTTGGAAAATTGATCTCTCATCCGTAAAGTAGCAGTCATAGCCTATTACAATAATTGAAATAAGTCTATATAATAGTCGTTCCGTAAACACCACCCATTCATAGTGAATTCCTATTAAAAATAGATACTTAAATGCCGGGCTGTAGTTCAGGACGTTAGTGGATCACTTTGCACATACTGCGTCTAGAAATAAACAATATGGTAAGCGTCATAGAATCCATAGATGAGATTCTCTTTCACCATCTATCGGTATTTTTTGTATGTATTAACATCCTCCTCTCTCTCGAAAATGTGTTATTCCGTCGCGTGAGGGCACGATGAGGAGCAGGTCAGCAAAACAAAGACTTTTCAGAAGCAAATTGACATATATTTACGATAAAACTTTACAAACCTAGGCGCAGCAGTAGGCCGAGCCACAGTACAGTATCTCTCGCCGAAGGTCGGTAGGCAACTGATCTCGGCGCTCGGTATGGGCTCTCGCCCGCGCCACGAGCGGCGGTGTCAATAACTAATGCCAATATGGCGGACACATCCCTGTTTGACAAGCGAACAGTAATAGAGACGAAAGATTGTACATCGAGGTTTTCGACACCAGTCAGCAAGGGCTATATTGTGTTGATATCAGTATTTACATAAAAAAGTAACTTACTTAGAGCAACCATGTTGAACATTAAATGAAATAAATATAAATTATTCTGGTAAATACTCAGAGGCCATGCTACCTATTTTGTGTTCAACCTTATATACTAAATACTTATTTTATAAAAGTTATAAAAAAATGTAAATTACATAGTAAATGTGAAAAATATCACTTTTAGTCTTACATTTTATGTGAGACCGCACTTAAAAATTTTTGCTCTTATATTCTTTTGTTAAGGAAAGAAAATTGTTTCTTTTTTAATTACAAAGTAATTCCACACAAAGCCAAGTAAAATGGAGTGCTAATGTAAAGCATTGTACTGAGTTTTCTTGGAAAAATTACATTGTACACTGTTCCGAAACCGAGGTCGCGGTCCCGAAATTACAGCATCAGCTAAATGGTGATGCCGGAATACCAAAGTTCCGGCACTGAGGATAAATCCAAAGACCGGAGTTGAGTTGATATTAATTTATTTGATATTATTATTATTATTATATTAGTATTTGTAAAGCGCTCTTTTATGACCAAATGATCATTCCAAAAGCGCTTCTTTGTCTCTCTGAGTAAAAAGGTGGGTCTTGAGTCTGCTTCTGAAGGACGCCTCCGCTTTAAGCTCTCTTATGCTTTCCGGTAGCGAGTTCCAGGCCATTGGTGCCACGTAGCTGAAAGCCCGATTGCCAAAGACCGTGCTAGGACTACCTCCCGTCAGCTGCAGGGTGTTTCTATTTGCTCTAGCTGATCTGAGTGTCTCTCCGCGCGCGCTTAGTTCTGAAGGCTTGATAAGTTCTGTCAAATAGCCCGGTGCAGTTCCGTTGAGTGCCTTGTAAGCTAAGAGGCATAATTTGTACAGGATTCTAGCCGAAACTCTCAACCAATGCAGTCGGTATAGTATTGGAGTAATGTGACAGAATTTGGGCGCGTTGTAGACTAGTCGTGCCGCTGCGTTTTGTAACGACTGCAATCGCTTTAGTTGTTTGGCTGGCTGTGACCCCTTTTTAAACCCTAGTTTACTACATGATTAAGCATTTATAAAAGTCTTCTTCTTCTTCTTCGTGTCAGCGACGTCAAATTATTTTTTCCCAATATCTGGCAACATCGATAGCTCGTGTGTTGCCCAGCATTAGGTCCTGAGATGTGCAACTTGTTGGGCACATGGAGCAGCATCGTAGGTGTGAGGCGGTCTGCAGGTCTCCACAGTCGCACAATAGTGTCTCTCCCTGCCGAAGCATTCCCCACCGCTCGAGGTTGTCCTTTGTTCTACCAACTCCGGTTCTTAATCTGTTTAAGGATTTCCAGGCCGGCCATTCAAGGCTCTTGCCAGTTGGGAGGCCTTCCTTTGGAGTAATGAAATCCTCTGGTGCGATTTGTTGCCAGAGTTGGAGTCTCTCATTTTCAGGGCTGGATGTGAGAGGTTGTGTGGATTTCAGAAAGCTGCTTCGAGACTTCAATCTTGGTGTTGGGGGTATCTGATTATACAAGCAGTGGGACGGTTGGTTGATTGCTTTACGCATTTCTTCGGCGCATATGACTTTGCGTCTTATGTTCGGTGGTGCGATACCAGCCAAGGGGTATAGCTTAGAAATGGGTGTTGGTTTGAGGCAGCCCGTGACGACTCTGCATGCATCATTCAGGACAGTATCCACTTGATTACAGTGGGCTGATCGACCCCACACTGGTGCCGCATATTCTCCGGCTGAGAAACAAAGTGCTAAAGCTGAGGTACGAAGGAGGGGTGGTTGGGCTCCCCAGTGAGTGTTGGTCAGTTTGCGGATGAGGTTGTTCCTTGTTGCAACTTTCTGTTTGGTGTTGCTGCAATGACGCCTGAAGGTGAGGGTGCGATCTAGAGCAGTGGTTCCCAAAGTGGTCCACATGGACCCCCAGGGGTCCATGGGATCATCCAGGGGGTCCATGGAAAATTAAAATTGATTTGGGGGTCCATGAACATCGTTAGGGGGTCCACAGAGGGTTCAATATAAAATTATTAGAAATTTTGACACATCAGTATTAATTTGGAAGTTACAATAAATAGCAATATATAAATGAGATATGTGTGATGTAAATATTTTAAAGTGCATACAATTAATTTCTTAGCCTGAGACAAAAATAATTAAAATACGGGTTGGAGTCCAACCCTTATTTAAATGGAGGTCTACAAAGCGAATCGCATCTCACCGCCGGTTCCGTCTAATTTTGTTATCTGGCCAGGATCTCGTTACTCGCCGACACCGAAGAACACAAATTACTTAATTATTATTGCTTTATAGTTTTCGCTTCCAGAGAAAAGTTAAATGTTATTGAGCAATTAAATATAAGTAAAGTGCATTTTTATTTCAAATACTATTAAATTATAATCCGCAGCTTTAATATTCTGACACAAACTTGAAGTGCGATTTCTTCTGGAGCCTTAGAGGAGAACTAATACAATAGGGTACATCTCTCTTTTTAAATAACACCCTCATAAAAATGCAATAAAGTATTATGAGTATCTCTAATTACCACACTGCACTATGTGTTCACACGATTATCACGTATGTTTTTACGAGAAAGCTTTGCTATTGTAAAACAATAAATAAATAAAAGTTGCCCTTTTTCTTAAATTCTATTTAGGACAGGAAACAATAAAAATGTGCCTGTCGCCAAAATCAAGAAAGGCGAGACTGACGTTATTTGGTCCATGGGTATATAAACAAGGGTAGTTTACAATTGGGACACAAAATCTATCTTTGATACCTACTGTATTGACCTATAACTCGCTCTTGTTATTTTGTTCTTTACAAGTTGATTAATATAAGTATACTTATATTTTGCGATACTAAGCCACAAAGCTTTTCCATCGTACTTTGGGTTATAGTATCGTATATATATAAGATCGACTAATAAGACGTGAGCAGCCCCAGTCTTCCATCAACTCTCGTAATGTAAGTTTAATATTCAAATATACACACACTCCTCAATAGTTAACTTTTGAACAATCGATATTATAATATTTCCGTATATTTAAAATGATTTTATTATTGCTATGTCTAATTTGTATATATAATTATTTTGTCAACAGATAACTGATACTAAACATAGCCGAATCTAAAAAGAAATGTAGACAGTACAATGTCGATTATTTGAAGTTTGGCTTCATTCCATCACAGTCGAACAAACAATTGCCTTTGTGCCTTTTATGCAACAAAGTTTTAACCAATGAATCTATGAAACCATCCAAGCTGGAGATTCACCTGAAAAGATGTCACCCTGATAAAACGGATAAAGATTTGGAATACTTTCAAACACTCAAAAATAAAGTGATGGTACCTTCGCTAAACGAAATGTTCGGCTCGACGTCAAAAAGAAACGATGATGGTTTGCGGGCGTCGTACAATATATCGTTACTTATAGCAAAATCTGGAAAACCGCATACTATCGGAGAAAAGTTAATTTTGCCAGCAGTCGAAGAGGTTTTAAAAACTGTTTTACACCAACCTGCATCTGATATAATTAACAAAATTCCTTTAAGCAACAACACAGTTCAAAGACGTATTGATGAAATGAGTTATGATATTGAAAGTTTCTTGTGCAATTATTTGCAAACGACTCATTTCTCTCTACAGCTGGATGAGTCAACTTTACCTGATAATGAAGCATTATTATTGGCATATACTCGTTTTATAATGGATCAAGAAATCCACGAAGAACTGCTATTTGCGAGAACTTTGCCAACCGACACTAAAGGCGAATCAATATTTCATGTTTTGAAGGATTACTTCACAGAAAAAAAAATCCTTGTCAAATATTATGTTAGTTGCTACAGATGGAGCTCCTGCCATGGTTGGGCGTTATCGTGGCTTTATAAGCTATTTAAAACAAAATGTACCCGGGGTGTTAGCAATACACTGTGTCATTCATCGACAACATTTAGTTGCTAAAAATCTGAATATTAGATTGCATGAATCTCTTCAATTAGTCATTGATGCTGTAAACCAAATCCGAATCAATGCGTTGCATACGCGGCTATTTGCGCAGTTGTGTGACGAAAATGATGAGAACTTTCATCATTTACTCCTTCACACCAAAGTGCGCTGGCTGTCGAAAGGATTGTGCTTGACAAGATTTTTTGCTCTCTTTGACACTATTTTAGAGTTTCTGGATGATAAAGATAGAATTTTAAAAGAAAACTCAATGATGTGGAAAACGGACATTGCCTTTTTAACAGATTTGTTTGCTAAATTTAATGCGGTTAACTTGCAATTACAAGGCGACAGTCTTAATTTGATTCAAACAAAGTCCATCATTTCAGCGTTTCTTGCCAGAATAAAGCTAAGGAAGCAAAATATTGGACGGGGCGAATTTTCCTAGTTCCCCAATCTGTCACAGATAAGCTGCCAGGAAGACGATGTTTCAACCTACGTTCAACATTTAAATGCCCTATATTCAGACTTTGAAACAAGGTTTGAGGATATTTTGACTATGGTAATACCACAGTGGATAATAAATCCATATGGTGGTGACATTGAAGAAACAAATGTCATACTACAAGAGGAAATAATCGGAATATCAACTAACGAAGAACTCAAAGCACAGTTTAATAAAGGATATCAGCAATTCTGGCTTCAAAAAGACATACCTGTCACTTATCCCGCATTGTGGAATATTACGAGAAAGTTTTTACTTGCTTTTCCATCTTCATACCTAGTGGAAAGGGGTTTCAGTGCAGTTGCTAATCTCATAACAAAAAAAGAAACAAACTGGATATCATCAAACGAGGAGATATGAGATTAAATCTCACGAAATTGATGCCAAATGTTGAAAAACTATTATTAAATCATCAAGTTCATCCCTTCCATTAAATGCATTTATTTTTCGCCTAGTTGTAACAGATCGTAAATTATGATTGGGTTCGTTACAATTTTAATTTACAAAATTGTTACAAATATAATGGAGTAGTAAACTTCAATAGTCTGCCTCGGGAAATTAAAGCGATCACTGATATAAAAAAAGTGATCGAAATGGTAAAAAGGTTCTATAAACTATTAACAAACAGAACTGACGTCGTCACATAACAATGAGAACAAGGATATGTACCTGAAATGATATTGTGGCTTTTGGGTTGAGCCGTGTGTGGTGAACTTCCTTCAACCAATATTTCGACCGCCATTGCAGGGGTCTTCTTCAGGATTAATAAATTTATTTAGTTTTGAGTTGGTTTATTCGGGTTATATATATTTTTAAAGATAAAAAAAATGTATAATCTGAATAAACCAACGTAAAACTAAATAAATTATTAATCCTGAAGAAGACCCCTGCTATGGTGGTTGAAAGAAGTTCACCACACACGGCTCAACCGAAAAGCCACAATATCATCAGGGGGAGGCCTAACTCATGCGGGAGGCCTAACTCATGCGGGAGGCCTACTCATGCGGGAGGCCTACGTTCAACAGTGGACGGACACAGGCTGATGATGATGATGATGATGATGATCAGGGGGTCCACGGACAACCGAAAATCGTATCAAGGGGTCCACGAGTGAAATAAGTTTGGGAACCTATGATCTAGAGTGACTCCGAGGTATTTTGGATGGTCGCTATGTTCCAGTACTCTACCTTCCCACGTGACACGAAGCTTTCTGTTAGCTTCCCTGTTTCTAAGGTGGAAACAGCAGACTTGTGTCTTTGATGGGTTAGGTTTGAGATGGTTGGTTTCGTAGTAATGGGACATCTCGTTGAGTCCCTGGCTTAGGATGTCCTCAACTTCTTCAAACGTTACTGCTTGTGCTGCCAAACCTAAGTCATCCGCATATATGAAAGACTTTGTGTCTTTAGGGGTGGGTTGGTCGTTTGTATATATATTAAATAGTATAGGAGCAAGTACACTGCCTTGTGGTAAGCCGTTCTTTTGGTTACGCCATCGGCTGGTTTTCCCCTGAAAATCCACAGCGAATCTCCTGTTATGCAGCATAGCCGCGATCATCTGCACTAGCAAGAAGTCACCTGTCATTCTGTACAATTTACTGAGGAGTGTGCTGTGCGACACTGTATCGTATGCAGCGGTTAGGTCGACGAATACCACTCCGGTCACTTTCCTTAGTTCGAACCCGTTTTCGATATGTTGGGTCAGGTTTAGTACTTGCCCAGTGCATGACTTTCCGGGTCGGAAGCCCGCCTGCTGGGGTATCATTTTAGGTTCGATAAAGGGGGTGAGTCGGTTGAGTAGTATCCGTTCGAAGATTTTAAATATATGGCATAGTAAAGATATTGGGCGGTAGCTTTTAGCATCATCAGGGTTTTTCCCTGGCTTTAAAATGGCTATGACCTTATAAAAGCGACAACATTTATAAAAGTAATATTAATACATAGAATTTGGTACACCGCAAATTCCTTGATACTTGTTGTTTTGGACCTTGATCCCTTTAATTTACATAGAATGGCAAAATGCCCTGTGTCGTACCTAACTGTATGAATCTAAAGATAAAGATTTTGATTATAACGATTACTTTAAAGACTTTCAGATGCTTAATACAACATAATTATGTTCAAAATAACGTTTTGAACATAAACTTTCCCTTGTAATAAATAGTCTTCCCGTAAAACTTTGATACTTGATATCCTCCATATTGTTGAAGTAACGTCTATCAAATTGGCTGTCATTTACTCAGTATATTTTGCTAAATCAAAATACAGGTAAATAGATATAGCGTTCAAAAATACATTTGCATGTATTTTAAGTTTTTTTGTATCAAAATGGGTGTTCTGTTCGAGCAATGTCTATCATCTTCAGCGATGAGACCCATATCTGCATGAATTACTACGTCAACATACAAAATTGTCGCGATTCCGACGATTCCAATCCACATTATCAAGGATCTAGGTATAACCAACGATTCATCCTTCACTTTTCATACTCAATTAAATAATTTAACTTACCGCGCCAATAAACTTCTCGGGTTCATCACCCCGAGCTAGTCAATTTCGTAACCCTCTAATTTTTCGTACACTTGTTCTACCTGTTCTGGAATATGGGAGCTTAGTTTGGAATCCCAATAAATCCAAATAAAATATCATGCTCGAAAAAAATCTTAAAAAAAATATGTGACGTCTTTTTTTATATTTACGGTAACTATCCATTCAATTCAATCAATTCCGTACATTACCCAACTATTTTTCTTCTAGAGATGCTTTCTTTCCATTCGTTAGAGTCCCGGAAGAAAATTGCTGCTCTCAAACATTCATTCCTTCTTCTTCGCGGCGCAATTCACAACCCTGGGATTCTTGAATTTTTTAACTTCTTTATTCCAGATAAGTACACCCGTGCTCGTAGCCATCCATTGTTTTCGATCCCAGTTGATACTTGTGGAGCTTCGAGCAATCAATTTAGTACAACTGCAATGGCGCTTCTAAACGGCCTACCAACACACCTCGATCCTTTTTTTACATCCTTTTCCCCTTTTGTCGATGGTATTGTTTTCCTAGATCTATGTGATCTCTGACACGTGTCATCTTTTTCATCTTGTTATTATCTTTTGCTTGTATTGTATATTAATGTTTACTCTATTTCTTATTATTTTGTACCTTGGAACTTCGTTTTTGTGAAATAAATAAATAAATAATGCCATCGATAGGTTACTTAAACGAATGAAAAGTTTCTATCTCTGTTCATGTTTATGTATTTAAAAAACTTATTTCAGTGAAAATATACAAAATGAAAGAATAAATATATGAAGCAAGGCATATTTCGAGACTTATTTCGCCATTTTTAAAGAATAACATCTTTCAGAAGCCAGATTATGTAAACTAACAATATCTTAATGCACTAGCGTTTGCTTAGGTCTTATGTTTTCTACCTGTCATCACTCGCATTACTTTGCGAGATGTATAGTTGAGGGTTAAAGCATTCGATTGCTATGCTAAAGATCGCGTGTTCGATGGCCGCCAAACCTTAAAAAAAAAAAATTTACATATTTGATTCAGTTGGCGGCGGGTATTGCTCAGTGGCTTAATAGTTTGCTTGGCAAGCCCAAAAGTCGTAGGTTTGATACCCGATTAAAAAAAAAAAAACATTTGTAAGCTCGAAGGTTGGTGTGAATTTGATCCTCTCCCGCAAAATGCCAGTCATAGCCTATTAATCAAAATTTACGTTAGAAGAAAGTCGCCCCGTGAAGACTACCCATTTATACTGAATTACTGTTAAAATAAGGATGATGCGTGAATGTCGGGCTGTAGTCGTTGACGTTGTCAAATTATCAGTTCACATGCAGCGCTTAGACATATGCAGCATGGAAAGCGTCATAGTATTCCACAGATGAGAATTCAGAATCGCTATCACCATCTGGTGATATTCTCCTGTGTTTACATAAAAAAATATATAGGGTCCGCCATCTAACGTTTTTTCTTCAACTAGTGTTTATTTCTTGAATGGTAACACTTAAATCATGTCTGATTTGACAGATAATTAGTTTTATCCTTCCGCTAAGCGAATATGGTTGTGTGAACGCTTGAACAACGCTGGGAAATATTGCGACATTACTTTGAAAATCAGGCCATTTTTCTTCAAAAATGAGCAAGGAGTGGCCGTCACAGTCAATGGCGATCGTTATCGGGCCATTTTTGTTCACAAAAATTGAAGAAGAGGATATTGGCAACATTTGGTTTCAACAGGACGGCGCTACGTGCCACACAGCCGAAGCTGCACTCGATGTTTTGCGCCCCATTTTCAAAAAAATAAAGTTATTTGGCGGACCCTTTACTTAAAATTTACAAATTTATTCTTTTTATATCCGTTCCATGTTTTCAGCAATAGCCACTTAAAATTTCCGCCAGTTGTCTGGAAAAAAAATCTCGACACTCCAAGTACGAGAATTGTGTGTCCATGTGGACACATGTACGACTAATAAGTTTTTATAATTGATGTAAGAAAATTCTCAGCTTAATCAAGGAAGGTAGGCACCTAGTAAGATCCATCTCAGAGAGGCGAGTCAGATGGATCAGTCACATCATGCGCCACGATAGTCTTCTTCACGACATTGTGCAAGGGATGGTTAAGGGTAGACTCTGTAGAGGGCGCACTAGACGGGAGTACTTGCAGCAAGTGTTCGAGGACATGAGTTGTAGCTCTTATGCAGAGCTAAAGAGGATTGCAGAGGATCGACAAGAGTGGAGATGCAAGATTTTGTTGCTGCAAACCAATCCACCGGATTGATACTACGAAGACGATAATAAAATTATTTTATAATAGTGAGGCGGTATTTTTCCAAGTGTTTACATAAGAAAATGTTTTAATTTGTGTAGTTTTATATTTTTCAACACTGGCAACACTTATATATCATCGAGTGCAAATTTTTAAACATTTAAAAAATATTCTAGAATTTATTTTCTAAAATCAAACGAGAAATATTTCTTCTTGTAATAACACTCTGCCTTTCTTCAATTGCTTTTCAAACAATGCCGAATTGCTTAGTTTGAAAAGAAACATGAAAGATTTTTAAAAAATCTTTGTTTTTAAAAAGAAAATTGATTACATTACAAGCCGGTGGTCATAGCTCAATGGTCAAAGCGTTTGCTCAGCAAGCCAAAGGTCGTGGGTTCGATCCCCGACGGAGATTAAAAAAATGGATTATTAATCGATTTATGAGCTCTAAAATACCCCCGGTTGGTGTGAATTTGGTGAATCACCCGTAAAATGCCAGTCATAGCCTAATAATTAAAATTGGTGGTAGACGAAAGTCATCAAGGAGACTTAACTGTCCTCCGGTGTGATGCGGGTGTGAGGCGGGTAAAGTCCAGTACAAGCTTAATCAAAGACTGCTGTCGTCTATACGTCCTGCGGCATTATTAGTATATGTCCCAACCAGGTCCACCTTTGCCTCTTAATCATATGCAATATGAAATACTGTCTTGTCTACTCTCCTACTCCATCATACTTTAAAAAGTCAAACCATCTTACTCCCAGTACTTTACGCAAGCAACTGCTTTCGAAATTCATTATACGACTGCGTTGGCTCTTGGTTAGATGCCAAGAATGGGAACGTTACAGGCTCTGTATAGAGATAGTACTTTGTTTTGATCAAGTAAAGCTGCGAGTATCTACGAGTGTGTTTTCATGTGAACCTGCGGGTATACACATATTCTGGGACAAGGCATATACAATCTGAGCTTACAGAACTGTGAAACGACAATTTATGGTGTCCATATGAAGAAATATAAAGAAATTTTCGATTGTTAACCCAGCAAAATTAATAATTTGTTGTATACTGGCTTCCTAGTATACTTCTCATTAGACTCATATCAGAAATGTACTCTCCTATAAGTTCTTACACTACAGAGGAGTATATTTATAACCGGAGATGAGGGTCAGTGTTGGTTTGACGTCTGTTAAGCAAGTAAACTGACCCTTAGAGCTGACATGTCAAGCCTAAGGATCACGTAACAACTGGGGTACAAGAAAATGTCCGTCAAACTAGCTGAAAACTTAAAGCCTATATTTGATATAATATTAGATTGTTAAAACGTAAAACCGATTTTTTCGCAAAGGAAGATTAAATTTCTTATAATTTAACAGCCAATTTCACACGTATGTTACGTAATAAATAATTATTATTAAAGCCAATAAAGCAAGAATTGATTATTAAGAATTTTAATTGATTCTACGCAGTTGTGTTTCGGTGGTTCTCTTTTGAATAAGCAAAGTAAAAAGCAGCATTTTCAGAATAATTTACTGTTCTACTCACACTATCAAAAAAGGTCAAATTAAAGTGTATTATTTTTCATAGTGAATTTCACATTTAAACCAAAAAAATTACATTTATTTAGACAGTTGATAAAGCAAGAATTGTCTTTTAAAAATTTCAATCGATTCTACGCAGTAGTTTTTTGTTGGAGTCATTTAATTTTGCAATGCAAAAAACAGCATCTTCAGAACAATTTACTTCTGCACAATGCATGGATTATATATTTTGGCAACTGATATAGCAAGGCGTATACACTGTGTCCGTCCACTGTTGATCGCATGAGTCTCCATCCTCTTCGATCCTCTGCCTTCCGCATCCAGGTCACTCCCGCTATTCTTCTTACATCGTCAGTCCATCTTGTAGGGTGTCGGCCAATGCTTTGTTTACTAGTACTTGGGCGCCATTCTAATAATTTTCTTCCCCATCGACCGTCGTCTCTTCGACAGATATGTCACATTGCCACTTGAGTGTGCCTATTCGTTGGGTAGCATCCACGACTTGAGTTCTTCTGCGTATTTCCTGGTTTCGGATTCTATCTTTTTGCGACACTTCGAGCATGCATCTCTCTGGGTGACTTTTATTTTATGGGGAAAACCTGCTGTCAGATTCCACGTCTCTGCGCCATAAGTTAATATTTTATACAATATTTTTTGATAAATACGCATTCATTGGAATATATGCATTTTGTACAGACGTTTTGAATATTTTTTAACACAAATTTGGCAGAAATCAAATGCGAAAAATTCTGTTCCTAAAATTTCCGGAGCAAACTCTTCAGGAAACTTTTTCAGGCATTTTCAGGAATAATAAATTAGCTTCGCTCGAGAATCCTGTTGATTTATTCCGGCGCTTAATAAAATTAATATTTCAATCCGTCTCGAAATTTTCAGCCCAAAAATTTGTATTTCCGAGTTTCGAACACTTTTGGCCCGAAAACAAAGTGTCTGTTAAGTGTTTTCGGATATCCCCTCAACGAAACAATTTCAAGCAGTTTGACGGCTTGAAATTTAAATTATGGAATATTTCGAAACTATTTTTCGTCGGTTTTAATATATACGAGTATGTTACAGGAAAATTATATAAATAATCATCTAACCTAAAAATTGCTTATTTTATGTTAACACGCACATTGGAATACCGACAGGCGGTAATGTAGAAATCTCATTTGTGGATTCTATTACGAGGCCATTGTTTAGTACAACTAAACGCTGCTTATGAAATTTTGCTCCACCAACGACGTAATTTAAAATAAAGATGTCAGTCATAACTTATTAATTAAAATTGGTAGTACATAATAGATGACAGTCGTTCCATAAACACCACACACTCAACGTTAGTTTCAGATAAATATAGAAGATTCGTGAATACCGGGCTATAGTTCCCCCATATTCATTTAATTATAACTTTAATATGAAGATAAACAGCACAAAAACCAAAGTCATGTGAGTTAGCCGCAATTAGCAGCAGAACATTAATATATCAATGCTAGGAGTACCCCTAAAGGATGCAAAAGAGTTTGTATACCTTGGAAGTACGATCAACTGGGATGGCAGAACAAAAAGAGAAGTCAACAGTCGCATACATCAAGCAAGGCTAGCTTTCAATAAAAAAGCACAAATTCTTGAGACAAAGAACATTAATTTAAGGCTCCGCAAGTAACTGCCAAAATATTTGCTTGGAGCATCTTGATATACGGCTGTGAGACATGGTGCTTATCTGAAAGTGATAAAAAAAGACTGGAGGCCTTTGAGATGTTGTCATACAGAAGAATTCTCGGAATTTCCTGGAGAGACCACGTCACGAACAATGAGGTTCTCAGGATAATCAATGAAGATAGGCACCTAATAAGAACCATCTCAGGGAGGCTAGCCCGATGGATCGGTCACTTCACGCGCCACGATGGTCTTCTTCACGACATTGTGGAAGAAGCTGTAGAAACTGTACAGGGCGCCCTAGACGGGAGTATTTGCTGCAAGTGTTAGAGGACATGAGTTGTAGCTCTTATGCTGAGCTTAAGAACACTGCAGAGGATCAAGAGGAGTGGAGATCGAGTTGCAAGATTTTGTTGCTGCAAACAAATCCACCGGATTGATACTACGAAGAAGAAGATGCCGAAATCTTACGGTATTGTTTTGTATGTGCTTGCATTAAAAAAAAACTCCGTTGTTAATCGAAGGTATGACGTTTGGTATCGTAAGCGAACTCTTTATTACTTAGTTATACTAGCTGGCGAATATATATGTCTGCCTTATTATACTCAATGTATGTAAGGGTGACCTTTTCTTTACGCAGGTGGGCTTTCAAAGGACCGGAAGGCTCTCTAGGGTAGGATTACTTATGTATAGAGCGCATCGAGACTAGAGTGGAAAGTCCTACAAATTCAAGGCTTCGAAGGTGATTTGAAACAGAATTAAATGGGAACCTTTCAAGAATAAACAAATACTGCGGACCCAAGAATTGTCTACACGTATAAAATATATATATATATATACTTAAGCTTTACTTTTTTATGTAAGCACATACAGGAGAATACCGACAGATTGTTATAGTCACTTTACAGTTTCATGTGTAGATTCTTTGAAGCTTACCATTCTACATACGGCTAAGCGCTGCATATATTATATATAATCGTGTCGTAAACAACAGGGTCAGATCCTGTCTGCCCAGAAGTGGGCGACGTCGATGGCGTTACTTCTGGACATCATCAGGTCTTCCTGGGTGCAGCTATTCGGGCACAGCGCACACTCCAGAAGGTGTGACAGGGTC
Organism: Glossosoma conforme; assembly: GCA_022606575.1. Lineage (NCBI taxonomy): Eukaryota > Metazoa > Arthropoda > Insecta > Trichoptera > Glossosomatidae > Glossosoma > Glossosoma conforme. The sequence continues at coordinate 340,479 of JAGTXR010000208.1, read as the reverse complement.
TGCTCCACGCCGCAGTCGCATTCAGTCGGTCCGTTGTAAAACTGCCAGGCCCTCATTTGTGTCCTCGTCTTGCATACTTCGGTACGAAGTCTGTTAAGGGACCTCCATATATTCCACCCTTGGTCATGTCTAGGGGCTAGGTCCTCTTTCGGGGCAATCCAAGTTTGTGAAGTGTGGATTCGCCAACGTCTTACACTACAATCCGACATTCACGCATCATCTTCATTATTACAGGAATTTACTATGAATAGGTAGTCTTCACGGCACGACATTCGTCTACCACATTTTGATTAATAGGCAACGACTTGAATTTTATGGATGATGGGTTAAATTCCCAAAATTTACTTTTACTGCTTACTTCATAAAAAATACACCAATAATTCTCAGAATTCGAAATGTGTTGATAAAAAATGTAAATTAAGGTTTAAATTTTACGTCGAAAGTGTTAATTTACCATTTTCCTGTTTTCAAGTGTGCCGTTATTTACACAACGCAAGGCGATGCGTTATAAATGCATTCCGGGTGATGTTTATTTATTTATTAAATCGCATGCAGGAGAGCATAACTGGTGGACTATATGACGCTCAACCAAGACGAGTAGACAATGTATGCGGAAAACGTGTGTGTTTTTTTTATGTAAACACATACTGGAGAATGATGATGATAGTAATTCTGAAGTCTCATATGTGAGTTCTATGACGTTTACCATGATGCATACGGCTATGACGTTGGCGGATCAACACTCCGCATGCAGCGCTTAGCCATATGCACCATGATAAGCGTCATAGAATTCCACAGATGAGACTTCAGAATCATTATCACCATCTTTCGATATTCTCCTGTATATGTTTATATAAAAAGTCATCTAATTAGTGACGCGAATGAATAGATTATGAAGAGATACCCACTGTTCCTATCTACTATCGGTATTCTACGCACGCATCTGATTGCGAAATCCATTACACGACTGCATTGGCAAAAAAAAAGTTATGGAAGAGGGTATGATGATGATGATACTTTGGTGTCTCGCGATACTCGTATTCTACGATTTCTTTCTATACTACGGACCAAAGCAAAAATAGAAAAATCGTCTTTCGCCAGATGGGAAATGTAATTCGAAAAGTAAACAAGACAGAATTGCGGTGGTTCTTTCTATTGGAAGCCAGATCACGTACGCAAGCCGAACTTTCGCCGCCTACAATGCGAATTAAAACTAATGAAATTATGTCATCGACGATGTGTATAGCATTGAAAGAACAGATTTATCGAAAATAATAAAACCGAAAAAAATAACTCTAAATAAATACGTTTCAAGCATTTAACCTAAAAGCCGATGCAGCCGTATGACGGGTTTCTAAAGCAGATGCCTGCTTAGAAGACTGGTAGTACGATGGTTTAACTTTTTTTAAATGACGAGGTAAATGAATGGAAAAGCCAGCCTTTTATACTACACAATAGGATCTTTTCATGACTTTACTATATATATTTACCAGCGGGTATAGCTCAATGGTCAAAGCATTTGCTTTGCAAGCTTAAAGTCATGGGTTCAATCCCCGATGGAAAATAATAAAAAAAAATTTTTTATCGATTTCTGAGCTCTAAGATACCCCCGTTTGGTTTGAATTTGATCCCTCACCCGTAAAATGCCAGTCATTAACTAACAGCCTATTAAATAGAAAATAAAATTGGTGGTAGACGAAAGTCGTCCCTTGAAGGACCACCCATTCATTGTAAAATTCCTGTAATAATAAGGATGATGCTTGAATGATCTTGGCGGATCGATATTCCAACGGGAAACGTTGAATTGGCTTGTTAAATGGCAAAGCGTTGTGGAATCTTCAGCAGCGTCAGTCGGTATTTTCCTTCATGTGTTTACGTTAAAAAAGAAGTATCTTTCCTTCCAACATACTCACTTAAACATCTCTTAACTGGAGAAATCCGATTGTTCTCTCGAGACCGTGGGGATGGAAGAGATGTTGAATAGACGTGTGTGGGGAAAAGAAAAAAAATCCTCTGAAAAAATGCAGTAGCGTGGTAAAAAATAAAAATCAATTAAATTTCCATAATACTCTGGCCTGCAAGGTCTATATCAAGCTGATAGCTCTTGCAGGCTGGTGCCGAAAATCTTGATATTCGATCTTTCGTCTCTTTTTGTTCGCTCGTCGAACATTTATGTGTCGCCATATTGGGTTTTTGACAAGCCCGGTCACGGGTGTGACATTAGTTATGTAAATGGCTCTCTGTCATTGGTGCGCCTTAATTCTGTAGGTCGCCACTTGCGGCGCAGTCAGTTGTGCGCCGACAGCGACGAGTAGCGCGTTGTGATCCGGCTGCGGTCTGAAAGCATCGCTCTGGACCGAAGATTGTCAAGTCTTTTGTAAAAATATATGTGCTTCTGAAAAAGTCTGTGTGTTGTTCATCTGCTCCTCGTTCCGCCACCACGCGATCCGATCACTATCCCGGCGACGTAAAGTCGTCTTTCTCTTAAAGTTCTCTTAAGCGTAAAGGGGATGTTAGTATGATATAATCGTATGGGAGTCACGCCACTGTTTTAGATAGAGTATAGATGTAAGCGCTATGTTGGTTTGGCAATGTAGAGAAAAAAGTAACTGCAAGATTTGTGGAACTAAAAATAGGAGGAACCAAACATGTTAGAAACTAAATTTCATTTGTTAGAGCTTTAGAATATATATATATTCTTTATTTCATTATCTTACGTTAGCGCGGTTCTCGTTAGATCACCGAAGTTTAGCAACAGTGAACGCAGATTAAAACTTGGATGGGTCACCGCCTACAAATGATGCAACACTCAAGCGTCGATTTAATCACCGATTAACAAATCACACAAAAATACGCTTCAGATACTACAGCTGCCGTCTCTTCTACAACTCTTTGGTCTTTTGCGATAGAGGTCGTAAGGAACTTTTTTTTTTTATGTAAGCACATACTGGAGAATACCGACAGATGGTGATAGTGATGCTAAATTCTCGTCTGTGGACTCTATGACGCTTACCATGTTACATATGGTTAAGCGCTGCATGCGGAGTATTAATCCGCCAACGTCATAGACTACAGCCCGACATTCACGTATCATTAAATTATAACAAGAATTTACTAGTAATGAGTGGTGTTTACGGGACTACTTTCGTCTACCACTATACTAGTATTTGCCGGCAGGTATATTTCAATGGTCAAAGCGTTTGCTTTGCAAGCCAAAGGTCGTGGGTTCAATCCCCGACAGACATTTAAAAAAAAAAAATTAATCGATTTCTGAGCTCAAAATACCCCGAAGGTTGGTGTGAATTTGATCCTTCACCCGTAAAATGCCAGTCATAGCCTATAAATTATAATTGGTGGTAGACGAAAGTCGTCCCGCGAAGACCACCCATTCATAGTAAATTCATGTAATAATAAGGATGATGCGTGAATAATGGGCTGTAGTCTATGACGTCGGCGGATCAACACTCCACATGCAGCGCTTGGCCATATGCACCATGGTAAGCGTCATAGAATTCCACAGATAAGGCTTCAGAATTACTATCACCATCTGTCGGTATTCTCCTGTATGTGCTTACATAAAAAAAAATCCCAGGCGGACTTTCGAATTAAGTTATATCTCTGGACGATCAATGGAAAATCGCAACTTACAAAATTGAGTGGCGGCACTTTGTGGTAACCATATGTTCCAGATATGGAATGAAAATGGGATTTTTTTTGGTACTGAAGATCTTATCTAAATAAAATCAAATTATTTTAGGCTTATCTAAATATACTGTGTAATACAATATCTATATTTTTGTATATTTATAATGATTTTCTTTCTTTCCAGGTAAGCGAGATCTACACGTGGCGTAAATTCGTGTCGACCATATGCATCAAATAGGGAGCAGCTATGGAAGAAGAATAACATCACACCATGAGTACCAACGCCACAAAACAATATCTAGACATAATGTTTTTGATATACGAGTATAAGTAAGTCTTTTTTTACCACACACTCCTCTCATGAATCTCTCTTTAAATGTGGGTAGTCTTACTTTATGTGTAAGACTGTGCATCCTCCCTGTATTAACTTATGGCGCAGAGACGTAGAATCTGACAGCAAGTCTTACCCGTAAAATAAAGGTCACCCAGCGTGCTATGGAGAGATCCATGCTCGGAGTGTCGCTAAAAGATAGAATCCGAAACGAGGAAATACGCAGAAGAACTCAAGTAGTGGATGCTACCCAACGAATAGGCACACTCAAGTGGCAATGGGCAGGACATATCTGTCGTAGAGACGACAGTCGATGGGGAAGAAAAGTATTGGCTGAACCCCTACAAGATGGACTGACGACATAAGAATAATAGCGGGAGTGACCTGGAAGCGGAAGGCGGAGGATCGAAGAGGATGGAGACTCATGCGGGAGGCTTACGTTCAACAGGCTGATGATGACAGAGGCCTGGATCATTTGGTACTAAAATGCAGTTCAATCCAAGCAATGTCACGGTGTAAGCAGCGTATGCGGTGACCAATCTAAATTTTGGCCAACGTATAACGTTGCTTAACTTCGGTGATCTTACGAGAATCGAAATAACAATATAATATTTTCGTTGAAGATTACTTATCATCATTTTCATACCATAGAGCCTAGCAACAAGTTTTTTGGCAATGGACGTATAACAACTTGTTGGACCTACAACGGAATAACTAATTTATATATTTGTAGCAACGTGTTGCCGTAATACTCAACACTACATACACAATGTATTTATCGAAACTACTAGATAAAAATAATATTATCTTCTTCGTAGTATCAATCTGGTGGATTGGTTTGCAGCAACAGAATCTTGCATCTCGATCTCTACTCCTCTCGATGCTCTGCAGTCCTCTTCAGCTCAGCATAAGAGCTACGACTCATGTCCTCGAACACTTGATACAAACAATCCCGTCTAGGGCGCACTCTATAGTTTCTACCCTCAACTATGAAGACCATCGTGACGCATGATGTGGCCGATCACCTCTCTGAGATGATTCTTACTAGGTGCCTATCCTCCTTGATTATGCTGAAAAACCTCATTGTTCGTGACGTGGTCTCTCCTGGAAATTCCAAGAATTCTTCTGTATGACCATACCTCAAAGGCCTCAAGTCTTTTTTTCTCACTTTCTGATAAGCAACATGTCTCACAGCCGTACATCAAGATGCTCAAAAAAATAATATTATGTACTTTCTAAATGTGGGTAGAGAGTTGTGAGAAGAAAATTGTTGAGTGTGTAAGGAAGTGATCAGATGGGATACGAACATTCCGAACATAAAAAAAAAACAAAATCTCCATCTGTCGATATTCTACTGTAAACATTTTTTGGATATACTTGCAATATCCGCAACCCACACACAAACACAACACAGGTTTCCGGCATGAAGCGTCCATCCGCTCAGGCTGAACGTTATAGATTTCCCTGGTCTCAACCGTTTGTGCTCTACGGCATGGGATTGCATTAAAAAAAGAATGGCTTCATTCTGTGATTTTTCAATATTTCCCTAATTCTGGTGAATATAATTAATTTAATTTAATAGTCAGTTATTTCCCAATAGCTTAGTGGTTAAAGCGTTTGCTTGCCAAACCAAAGGTCGTGGGCTCAATCCCCAACGGAGATTAAAAAAATAAACGATTTCTAAGCTCTATAAATACCGCCGGTTGGTGTGAATTTGTAGAGGTCGCCCTAGACTTTGCAGCAAGTATTCGAGGACATGAATTGTGTCACCTATGCTGAGCTGAAAAGGGTTGCGGAGGACCGAGAGTCATAGGTCACTATTAATCAAAATTCGTGGCGAAATTCATTCCCTGAACACAACTCATTCATTGTAATTCCTCGTAAATATTTATGATGCGTGAGTGCAAGGCTGTAGTTTGATGACGTCAGCGGATTAACACAACACATGCAGCTCTTATCCACACTCAAAAGTGACAATTGTCATAGAAACGATTTTTCCATTAAATTTATGTCCGTATATATGTGTTTACATAAAAATTGTGCGACTGTGGAGACCTGCAGACCGCCTCACACCTAAGATCCTGCTCCACGTGCCCATCAAGCTGCACATCTCAGGACCTAATGCTGGGCAACACGCGAGCTATCGATGTTGCCAGATACTGCGATAAAATAATTTGACATCATTGACACGAAGAAGAAGAAATAAAAAATATATGAAAATATAATAAAAATCTAGATTTAGGAATCACCTTAGAAAACTGGTGGTAGACGAAAGTCGTCCTGTGAACAAAACTGTTTTTTGTTGTTGTAGTACAGTACATATTTAGTGCTGGTCGAACTGTTGGTTATTCTCCCATAGACTCACCCAACAAGTTGTGGTTGGCTGAGTGCCAAGAAAACCTGTTGCGAACTCTTGGCAGTCTCCTAACCAAGTTGGGAGGTTGGGAGGACAGTTGGTATGACCTGGAAAGAGGAGGGGAGGCGTTAAAAGCAGATAACGAAGAGCAGGGGCACACGAGCAAGTTTTATGACTTGAAAATATGGTTTAAACATGTTTTTGCTTTATTACTTCATTTAGATCATCGCTATGTATATATATTAAAATCGTCCTATCTTTCAAGAAAGTGTTACTCCGTCGCGTGAAGTCAGGATAAGGAGCAGATTGATAACACAGACTTTCTTTTAGAAGCACATTAATTATATTTTCGTCAAAACTTTACAAGGTCGCATTACGGCCAGGCGGAATGACACGCTGGCCATAATGTGACCTTCTCGGTCTTCAACATATAACTGACTCGTTTGTCGGCGCTTAGGCTGTCGCCCAGCGCTCAAGTGGTGATGTCTATAACTAACACACACGTGAGCGGACAAGCGAACAGAAAATAAGAGACGAAAGATTGTATATCGAGGTTTTCGGTACTAGTCAGCAAGGGCTACATCTTGCTGATGTCAATATATATATATATATAGATACGTAAATCCGTCCTCTTGTGACGTAGAGTACTCGGACCAATATTATTTTTATCTCTCCTAATACTCGTAATTAGAAGACTAAATAACATAGGTACTGTATGAATAACATAGTAATATCACGAATATCCTCCATCAGAGACCTTACTATAGAGTTTGAGAGCAGAATGACGTTTCATGCGCACGTTGAAGCTGTGTGCGGTAAGGCACTTAAGATGCTTGGTTTTGTTTTATAAAGTGGCAGGGTTTTCTCAAACGCACGCGAATTGGCAGTGTTTTTTAACTCATTGGTCCGTAGTATACTCGAGAGCGGGTCTACCTTTTGGGCACCCCATGAGTTGAAATATAGCCTCATGTTGGAGAGGGTACAGGAGAAATTTCTGAGGTCTCTCTACATGAGGATACTATCTGTGGCTTTATCCATTTAACATCATCCAGTGTATGTTGGAGTACATTGAGTTGAAGACTGGAAGGAATGTGTGCTTGGGCTTACATTACTTTGGCCTATTGTGCGTGTTCAAAAATACTTGACATTTTGTTATAAATCGGTTTATTTGTCCCTGACAATTATCTGAGAAGAATGAAGCATAGATTGTTCGTTCACCCAAAGAGTAATATTAACTTGTCAGAGAGTATGCCTCTTAGGAGAAGGATCACACTGTACAACATTGTCATGAATGATGATATATTCCACGCGAGGGAGGCCCAGTTCAGACACGAGAACTTGTTTGGAGAAATATATTTTTAGATTCGTCTGTTTAATTTAACACATTAATTCTTTAAGTTAAAAGGAGCAACTACAGTTGTAATAACAGTAGAAAAATACTTAGTGAATCAATCTTACACCTGTGTTAGAATAATTGCAGGTAGACGTATGAATGTCAATTATTTATCAAATTATTTATTTGTACCAAATTTTGAATGACAGTGAGCTATTCTACTTAAGTCATCATATATATTGACATCAGCATGATGTAGCCCTTGCTGACTGTTACCGAAAACCTTGATATACAATCTTTCGTCTCTTATTCCTGGTCGCTTGTCTTGCATTTATGTGCGCTATGTTGTCGTTTTGGACAGGTTCGCTTACGGGTGTGTTAGTTATAAGCACCCCTGCTTGTGGCGCGGTCGAAAGCCGAGACCGAGTGCGGAAATCGGTATTCAGTCCCCACCCTTTAGCGAGACAAGGTCGTATTACGGCCAGCGGTATGTTTCCGCTTGGCTGGAAGCTTGTAAAGTTTTAACGTAAATATAATCACTGTGCTTCTTAAAGAAAGTCTTTGTTTGCTGACCTGCTTGTCATCCTGCCCTCACGTGACGTATTAACACCCCTTTTGAGAGAGAGGAGGATGTTAATAATTATTTTTGTTTTGTGATTATGATCTATTTTAATCTTAAAAGTCTGACATGAATTATTTATCCTACAATTTTATAGAATTTCTATTAGGATTTTCAAATAAGTAGATTTATTAATAAAATAAAACTCAGTGGTTTTCACAAAGTTTACTTGTTTTATTATTTAAAATATCTTTATTCGATTAATTGAAAAATACTTGTAAAATGTTGTCGTTTTCTGACGGCAATATATGGGGGTCTCAAGGGGGTCGCAGAGGGTTGGGTTGTGGGGGTCGAGGCTTCGTTCTGACCCTCTCCGGGCGTCGTCGAGAGCCTCAAGGCAACCGGAAGTGGATCGATAATCGGTGGGTTTTTTTTGCACCCTTCTTAGCAGATTTATTAACATGCCATACAACTTGAGTGGAGACTTCTTTTGGTATTTTGCGACTCTCTAGATTCGATTTGAACAACATAACCATCTTGTTAACGTTTTTATTGTACATTAAAAAAATAATTACATATTTATCAAATAGATAATATTTTTTTATCTAAAAACTGATATCCTCCTCTTCCATTTAGAGTATGGATTAACTGGATGAAGGATGCAGGATCAGGTTAACAATACAAACACTTGTTTGTTTCACATATTACTCGTTTATTTGTCAATAGCGTCGCCCGTTATAGGGACGCCCTTAGGCGCTCGTATAACGATGGCGGGCGCGGTTCGACTGCTTGCGCGCCTACGACCTATAGCGCTGCCAAATCCTAGCGGCGGACTCGCGAAGTAAATATGACAGTGGCCGACATGAAATGGTTCAACTGTCATAACAAACAAGATGGCGCATGCAAGCGTCGTGCAACATTGTACCAATAAAAACATTATATGTGCATGTCAGGCGAGCGAAAAAAATAAGAGACAAAAGATCGGTTTTCGAGGCTTTACGGCATCAGCCTAAAGGAGTAATATCAAGCTGATATCAAAACATACAAGAGAATACCGACAGATGGTGACGTTTGGTGAACACCCTCACTGTCCCGTCCTGTTTTTGGAGACCCAGATGGGGACCCGTTACTGGAAGCACGCAAAAATTTTCTTGTAAGAGAGTGGCTGAAGGCCTTCTCGTGCATCAGTTAGATGTCAAATAGACCTCAGTCTAAGGCTGCGAAGTTAGTATACTACAGCGAGTCTCGAATTGCCTTTTTTGGTAACACGTTGCTAACCACGAAATACGTGGGAATGTCTAAGGAAACGGTAAGGTTGGGAAATGGATTCTGCAGAATGGCAGACATCAGTTAGGAGCCATTACTGTGTCTGCACTCTTGCAGACGGACGCGAAGAAGCGCTCAGACAGATGGTGATAGTGATTTTGAAGTCTTATCTATGGAATTATATGAGGCTTACCATGGTGCATATGGCTAAGCGCTGCATGTGGAGTGTTGATCCGCCAACGTCATACACTACAGCCCGACATTCACGAATCATTCTTATTATTACAGGAATTTACAATGAATTGGTTGTCTTTACGGGACGAATTTCATCTACCATCAATTTTGATTTATAGGCTATGACTGGCATTTTACTGGCGAGTGATCAAATTCACACCAACTGGGGGTATTCAATATTTAAGAGCTCAGAAATCGATTAAAAATCTTTAAAAAAATTTAAACTTCGTCAGGGATCGAACCCACGACCTTTGGCTTGCAAAGAAAACGCGTTGACTATTGAGAAAGCCTGCCGGATTTATACCTTGTTCTGACATGTATCACACTGAGCACTGTTTTACTTAATAAAAGACTGTAGTTTCGATTTTAATGTTCTGGCATTATACGGGTGAGGGATCAAATTCACACCAACTATTTATAGAGCTTAGAAATCGATGGATATTTTTTTATAATGTCCGTCGGGGTTCGAAACCGCGATATTTGATTTGGTAAGCAAACGCTTTTACCACTAATCCATACCAATACTCATAAATCATGCTATATTTTCTGGAGCACTTGTAAAACTTCGGCTATTTTTTAAGATTAAATGCATTGACTAGTTAATACCGTTTTGTTCACAAAAAACAGGGTATAAATTTTCCATTTTTTTTTTGTTTTTTCGTTCATGAAAATGCATCCCATTTTATGTTTCGCTTCCCGATAATGCACAATCGAGAGTCAAGCAATAAATTTGCGTAATCCTAGAAAGCTTAGCGACGCTACACTCACCGGAACGCCATTTTGTGAAAACGCATGCAAGAGAACACCTACACCTGAAAAATGAAGTATTTTTTAAATGTAATCGTGTGCAAGAAAGCACGACCAGTCGAGACCAGTGCACTCTATAACATTCATTTAAGATAGCTGGACGCTGCATTCATCAAACGTGTGTCTTGTTTGTGTTTATGTGTGGGTTGTGGAGATTGCATGTATGTATTGATCTGTTTCTTGAAGAGATTACATTTCTTGAGATAGATTGTAAAAAAAAGGCAACAAAGATACTGGGAAGAGCTTTCCAGAGCTTAACAGTTTTTATGTAAGCATATACAGGAGAATACCGACAGATGGTGATGGTAATTATGAAGTCTCATCTGTGGAATTCTATGACGCTTAGTGTTGATCCGCCAACGTCATAGACTACATCCCTATATTATATCACGCATCATCCTTATTATTACAGGAATTTACTATGAATGGATGGTCTTCACGGGACGACTGTCGTCTGCCACCAACTTTTATTAATAGGCTATGACTGTCATTTTTCGGATGAGGGATCAAATTTACACCAACAGATAAATATACACCTTCAATCTTCCCAACCCACACACAAACACGAACACGTCACACGTTTTCCGCATGCAGCTTCCAGCTTCCCAGGCTGAGCGTCATAGACTACACTGGTCTCGACCAGTTGTGCTCTCCTGCATGTGAATACATAAAAAAAATACAAATTTTGACCAACGTAAAATGTAGTTTAAATTCGGTGATCTAACGAGAAACGCGTTTAGAATTTCAAATCGTCTGTCGCTACTCAAATTATTAAAATGAGATCTTTTTGAACAAACCCGTGATTTTACGCATTCAAATCGGGCGTTTTAACCATTGAACGTATCCCTCGTAATGATATGGCTTAGCCGTAAAATGGCATAGTAATCGTGAACTTTGCATATTAAGGGTTATGGCTTCCGACAGGGATTCCATAGCATTAGTTTTTGCATATACAAAATTATCCGAGCTTACAAAATTAGTAAAATAAATTGTATAAACACGTCTATTTACTATTATTATCAAGGCTGAACATGTGGAGAAGCGCAACTGAGGGGAATACTTGGATTGCCCCGAAAGAGAACCTAGCAACTGGACACGACCAGGGGTGGAATATATGGAGGTGCCTTAACAGACTCGGACCGGAGTATGCAAGACGAGGACACAAATGAAAGCCTGTCAGTTTTACAGCGGACCGACTGATTGTGACTGCGGCGTGGAGCCCTGTCATACCTTCTGAAGAGTGTGCGCTATGTCCGAGTAGCTGCACCCAGGGAGACCTGATTATGGCCGGGAGTAACGCCATCGACGTCACCCACTTCTGGGCAGACAGGATCTGACCCTGTTGTTTCTGACACGATTATATATATATATATACAATATATCAAGAAAATTTAGCATGATCCCTTTACGATTATCGTCATTAGTATAAGCATGTCCACTCTTTTAAATGGATCATATGGTCATCACAAACTGCTGCCACAAAGCTCTGTCAGCCGCTATTCTCCTCGCCTCATCTTATGCCAGGTCCGCAGAGTACATTCTATGTATACTCATATATAACTTCGTAGGTTTTTACAGCCAGATTTGGTATTGCGACTTTCGGGTTAAGCCGTGTGTGGCGAATTTCTTTATACCAATATTTCGACCGCAATTACGGGGGTCATCTTCAAGGCTGGCGATTCCGTGATGATTTAATATATTTTTAACTTTATTATCGATTTAATATCTATATGCCAACGGGTAAAGCTCAATGGTCAAAGCATTTGCTTTGTTAAAAAAAGATCTTTAATCGATTTCTGAGCCTTAAAATACCCCCGGTTAGTGTGAATTTGGTCCCTCACCCGTAAAATTCCAGTCATAGCCTGTCAATTAAAATTGGTGGTAGACGAAAGTCGGCCCGTGAAGACCACCCATTCATAGTAAATTCCTGTAATAATAAGGAAGAAGCGTGAATCTCAGGCTGTAGTCTATGACGTTGGCAGGATCAACACTCCACATGCAGCGCTTAGCCATATGCACCATGGTAAGCGTCACAGAATTTCACAGATGTGACTTCAGAATTACTATCAGCATCTATCGGTATTCTCCTATTATATATGTGCTTAAATATAACAAAATCTTGAGGTTGTTAAGCCTTTAACCTAATGTTCCTCCAAAAGCGTCATATACTATGATTATGTTCTAAGGACCATACTTGTTAACATCCTGTTTTCTTTCAAATGGGTGTTAATCCGTCGCGTGATGGCAGAATTAGGAGCAGATTGATAACACAGACTTTTTCAAAAGCACATTGACATTTATTTACGATAAGTTTTACAAGCTTCCAGCCAGGCGGAATGACATGCCGCCGGCCTTAATATGACCTTCTCGGTCGTCAACACATAACTGGCGTGACGGGCTCACCGGCGCTGCGGCTCTCGCCTAGCGCTCGAGTGGCCATGTCTATAACTAACACACTCGTGAGAGGACCTGTCCAAAATGACAATATGGCGGACACATAAATGTATGACAAGCGATCAGAAATACGAGACAAAAGATTGTGTATCTAGGTTTTCGGTACCAGTCAGGAAGGGCTACATCACGCTGATGTTACTGTACAAGAGTCATGTACGATGGGTATGAGGAGCATACCTCCACGAGATTTCAGATATGACACAGGTAAAATAAATTAATGCATTTAATCATGTTTATTTTAGGATTCGTTGGGGATAGAATTCAGTAATCTCTAGCGTAGCAGTCGTTAGTGTATCTCTGTTTTAAAGCCTTTCGGGCCAGGACCAAATGGGCCACGGGCCAAAAGCAATCTAACTTGCAAATGCGGAATAATCTTACCCGCTTGGCCCAACAGGTGATTCAGAAACTGCCTCCTAAACCGGTTCACAAACAGTTTCTTAAACCGTTTAAGAAACAGATACGGAAGCCGGCTTACTTCCTGTCTGAAAGCTTTTGCATAATCATTCGTTTTTTCGCTGAAAATCGATTTTTTAATTTGTTTGCCCTATGCAACTTTAGAAACTCTACCAAAAAGACTAAGTAATTATGCAATAAATAAGTTGTCGTTCTATCGTACAAGTTAAGCACGACTAGACGTATAACATTCTTGGATGATTACCGTTTCATGCACGACGAGGATAAAAATGAAATGCTGGCAGTTTTACAGCGGACCGACTGAATGTGACTGCGGCGTGGAGCAGACCCTGTCACACCTTCTGGAGTGTGCGCTGTGTCCGAGTAGCTGCACTCAGGAAGACCTGGTGACGGCCGGGAGTAACGCCATCGACGTCGCCCACTTCTGGGCAGATAGGATCTGACCCTGTTGCTTCCGACACGATTATATATATACCGTTTCATAAAATTAAGTGTTTAAAGCTCGAGAGCTTTGGGAAAATAATTCGATTCTGTATGAACCTGTGTCCGTCCACTATTGAACGTAGGCCTCCCACAAACTTCAGAATCACTATCACCATCTATCGGTATTCTCCTGTATATGTTTACATAAAAATAATATGAAAAGTTGTTGCCTTTTCTTCAAGCCTCCGAGTTCGCCCCTTCATCAGAACTATACATAGAATGTACTCACTGTAGGCAGCTGACACACTTTATGACGACCATATGCATTAATTAGGGAAACAATGCGTGTAATAACTATGACATTATTACTTTTACTATTGTAAAAAAAATGTAGTAATAGCGACGGTTCCGCCGCATTTCGTCCCCAGACAATTCGTTCAACGATTCATCGGTAACGACGTGGGGTGGAATGGACGTCTGATATACTGGACATTCGGCTCACGGGACAACTGGTGCACTGGATGTCTCGCTAACTTAACCTAACGTAACTTAAGTTATTTCGTTAACGAGGCCTATGGATCTCTGGACTCTACGATCACATATCTTTAGGTTAGGTTAGGTTTGGTTAGGTTGGCGAGACAGCTAGTGCACCAGTTGTTCTGTGCGCCAAACGTCTTGTACATTAGACGTCCAGTATGCCCCAAGTCGTTATCGATGAATCGTTGAACGAATTGTCTGGGGACGATAGGTCGTGACGCCAAAAGCGACTATTAAAATTTCTAGAAACTGTATTGCAACTATGATTTTCTTGACTTTTTGATTGAAATGCTCTACTTGACTTTACTATGAAAGCTTCAGAAACTATTTCTGTTCAATATTCACAAAGAAAAGCTCCATTTAAGTATAGCGAAATTGAAGTAAAAGCCTTTAAAACTGGGGATCTACGATGTAAGTTTACTGTATCAAAAATAAAGACAAAATGTTAGCAAAGTGTTTTGAAAATTCGATGCTTCAAGTATACACTAGCGAGTATTTTTATATTTTTACGTAAAAACATACAGGTGAATACCGATAGATGTGACAGTGATGTAGAAATCTCATCTGTGGATTATATGACGCTTATACCATGTTACATATAGCTAAGCACTGCATGTGGAATGTCGATCAGCCAACGTCACAGACTACAAATCGATATTCACACATCATTCATTTATTACAGGAATTCACTATGAATGGGTGATATTCACGGGACGACTGCTATGACTGATAATGGATTTTTTTATCTCACTAGTAAAATGCCAGTCATAGCCTATTACAACATTTAAAATTGATCGTAGATAAATAAGAAATTCGTCACGTAAACAGCACCCATTCATAGTTTATATGCTATATAAATACCCAGTGACAATGGCACTTTAGAGACGCGGTTTTCGTTAGATCGCCGATGTTAAGCAACATTAGACGGAGACCAAATCTGGATGGGTCACCAACCGTTGCTAACCGCGTATCGCTGGTCAGATTGATTCGAAATTTATGACCAATTTGGTGCAGGCCTCGGGAGCGTCGGACTTATTATCAGATCTCCTTTAAAAAATGAGATTAACAAATCAAAAAAAAAAACTCTTGAAATACTAAGACTAACTGATTCGGTAAGCGAGCAATTTAAAGATACGAAATTTTCTTTTCTCTGTTTAAAATTGTGCAATCAAAAGAACGTTCGAGAAAAATATTTTTAAAAAGTGCTTCGGCTTACGGCAGTTTAACGACGAGCTCGTAAGTCGAGGTTTATATTTCGCACAGTTCAGAATGACGCTCGCTTTGCTATGTGCGGACCAAAAGTTTGAACGCTTTGGAAACAATCTGGAAACAGATTGGAAAATCGTGTCATGGAAAGTTTCGACGGAAACGGCGACCGGCGAGCTGATACGGTGGTAAGCCGAGACAAGTGAAAAAGTGGTTGAAACGCACAACTGCATGCAAAATTTCTCCTAGATAAATTATAATTATAATATAAATTTCTCCTAAAAAAATCATTTTTATATAATTTTTAATGTATCACACGTTTGCCCCCAAATAATATTTAAAGTATTTTGACTTTTATATAAGTTCGGATTCTAGTAAATGTGATAACATCCTCCTCTCTCTCAAAATGTGTTATTCAGCCGCGTGAGGGCATGATGAGGAGCAGGTCAGCAAAACAAAGACTTTTTCAAAAGCACATTGATATATATTTACGATAAAAGTTTACAAATTTAGGGCTCGACCTAGTCACAGCATTAGGCCGAGCCACAATACAATATGCTTTCGCCGACGAGAGGGGCACAACTGGCGTGATGGGCTGTCGCACCGGTGCCACAAGCGGTGGTCTATATAACTAGTCAGATGTGATAGTAATTCCGAAGTCTCATCTGTGGAGTTCTATGACGCTTACCATGATGCATATTGGCTAAGCGCTGCATGTGGAGTGTTGATCCGCCAACGTCATAGACTACAGCCCGAGATTTGCACATCATCCTTATTATTACAGGAATTTACTATGAATGGATGGTCTTCACGGAACGACTTTCGTCTACCACCAATTTTAATTAATAGGCTGTGACTGTCACTTTACGGGCGAGGGATCAAATTCACACAGACCGGGGGTATTTTAAAGCTCATAAATCGATAAACGGATCACCGCGCGCAGCTTACACCTGGCGGGCGATGCAAGGTGGAGATCCATCACGTTGGGCTGCAAAGACAAGACTGAGCTCAGCAGGCAGCTCGCGAGGGAAGGGATTTGGAGTAAGGGAACCAAGGTACACTACAGAATCGCGGGATCCACCGTAACATCGCTTATCAGGACTGTAGCGCCATGGGAATCTTATATTACGGATAACCCTGGCATTTATGACGACTGATCGAAGTAAAACATGAACGTTAAATGCGGGAAAACGTGTAAATCAACAACGGTTTATCGAGGCTACAATGAAAATTATTTTTATTCAGAATCTGTATTCAGGCCCATGGGCGGCCGGTTTTTCTGGGGCTCCAAAAAATCTATCTAATTGCATTTCCCACCGACTACGTGCCACCACTGGAATTCGCTATGGAGGCGATGTAAGTCTACGGCTCTCGACAACCAATGTTATATATGAAGCGATGCCCAGCGACGGCACGTGAAAGATTTTTATTTTATTTTGTTAACATTTCTTCTAAGTACTTAATACGAGTAGTAGCACAGAGAAGTAGAAAAACTTTAACATATTTCTTTCCTCTCATCATCATCATCATCAGCCTGTGTCCGTCCACTGTTGAACGTAGGCCTCGTCTCCATCATCTTCGATCCTCCGCCTTCCGCATCCAGGTCACTCCCGCTATGCTTCTTATATCGTCAGTCCATCTTGTAAGGCGTCGGCCAATGCTTCGTTTGCCAGTTCTTGGGCGCCATTCCAGTACTTTTCTTCCCCATCGACCGTCGTCTCTTCGACAGATATGTCACATTGCCACTTGAGTGTGCCTATTCGTTGGGCAGCATCCACTACTTTTTCCTCTCATATCCGTTCTATAACTGGAACATATTGTCACTACAAATTACTGCCACTCAGTTCTTTGTTTCTGGCGGGTATAGCTAAGTGGTCAAAGCGTTTGCTTAACGATCTGAAAATCGTGGGTTAGATTCCCAACGGAGATCTGAAATATTTTTTTTTGTCGATTTGTAAGCTCTAAAATACCCCCGGTTAGTGTGAATTTGATCCCTCACCCGTAAAGCGCCATAGCCTACTATATATATATAATCGTGTCGGAAACAACAGGGTCAGATCCTGTCTGCCCAGAAGTGGGCGACGTCGATGGCGTTACATCTGGCCATCATCAGGTCCTCCTGGGTGCAGCTATTCGGGCACAGCGCACACTCCAGAAGGTGTGACAGGGTCTGCTCCACGCCGCAGTCACATTCAGGCGGTCCGCTGTAAAACTACCAGGCCCTCATTTGTGGCCTCGTCTTGCATACTCCGGTCCGAAGTCTGTTAAGGGACCTCCATATATTCCACCCTTGGTCATGTCCAGGGGCTAGGTCCTCAATCGGGGCAATCCAAGTATTCCCTCAGTTGCGCTTCTCCACATCTTCAGCCGCGGGGTGGCCTCAGGTATCAAAAGTTCCGTTGTCGACTGTAGGAAACTTCTTCTTGATTTGAGCCGTGTGGTTATTATTTGGTACCCAAACATAGGGTGGAGTGCGTCGTGGGTTGCTTTGGTGAGCTCCTTCTTGGTAGTAACTTCTCGCCGTATGTTTGGTGGGGCAATGCCCGAGAGTTGATATAGCTTTGATATTAGGGTAGGTTTTAGGCACCCCGTAACCACCCGGCACCTACTTAATAAAATTGATGGTAGACAAAAGTCATTCCGTGAACAAATCCCATTCATAGTGAATTCCTGTAACAATTGGCTTAGCCATATGTTGCATAGTAAGCGTCGTAGAATCCACACATGAGATTTCTACATCACTATCACCAGCTGTCGGTATTTTCTATTTTGTGTTTAAATACAAAAAAATCCGTGGCCACTGCAATTGACCTGGGAACATACATGGTTCCCAACAACTTTCAGGGCAGAATATCGGGAACTATAGTATAGTATCCGAGGCATATTTTTCAGTGATTTTTTAATAGCATTTTTGAGAAGATCAACGGATTAGCCTGACACTCCATTATATATAATCGTGTCGGAAACAACAGGGTCAGATCCTGTCTGCCCAGAAGTGGGTGATGCCGATGGCGTTACTCTCGGCATCATCGGGTATTTCCGGGTACAGCTACTCGGACACAGCGCACACTCCAGAAAGTGCGACAGAAACAACGCTTCCCTTACCCTATGAATTGGCTCAATCCGAATAGCGAAACGAAATGGCACCTGACAGAACTGAGTGCAATAGGTTTCAGATAAGGAACGGATATAGAAAAAAAAAAGATAAATAAATAAATATTTCGTATCATGTCTTAATATAGATCACACTGAGTACAGTTTAGTCATTTGTTGGAAGACTGCAGTTTCATCCTCAATGAAGGCTTCATGAGTTCTAATGTGTATAAGCGTACTGTAAAAAAGTATGCTATAAATAGAATGTACAGTGTGATATCAGCTCTTGTACGCTGATTGCCGTAAATCCTCGAAAAAAGATCTTTAGTCTCTTATTTTTGTTCGCTCGCCTGACATGCAAATCTAATAATGCTAGTTTTAATTGTACACGGCGTTTGCATACGCCATTTTATTTGTTATGAAAGTTGCTCCATTTCATGTTGGTGCAACTGTCATCTTTATTTTTCTCTTTTGCCGCGATGCCTTGGCGGCGCTGCTTGCTTAGTTTGACTTAGATTGGTAGTTTAATTTATTTAATTTTAATTTTTTAATTTAAGTACGCTTAAAGTACGCCGGTGTCCGCTTGAGTCAACTTTGAAATTTAAAGCCGTATTAAAAGTTTCGTCGGAAAAAAGTTTTTTTTGGTAAAATTTGTTCCGCTCGTCGCTAACTGTTCAGCCAACATATATAACGAATTTAACGAGAGATTGGGTATTAAGGGGAGGCTTAACTTCCAAGGCAAATCGCCAATTAATTGACCGAATTAATTAAAAACTTGAAGGCTTTGCTTATGCCCCTTTTTTGCGGACTTAATGCCGTTAAAATTATGTTACAAAATCAACATAAAAAAACATATACTTGAATGAATTGCTATGAAGATATCTCAGATATTCATTAGAAGAGTGTCTCTAAAAGAGATGTGTATACTAACATCCTCCTTTTTTTTAAAGGTTTGTTATTCAGTCGCGTGAGGGTATGATGAGGAGCAGGTTAGCAAAACAAAGACTTCTCTGAAGCACATAAAACTTGGTTTGTCCGATCGATCGTAATATGGCATTACTTTCGCCGCGATCGATCGGGACTTAACAATGCGATCTCGCCGACGGTCGGCACACAACTTCCACGAACGTGATGAGCTCTCGCCCAGCGCCACAAGCGGCGGTCTATATAACTAGTCCCAAATGCCAATACGGCGACACATGCATGTCGACAAGCGAACAGAAATAAGAGACGAAAGATTGTATATCGAGTTTTCTCTACCAGTCAGCAATGGTTATAACATGCTGATGTCAATACAAGCGTATACAACTGGGATGGGCAGCATTTGGAAAACTTAAGTACATTTTTAAAGCGAAAATGCCGCAATGTCTTAAAACTAAGACGTTTAACCAATGCATCCTCCCTGTATTTACTTATGGCGCAGAGACGTGGAATCTGACAGCAGGTCTTACACATAAAATAAAGATCACACAACATGCCGTGGAGAGATCCATGAGAGGAGTGTCTAAAAGATAAAATCCGAAACGATGATATCCGAAGAAAAACTCAAGTAGTGGAGCCTCCCCGAGGAATAGGCAAACTCAAGTAGCATTGTGACATATCTGTTTAATAACGACAGTCGATGGGAAAGAAAAGTTTTGGAGTGGCCTCCAAGAACTGGTAAACGAAGCGTTGGTCGACTAACTACAAGATGGACTGACGACATCAGAAGAACAGTGTAGATCGAAAAGTAGATTGAAAAGGATGGACACTCATGCGGTAGGCCTACATTCAACATGTTATTAGTTGGTAAGATGCCAAATATTAATATATATAGTCGTAAAGGAGAATAGGGATGATTCAGGTGCTGTATAGAGAGCAATTTATTTTGATCTTATAAAGCTGCGAGTCCCAGATATTGCGTATCTTCTTCGTAGTATCAATCCGGTGGATTGGTTTGCAGCAACAAAATCTCGATCTCCATTCTTTTCGGTCCTCCGCAACCCTCTTCAGTTCAGCATAAGAGCTACAACTCATGTCCTCGAACACTTGCTGCAAATACTCCCGTCTTTGGCGCCCTCTACAGTTTCTACCCCCAGCCATGCCCCCCACAATGTCGTGAAGAAGACTATCGTGGCGCATGATGTGACCGAACCATCGGGCTCGCCTCTCTGAGATTATTCTTATTAGGTGCCATCTTCCTTGATTATTCTGAGAACCTCATTGTTCGTGACGTGGTCTCTTCGGGAAATTCCGAGAATTCTTCTGTATAACCACATCTCAAAGTCCTATAGTCTTTTTTTATCACTTTCAGATAAGCACCATGTCTCACAACCGTACATCAAGAGCAATTTATTTTGACCCTATAAAGTTGCGAGTCCGATATTGCGTATAGTACTAAAAAAACTCCAGCGTTCCTAAATCGGATATATACTGAAAAAAAACATGTCACAAAAAAGACCTTAAAACATCAAAAAGTCATATCGTTTTTTCTTTAATACAAAATCATATTCCTTTCTTAAAATACTCATGTTACGAAAAAACGTTTGGATTTCAAAAAGCGTGGTTTTTGAATGTTTTTTTTTACACTTTTGAATCCAACCAGTCATTGTCAACATCCACCCTTCGTCAAAAGCAAACTGACTGTCAAAAATATCCATTTCACTGACATATTCGTCATCTGTACGTCATTTGACGAAAAAAAATACTACCAACCAGACGCACGTAAAGGTTTCATCCAGAAATGTTAAATATATTTGAATATTAACAAAATAACGTAATTTTTTTCCTAACACACGAATTAATTATATTTTTTTCACAGTAAATCTCATACTAAAGCGGCATAGTCATTACATATTTCAACATATATAATAGATTATAGGGTTATTCGTAAAATAAGGTTCCTAGTGATTTTTCACAGTGTAAAGCATGTTTAATTTCATGAATGCGTACATTTTTGGAAAGTTCAGACGTTTACCTATTTTTTACATAGTCGCCACTGAGGTCAATGCATTTTTGCTTGCGGTATACGAGCTTTTGAATGCCCGAGTCAAAAAAATCTGCCGCCAAGCCACGCAGATACCTGAGAACCGCTTCTTCCAGCTTTTCTCTGTCGCCAAAATGCGTTTCACCCAGGTATTTCTTCATGTCAGGGAAGAGATGATAGTCACTTAGGGCGTAGGGTGGGTATTTGACAATACCCCATCCAAATTTTGCAATAAGTTCGTTGGTGGCACATTTTTGGCACCTCGCGTTGCTAAATAATTGACATTAAATGAGACGAATACCATGGCGGCTGACATAGCTTGTCGATCATATGCTCCAGTTATTTGAGCGCATTCCTCTCAAAATCTAACCATCGTACCCCCCGTACTCTACGCAGGCATCTGCATTAGAAATCTACTACACGGCTGCATTACTTTTTGGTGAGGTTCATAGCAGTAAAGAAGAATGGGGACGATACACTCGCTATATATAGTATATATATCGTATATGACAATTTGTATTGCGTATAGAATTTAAAGACATTCCAGTCATTCCAAGACGAAAAGCGAGCTCTTTCCGCATGCCACTGTTCTCAGTGACCTGTACGCCGAGATATCTGAAAGTTTCGATTATATATAAGGAGCCTAATCTATATGTAATACAAAAGAAGCAGAAGCATTCAAAAAAGCATTCAATAGTTCAGGTCTTTATCAAAACACCGCCCCGACTTAGAAAAGTAATTCTTTTGATTTTCCCAAAGAAAATATTTATTTCCGCCCAATTTCCAATACTCAGCCTAGCTGTTTTCCAACGGATTTCCACGTTTCCTGTATCCAATTTTCTTTCCTCTATTTTTCCTTCGGCCTACGTTTTCCGACGTGTATTTTTCCCGAAACTAGCGAATCTTCAAAAGGAATATTGTATTCCGTGTTGAATCCAACGGAAATGCTTCACAGTATAATACTTTAGTATAAGCATCACATATTCACTTACAAACGAATATTTTGCCATTTTTTATAGATAGAAGCAATACAAAAAAGAAAGTCAATTCCTAAAAGTATTGGCAACAAATTATATAAAAAAATCAGCAGGATTTAGACGGTTATGCTATTGCAAATATGGTATTCCAAATGTGTCATATATTTTATCATCATCATCATCACTATGTCCTCTTCCCTAATTGGAGCATATGGCATTCATGAAGTGCCCTCACAAAGCTCTGTTAGCTGCCATAGTCCTCGCCTCATTGTATGTATAGGGTCCACCAAATAACTTTTTTTTTTGAAAATAGGGCGCAAAACATCGAGTGTAGCTTAAGCTGTGTGGCACGTAGCGCCGTCTTATTGAAACCAAATGTTGCCAATATCCTCTTCTTCAATTTTTGTGAACAAAAATGGCACGATAACGATCGCCATTGACTGTAACGGCCACTCCTTGCTCATTTTCGAAGAAAAATGGCCAGATTTTCAAAGTAATATCGCAATATTTCCCAGCGTTGTTCAAGCGTATACACAACCATATTCGTTTAGCGGAAAAATAAAAGTAATTATCTGTCAAATCAGACATGAGCTAAGTGTTACCATTCACGAAATAAGTACTAGTTGGAAAAAAAAACGTTAGATGGCGGACCCTTTAGTTCCCAAATGAGGAAGAAAAGGCAGCTGCAGTTACTCGTTAGTACTCTTCTGCCGCATCCTTAACCCTTTCGCATCGGTTGTCAGCATATGCCATCAAAGATTCACATCGGTTGACGTGATATATCGTTTTGCTACTTTCAGTACTCATTATGACATCTACGGTAGGAAATCGGAAGCTCAGTCATTTCCTTTATCAACCTACATGTATTATTTACAGGAATCTGTAAAGCATGTAAATAAATATCGTTACGTTTCGTCACAGGAGCGATTTTTCTGTACACCACATGTGTCAATGCCACCACATGTATGGAGTTACATAATGAACGTTTGTTAAATATAATAGTTTTTTATGCATGATCTGAGAGCTAAAGGATAGAAGAACCAATGTGATACATGAAAATAGGTCAGATAAGTACATTTATGCTTCAAATACTAGTTTTAAGCAAAAATAAATGGTTTGAAAAATTCACGATTGACAGTATAATTTGTATTCCACCGGGCCGTAGCGAAAGGGTTAATACATGTCCCTACCATGTCTACCTTCGCTTCTTTGCCTACTATAATATGGAAGACTGCCTTGTCCGATCTCACACCTCTTCATTCCTCACAAAATCAAACCATCGTAACCCCAGTATTCTACGCAGGTATCTAAAACCAATTATACGGCTGCATTGGCTCTTGATGAGATGCTAAGATTCTCACCATATAATTCTCAACGACATCCAATATCTGGAACATATATTGGAGGTCATCACTACAAATTGTCGCCACTCTTCTTCACGACACTGTGGAAGGGATGGTTGAGGGTAGAAACTATAGAGGGCGCCCTAGATGCGAGTATTTGCAGCAAGTGTTAGAGGTCATGCGTTGTAGCTCCTATGCTGAGCTGAAGAGGATTGCAGAGGATCGAGAGGAGTGCAGATCGAGATGCAAGATTTTGTTGCTGCAAACCAATCCACAGAAGAATTTTGTAATATGCGGTTGTCCAAGGGTCTTCCCAAGACATCTCTGCACATCAAATTCCACTTGAGAATATATTTAATTCCTAACAATCTCAAGGGCATGATTCCAGAGATTTTAGAAGATGGCAGCTCTAAATCCCGAAGCATATTTTTAATGATTTGTTTTTCGTATATTTTTAAAGTGATGAGTAGCCCGATGCTCTTTCTTTATGTAAGCACATACAACAAAATACCGACAGATGGTGATAGTAATTCCGAAGTCTCATATGTGGAATTCTATGACGCTTACCATAGTGCATATGGCTAAGCGCTGCATGTGAAGAATTGATCCGCCAACGTCATAGACTACAGCCGAGATTCACAAATCATCCTTTATTTTTACGGGAATTTACTATGAATCGGTGGTCTTCACGAGACGACTTTCGTCTACCACCAATCTTAATTAATAGGCTATGACTGGCAATTTACGGGTGATGGATCAAATTCTCACCAAACCGCGGGTATTTTAAAGCTCAGAAATCGATTAAAAATGATTTTTTTTAATCTTCGTTGGGGATCGAACCCACGACCTTTGGCTTGCAAAGCAAACGCTTTGACCATTGAGAAATAACCGCCGGATCTATTTTGAGGTCTAGATTTTTTTCTTCTAAGAAGCGGCCCAACTAAAGATATCTAAATCAATATTTATAATAGTACAAGCAGAATATTTTGAAATTATTCAAATTCACGTTTCATTTTTCGCGGTACGCATATGTATAGCTTTTTAAAAGCTTTTTATAAAAGCCTTTTAATACACTCTGTAATATTTTGTTTCAATTTCAGAAGCTGGGATAAGCTACAAAGCTTATCACCGCCTTTGTATGGGAAACTTGCTACTTGTTGGCTTTCCCATATTTTATTCAGGAGCATTTTTGGGAACATCTGTTTGCTTGCTACCTTCCCACAACAGTTGAAAATTCATTTTATTATTTATATACTTGTACACAAAAATGAATGTATCTGTGTTTGTGCTTTATGAATTACTACACCGTTCGTCCGATTGACATAAAACTTTCAGGAAATATTACGTGTATGCCTGTGAAGATTACTGTTACAAAAAAGTTCAAATTGTGTTTATTATACAATTAGAATCTTGCCAACCCATACGCAAAAAGCCGGTGGGTATAGCTCAATGGTCAAAGCGTTTGCTTTGCAAGCCAAAGGTCATGGGTTCGATCCCCGACGGAGATTAAAAAAAAGTATTGTAATCGATTTCTTAGAATTTGATTCCTCACCCGTAAAATAGCCCATTAATTAAAATTGGTGGTAGACGAAAGTCGTCCCGTGAAGACCAGCCATTCATAGTAAATTCCTGTAATAATAAGGATGATGCGTGAATCCGATCAACACTCCACATGTAAGCGTCATAAAATTCCACAGATGAGACTTCAGAATTACAATCACCATCTGTCGGTATTCTCCTGTATGTGTTTACATAAAAAAACACAAATACACACGTTTCGCGCATGCAGCATTCAAACGTCCTAACTGAGCGTCATAGATTCCACTGATCTCGACCGGTTATGGTGTCTTGCATGCATTTCCATACAAAAAAACTACCGCCTTCGTGATCTTGATTACATTTTCGAATATTTTCGTATTTCTTGTTTAAATTTCTCGCATTGTCACAAAGTCAAACTCTGCTACCAAAATCTCTGTATTTTTGCAAGCGTTCGCTATAGAAGGGTTATTCTTCTTCAAGTCAGCGACGTTATAACATTGATAGCTCGTGTGTTGCCCAGCATTAGGTCTTGAGATGTGCAGCTTGTTGGGCACATGGAGCAGGATCTTAGGTGTGAGGCGGTCTGCAGGTCTCCACAGTCGCACAACAGTGACTCTCCCTGCCGAAACATTTCCCACCGCTAGAGGTTGTCCTTTGTTCTACCAACTCCGGTTCTTAGTCTGTTCAGGGATTTCCAGGTCCGCCAGTTAAGGTTCTTGCCAGTTGGGAGGCCTGCCTTTGGAGTAATGTAGCAGCTTCTTGGGCACATGGAGCAAGATCTTGGGTGTGAGGCGGTCTGCAGGTCTCCACAGTTGCACAACAGTGACTCTCTCTAAGCATTCGCCACCGCTCCAGGTTGTCCTTTGTTCTACCAACTCCGGTTCTTAATCTGTTCAGGGATTTCCAGGTTCGCCAGTCAAGGTTCTTGCCAGTTGGGAGGCCTTTCTTCGGAGTAATGAAATATAGAAGGGTTGACAGAATACGAAAGCATATGCTTGAAAAGAATATGCGATTCATATAAAAAACATGAAAGAGTTTCGTGGATCGTAAAAGGCGTTTTTAAATCAGAAAAAATGTTTTAAAATGCAAAATTTTCAGATCCGTAGCAGGTATGTAAACTTTTTACCTGTCTCGTTCACCGTAATGAATAAATTTAAATAATATACATTTCGAGGAATAAACAAACGCACTGGCAACACTTAACCCTTTCGTTACGGCTCGATGGAATACAAATTACACTGTCAATACGGCGTGAATTTTTCAAACCATTTTTTTTGCTTAAAACTTGTATTTGAAGCATAAATGTACTTATCTGACCTATTTTCGTACATCACATTGGTTCTTGTATCTTTTAGCTATCAGATGATGCATAAAAACTTTTATATTTAACTAGCGTTCACTATGTAAGTCCATACATTGACAAATGTGGTTTACAGAAAAATCGCTCCCGTGACGAAACCTAACGATATGTTATTAATTAAATATACATATACTATACATAAGATTCTTTTTTCAATGCGTCAATTCAAGCAGAAAAATAACGGCAGAAGCGGGATGCGAACCGCGGACCTTGGAAACCAACTATGCCCAGGTATTCATACCGCTCAGCCGACTTGGCTATTGCTATGCCTGGACCGACTCACGTTGAAACTAGTATTTATGTCATTGTTATCATCGTATGATAGATCGCTATAGTATATATTCAAAGTATGTATATTTTTATTTTTTATTATTCAATCAGTCATCATTTATTCACAAGCTTAATATTATTACTTTCCGACAGTCTATTTATTTTAGTAAGTACCACTCGGGTCTCGAACCAAACTATAGACTCAATGGATGAGAAACGACTTCTTATATACTAACGATATTTATTCACATGCTTTACAGATTCTTGTAAATAATACATGTATATTGATAAAGGGAATGACTGCACTTTCAATTTCCTACCGTAGATGTCACAATGAGTACTGAGAGTAGCAAAACGATATATCCTGTCAACCGATGTCAACGGTTGGGGAATTTTTGACGGCATATGCCGAGAACCGATACGAAAGGGTTAAGGAGAATTTTAAATGCAAATTTTGCCGCGAATTATTCAAACGATTTTATTCCATATTTCAAAAGATTTGTGAACAAAGTTTAGTTAATATTAATCTAATTTATTTATTTTACTAAGTAAATACTGAATGTAATTTTATGCTAAGGACTACTTACATAAGCGATATAAATTTTAAGATTCCTCATATTCGTTAACCTAGTTTTACATCAAAGAAGAGCTGAGCTTTTGATATACAAAACAATATAATACTGTAATGTTTTAACATCCTCCAATCTTTCAAAAAAAATGTTATTCAGTCGCGTGAGGGCGTGACGAGGAGCAGGTTAGCAAAACAAAGACTTTTTCTAAAGCACATTAATGGCGTTACTTTCGCCGCGATCGATCGGGACTTAACAATGCAATATCGCCGACGGATGGCAGACAACTCCCGCGCCCGTGATGGGCTGTCGCACCGGCGGCACAAGCGGCTGTCTATACAACTTTATATGTCGACCAAGAACTGGCAGCTTCCAAAGTTCCTTCCTTAATGCCACCGGTAAGCTATGCAATGCTTACTTACTTAAATCTGGATCTCTTCAAGAAACAGATAAATATACACTTGCAATCTCCCCAACCCACACACAAATACGAACACAACACACGTTTCCCACATGCAGCGTCCAGCCTCCCTGGCTGAGCGTCTTAGAGTGCACTGGTCTTGACCGGATGTGCGCTCCTGCATGCGCTTACATAAAAATAAAAAACATTCATGTCTGAAAAGCGAACAGATATAAGAGACGAAAGATTGTATATCGAGGTTTTCGGTACCAGTCAGCAAGGGCTATATCATGCTGATGTCAACAGGTGACTTAATATATTTTCTTTATGATAGTTAATTGTAATGGGTAAGGAATTTATGTTGAAGATACAACGGTCAATTGGACAGAAAAGTGTTGGAGTGGCGTCCAAGAACTGGCAAACCGAGAGATGGCCATTCAAAATGAACTCTAACGACAAAAGAAGAATAGTGGGAGTAGCCTATATGCGGAGGGTAGAGGATCGAAGTAGACTTATTTGTGAGGACTACGTTTAACAGTGGATGGACTCAGGCTGATGATGATGATGATGAATACTCGTAATTGACTTGTTTTCTTAATGTTTATTTTTTAAATTAATATATTTATTTATTTTTTCAGCTAGCACAAATCTCGTGGGGAAATTCACGCAGAGCGTCCGTCGCATAGTCCAGGACGTCAAGGATGAGGGCACTTCAAGTAAGTGCTACATTTACATACACACTCTGCAATGTCAGCTCCGTCAATGTTCTAAGAGCGTCAATCTTAAAGAAATATACTAAATTAATTATATTAATCATTCGCATAGTCCAGGAAGCCAAGGCACTTTATATATTCATGCCGGCGGGTATAGCTCAATGGTCAAAGCGTTTGCTTTGCAAGTCAAAGTTCGTGGGTTCGATCCCCGACGGAGATTTAAAAAAATGATTTTTAATCCATTTCTGAGCTCTAAAATACCCCGGTTGGTGTGAATTTGATCCCTCACCCGTAAAATGCCAGTCATAGCATATTAATTAAAATTGGTGGTAGACGATAGTCGACGAGCTAATAGACCACCAACTCATAGTAAATTCCTGTGATAATAAGGATGATGCGTGAATCTCGAGCTGTATTCTATGACGTTGGCGGATCGACACTCCACATGCGGCGCTTAGCCATATGCACCATGGTAAGCGTCATAGAATTCCAGAGATGAGACTTCAGAATTACTATCTGTCGGTATTTTCCGATGTGTTTACATAAAAAAAATAAACATAATCGTTAAAGTTTATTTAAGACCTCAAGAATGTTATCAACTCTAGTGAGGTAACTACTTTAATACTCACTACATAATGTTAGCTCCGATCAATGTTCCAAGAGCGTGAATTACAAATAAATTCACTAACCATGAACTCTTGATGACAAATTTGATGATTTTTTATTACTTAAACATTCCTGATGTTTTTAAAAGACTGTTATATCAAATAAAAATATATTATTATGTCATATTAAATTCTTGAGTAGGTACATATAGGGGAGAGGTAGGTATATATATTCGTAGGTAGGTATGTACATAAAAGTCCCCAAGGTTTCGAGAAAACGAGGCTCGACAAAATTGAATTTGGCCTCCATCGCTCCCGGGGGTTTCCCCTCGCGCGGAAAATTTTTAAACTTGGCGCGCTTTTGGAATATTATTTTTAGTAATTTAATTCCGCGAAAGGAACATAAAAAAACTACACGAAAATCGATTCATATTATTAAAACGATTTCAAAAAAAGTATTATTATATTCGAAAGTACTGTAAGAGTTAACGAAAGAATATATAAACCTCATAAGAGGAGTTTCTTTTTGAAAACCAGTACATACAGGTATGATCATCACAAACTGTCACCATTCCCTTATCTTCTTCGTAGTATCAATCCGGTGGATTGGTTTGCAGCAACAGAATCTTGCATCTCGATCTCCGTTCCTCTCGGTCATCCGCAACCCTTTTCAGCTCAGCATAAGCGCTACAATTCATGTCCTCGAATACTTGCTGCAAATACAACCGTCTAGGGTGCCCTCTGCAGTTTCTACCCTCAACCATCCCCTCCACAATGTCGTGAAGATGACCATCGTGGCGCATGATGTGACCGATCCATCGGTCTCGCCTCTCTGAGATGGTTCTTATTAGGTGCCTATCTTCCTTGATTATCCTGAGAGCCTCATTGTTCGTGGCGTGCCATTATATCAGTTGCTATTGTCTATGCCTTGTCACAAAAAAAATTGGCACGTCTACTTGGTAACATACGAACTAATAGCAAAATTTAGATGGGGTATTGTCAAACACCCACCCTACAGTCCGGACTTAGCCCCAAGTGACTACCATCTCTTCCCTGACATGAAGAAACACCTGGGTGGAACGCATTTCGGCGAGAGAGAAAAGCTGGAAGAAGCGGTTCTCAGGTATCTGCGTGGCTTGGCAGCATTTTTTTATTTTGACTCGGGCATTCAGAAGCTCGTATACCGCATGCAAAAATGCATTGACCTCAGTATATGGTTTCCGACGACTTCCAACGCAGGAGACTCCTGCGCTGAACGTTATCAGGAAATTATGTATTCCCATGTGGCTCTTTAGGCGTAGTTACATCATGGGTTTTTTTTTTTTGTAAGCACATACTGGAGAATACCGACAGATGGCGATAGTAATTCTGAAGTCTCATCTGTGGAATTCTATGACGCTTGCCATGCTGCATATGGCTAAGCGCTGCATGTGGAATGTTGATCCGCCAACGTCATAGACTACAGCCCGAGATTCACGCATCATCCTTTATAATTACAAGAATTTACAATGAATGGGTGGTCTTCACTGGACAACTTTCGTCTACCACCAATTTTGATTAATAAGCTATGACTGGCATTTTACAGGTGAGGATCAAATTCACACAAACCGGGGTATTTTAAAACTCAGAAATCGATTAAAAATGGTTTTTTTTATTTCAGTCGGGGATCGAACCCATGACCTTTGGATTGCAAAGCAAACACTTTGACCATTGAGCTACACCCGCCGGCGATAGTGGCAAGTGATTAAACTGATCGGCAACAATTTTTGGTGACTGGGATATGTTCCAGAGTAGCGCCTCCTTGAAAATATATGGATTTATTAAAAACTCTGTTAAACACAAAAAACTAACAAAATTCGGTATTCCGCTCGGGACACAGACAATGTAGTGTACCTTCCTCGTCTGCAATGACAGACACTACGAAACTTACATAGCGGCCATACTGCGAACTATCCGCTCCCACATGACAGGGCTGGCTTTCGAAACAAAATAAACAAAATAGCGCATGCAAACGCCGTGTCTTATAACGAGTGGGTGTCAGACAATCGAACAAAAATAAGATACAAAAGATCGCATATGGGCTATATTGAATTGGTATTAACCTTTATATTTCTCTGGTACTACAGCTGTTCTTATATGATGGTTTGGGGATGTTACAGGCGGGCAGACCAAGGAGGAGGTGATCGAGACCAACGAGCGCCTGCGCGCGGTGCGCGTCCGCCTCGACGACTCTTACGACACAGCCAAGAAGTCGCTCGTCAACCTGATGGCTCGCTACAACGACAGCAAGGCACAGCGCAACGTGTTCCAGCGCTACAGCCTGCTCAAGCTCATGATCAAGGTCAGTGTGACACTTGTCACCTACAGCATGACTAACATGTCACCCTTATGGCTCGCTACAACGACAGCAAGGCACAGCGCAACATGTTCCAGCGCTACAGCCTGCTCAAGCTCATGATCAAGGTCAGTGTGACACTTGTCACCTACAGCATGACTAACATGTCACCCTCATGGCTCGCTACAACGACAACAAGGCACAGCGCAACATGTTCCAGCGCTACAGCCTACTCAAGCTCATGATCAAGGTCAGTGTGACACTTGTCACCTACAGCATGACTAACATGTCACCCTCATGGCTCGCTACAACGACAACAAGGCACAGCGCAACATGTTCCAGCGCTACAGCCTGCTCAAGCTCATGATCAAGGTCAGTGTGACACTTGTCACCTACAGCATGACTAACATGTCACCCTCATGGCTCGCTACAACGACAACAAGGCACAGCGCAACATGTTCCAGCGCTACAGCCTGCTCAAGCTCATGATCAAGGTCAGTGTGACACTTGTCACCTACAGCGTGACTAACAAGTCACCCTCATGGCTCGCTATAAAGTCAGTGTAAGGCTTGTCATCTCTTCATGTATGACCAATATGTCACCTACATACGTGACCAACAAATCATATTCACTCTTGACCTTCACCAAGGGTGAAGATGACTTATCACCTATAGCGGTTGATCAGGACCATCAAGTCATTTTCACGTTTTATCAACAAGTCACCTTAGCACATGATCAACAAATCGCCTTCATTGAAAACATTGACAAGGTAGCGTGTTTCAGCGCTACAGCCTGCTCAACCTCATGATCAAGGTCAGTGTGATACTTGTCACCTTCATTCGTAACCATGAAGTTACCCTCATACGTGACCAACCAGTCACCCTCACGTGTGACCAACAATATATCAATATTTAAATTTTATTTATTTATTATCCCTAACAGAAACATTACAAATTTGAACAACTTAATTCATTTCTGAAGTACAATAAGAATTAATCCTAAAATAAAAAAAAGTATAGTATATACAAATATAGGTGCTTATGATTAATTACTAAGAACAAAGCAATTAAAGACAAGCAACAGAAGGTCCCAATGCTCATCAAACAGACGACGCCAACAAATTATTCCTCCAAAGAAACTCGTGCAGTTCATGTCTGAATTGGGCCTCCCTTACGTGAAATATATCAACATCCGAGGCGATTTGGTTAAACAGTCTGATCCCTCTCCCAAAAGGCATAGTCTCTGGAGTCACCATCATGTCGACAGCAATGTGCTCCAGCCCTTCAGCCAACTCAAGGTTAATGTGACGCTTACGACTTTTATCCAAGACAAACAAGTCACCTTCATACATGACCAAAAATCACATTATAAAACTACAAAAAAAAAACTAAAAACATTTATTAGACGAAATTTTAACTAATCTTACTTAACCGAACCTTATTTAACGTAACCTGACGTAACATAACCTAACCAAATTTAACCTAAGCTAACCAAGTCTAACCTAACGTAACCTTATCGCAATGTAAAGCTATGTAATTACAACTTCCGTGAAGTGATCATCTACTAAAATAACTTCTTAGATTTTCACGGCCAGATTTGATATTGAGAGCCGTGTGTGTCGAATTATTCCTTTCCAATATTTCGACCGCCATTGCAGGGGCATCTTAGTCACTAAGTCATCAACCCTGAAGAAGAACCCTGCAATGTCGAAATATTGAAAAGGAGTCATTTGCCACACACGGCTAAGCCCAAAAGCCACAATTATCATCTACTTACAATGAAAAATATAAGCAAACCGGATTGAAGTGAGTATTAAAATAAGTATATTTTTAAATTTCAATATTAGGTACCTGATGAAACCGCCAATGTTGCCATTACCAAAAAAACATGTAAATATTTATATCAAAAACAAACTCATTCCGTATTTTTCCTCTACCGATATTTAAAGGAGTATTCCGTTAATATATTTACCGATATTTCACAATATATTTTTGCGTAAACAGTTCCTATGTTTACATATCGAAAAAATCTGATAGGATTTCATTTTCAATTGACAACTCGTTTAGATTTAAAATTACTTTTTTAAATATCTGTTTGATAATTAAAAAAATATATAATTTCGTTAAAAATTCGAGAAGTATCGTAAATTTACATAACACCTTCGCATTGGTTGTCGGCATATGCCGTCAAATATTCCCCGACCGTTGACATCGGTTGACGTGATATATCGTTTTGCTACTTTAAGCAAAAAATGGTTTGAAAATCTACGGTAGGAAATTATCGAGCCGTTACGTGGTAACGGGTTCAATTTGAATTCTTCCTTTAATATTCTTCAATTTAAATTTATTATTGATTTAAGCGTATTGCAAAATATTTGCATGTCTTATGCTCATATTTACACATAAAATAAACCGGATACGATTTCAATTCCGTTTTGTAATGATGCTTTTAAATGGCGGAATTGGATTTCGAATTTTATCGACATTCCGATTTTCGAAATTGCTTCTTTCGTCGTAAATTGTTGTTGTTTGGTTTGCTCTTAATATTGACTTCACATGGAAAGGTCAGACAGTCAATGAAATAAACGCACAAAATCACATTAAATAGAAGTGAGAAGAAGGTCCGAATCAAGGTATTTTCATGGAAAAAAAGCCATAAAAAAAGCTTCCATCCAACGCGCCATGGATTAAAAAATCCATTCGATTGAGATGGGAAACATTAAGAATTGCTTAAATTTCTTAAAACTAAGGCGCTTAACCAAAGCGTCTTCAAATACTAACTTATGTAGCAGATATATAGAATCTTATAGAATCCATGAAGAGATCCATACAATTGGGATGGAGAGCAGTTGGAAAACTATATTTCTAAAGCGAAAATTCTGCAATGTCTTGAAAGTAATGCGTTGAGCAATGCATCTTCTCAGTATTAACTTATGGCAAAGAGACGTGGAGTGTAACAGCAGGTCTTAAGAATAATATAAACGTTACCCACCGTGCCATGGAGAGATCCATGAGAAGAGTGTCTCTAAATGATAAAATCTGAAACGAGGATATACGAAAAAGAACTCAAGTAGTGAAGGAAAATTTTTGGTGTGGCGCCTGGAAGCACTGAAAGTGTTAGATTGACGACATTAGAAGAATAGCTGTAGGTGACTGCATTCGAAAGGCGAACGATAGAGAGACATGGAGACTCACGTATGAGACCCTAAAAGCGCATTAGCAAAAAGTATTAAATTTTCTTATTGGCGCCCATTTTAAGTCCGCGCCCAGAGCAAGCTCCGTTTTCTCCGCCTCATAGATGCGGCCCTGCCTGACTTGGAAAGATATATCTTCTGTTTCGGTGCTTAATAAACCTGCTGAAGATAAATCTCAGTTCGCTCCGAGGCAATCAAATTCGAAGCAAGGTGTTGGCAAACGAGGAAACACGGACAAAAAGAAAATAGGTAAAGTCCCACTTAAGCGTTCTCTAGACTCTAGAGGCATTCAGACGAGGGGTACAAATTGAGTTGTTGCATCTCTTATTGGATGAATTGCTTAATTGCACATTCAAGTTGTTCAATATTGTTTCTTATTACACTACGTACTCGAATGTTAATATGATCTAACATGTCTCATGATCTTATAATCTTCATTGTGATCATGTCTGCTACCACAATTGGAGCATATGGTAGTCATAAAGCTCTATCTGCGGCCATGGTTTTCGCTTCATCTTATTTCAATTTATTTTTTATTTATATTTTTTTCCCTTACAGAAACATTACAAATTTGAACAACTCAATTCATTTCTGTAATACAAAAGAAAATATATCATAAAATAAAATAAAAAACATGTACAAATATAGGTAATTATGATTAAATAGTAAGAACAAAGCAATAAAGACAAGCAACAGAAGGTCCCAATGCTCATCAAACAGACGACGCCAACAAATCATTCCTCCAAAGAAACTCGTGGAGTTCGTGTATGAATTGGGCCTCCCTTACGTGAAATATATCAACATCCGAGGCGATTTGGTTAAACAGTCTGATCCTCTCCCATAGTCTCTGGCAGGTTAGTGTTACTCTTTGGGAGAGCGAACAATCTGTGCCTCCTTATTCTCAGATATTTATCGGGAGCACACAAACCGATCTACAAAATTTCAGGATTCCCGAACACGCCACGCAACAGCCGGAGTAAATGCATACCTAAATCTTATGTCAGTTCTGTCTCCTGCAGCTCTGGCGAGTACATTCTAAGTATAGTTCTTAAAGTAGCCACGCTGTTTTACACCCGTGAACGTAGACATGGCTTAAGGTAACTAATTAAGCTCCGGTATTCTTGTTTTGCAGCGTTGTAGTGAATCTAGTACTGCCCATGTCTCGATTGAGTCAAATACCTTTTCGTAGTCTACAAAAGGCGAGGCAGAGTGGCTTATTTTATTCTTCAATTTTCTTAATGATCTATCTTAGCGTGTGATACCCCTTGATGCCCCTGCACCTTGATAATACCCCTTGGTATCAAAATTAATCAAAAGGTTTAGTTTTTTTGATAAGTGTTTGATGTTTGCAGGACGTGATACGTTTGGAGACCCAGTACTGGACACTGGTGGACATCCCCAAGCAGGAGAAGTTGGAGACGGTTCCTGCTTTTGTGCTGCGCGCCTGCGCCATCATGGAGAAGACACACAAGTCAGGGGAGGGGGTCAAGACCTCGGCAAAACTGGCGGAGGAGGCGGCCGATAGGAGAGAGAGGATAGAGAGGCTCACAGGTAACTATGACTTGATATCAGGCGACGCCATCTTGTTTGGCATCGTACTTCATGATCTCATTCGCAAAAGCCAACCAGTAGCAGTGTTTGGAGAAAGTATTTGAACACTATATGTCTAATACTAATATGTCCTCAAGGACATGAGTTGTATCTCTTATGCTGAGCTGAAGAGGGTAGCGGAGGACCGAGAGGAGTAGAGATCGAGATGCAAGATTCTGTTGCTGCAAACCAATCCACTGGATTGATAATACTACTACTACAAAAGAAGAACCAGTAGCGTCCCTGCTAACCGGTAGCCAGAGAGTCATGTGGTTCCCTGTGTCGCCGCGGGTAACAAAACGTCAACGTAGTGTCATTCAACGACATAGCGACCGAGCAAGGTACTCTTCCCCACGTAACCCGCAGTCTGACGCCTACTGCGCTTGCGAGCGGGTCAAGGTTGAGTCGATACTGATTTTGGATCGCTCTGCAGGCTATAGTTTAGTCTTACAGATAAATAATAATAATTCTCACGCTGGCGTTTACTACACACGGAATATTCAGAGAGTTCCTAAAAACGCTTGTCCATGTGATTCAAGCATACGATAGACTGTAAGACATTCTCTGATGGAGTGCATCATCCATGAGAACAAGAGACGCGTTCAGTGTTGTGTCGCCTGAGAGTCTGTACCGTTTATTGGGAGGATCTTTTTGAACTGCTGCTTAGTTCTGACGGACCCTTGCTGTCAAGAAAGTAACGATTGGATCACACCTTACCTAATATACTTCACTCTAACTTAACCTTTGCCGGCGGGTATAGCTCAATGGGTCAACGCGTTTGTTTTGAAAGTCAAAAGTTTCGATCCCCGACGGAGATAAAAAAAAAAGTATTTTTATTCGATTTCTGAGCTCTCAAGTACGCCGGTTGGTGTATATTTGATCCTTCACCCGTAAAAAAGTCAGTCATAGCCTATTAATCAAAATTGGTTGTAGACGAAAGTCATCGCGTGAAGACCACCCATTCATAGTAAATTCCTGTAATAAAATGGATGATGCGTGAAACTCGGGATGTAGTCTATGACGTTAGCGGATCAACACTCCACATGCAGCGCTTAGCCATATGCACTATGGTAAGCGTCATAGAATTCCACAGATGAGACTTCAGAATTACTATCACCATTTGTCGGTTTTCTCCTGTATGTGTTTACATAAATATAAATTTAAAAAAAAAAACATAACTTAAGAGTCGAATTGTACACAATAAAACGACAATTTGATACAAATATCATCGAGCATCTTTGTACAAAATTTCATACAAATCGATTCAATATTTTTAAATCTATACACATTTAAGCTTTCATACGTTCGCCATTAAAGCTCGTAACGTTCATAATATTTCATATTTAATGACCTAAAGTACCTGCACGGAATAAAGAGTTATTGCCGGACTTTTTCTTGATCTGGCAACTTTAGTTGCAGATGTTCTCTCAGGGGGTCATTAATTGTGCAAACAAAGTTGCAAATATTTTCCTTTTATTGTTCCGAACAAACGCTTTAGCAAAACTCACAGAAAAATCTGTTTTATTTTCAACAAGTTAGACTGTTATGCATTTTGTACTTGCGAACTTTCTTAACAATGTAAGGTAAATAAAACATAATTAAAAATTATTGGAATTTAATTTTTATTACAATATTTCTCAATATTCTAATCTTATTTCATAGATCATTGACTATATGTCAATATTATTAGTAATTAAATACACACAAACATCCTCCTCTCTCTCAAAAGGGGTGTTATTACGTCGCGTGATAGCAGGATGAGGAGCAGGTCAGCAGACAAAGACTTTCTTTTAGAAGCACATTGATTATATTTACGTTAAAACATTACAAGCTTCCGACCACGCGGGATGACATGCCGCGCGACCGCAATGCAACCCGTCTCGCTAAAAGGTGGGGACCGACTGCCGTGTGGGCTAGCCGGCGCTACGGATCTCGCTCAGCGCTCGAGTGGCCATGTCTATAACTAACACACCCGTGAGCAGACCTGTCCAAAATGACAATATGGTGGACACATAAATGTATAACAAGCGATCAGAAGTACGAGATGAAAGATTGTGTATCGAGGTTTTCGGAACCAGTTAGCAAGGGCTACATCGTGCTGATGTCAACACATACGATTCTACATCAATTTTTTAGGCATCAATTCATTCAGTAAAAATATCGGCAGTCGCGGGATTCGAACCTTGAGCTTTGCACCTTTGATCTATCCCACACACCGCGCTGTTCACCGATCGTCAGTGTAATTACTAATAATAAAGAGAATACGTTAAGCGCCTGTTGCTAATCGCATGTCGCTGGTCTTACCGAGCCGATCTTTTGGACCAAATGATCTAGGTATCAAAAGCATCGAGCAACTTATCCGACGTCCTTAAGAAATAACCGATTGATCTAAGAACTGACTGGTGTTAGCCCTCGTGCTTAGTAGTGTGTCCGTATAGTGTTGCCACAACTGTATATTATTATTTTATTTCAGATATGACAACAGCCCAAATTGAAGGGGAAAACACTCAGATGACCAACGACCTCTATCGACTGTTGAAGAAATATTCTGGACTAAGGAACCTAATACGCGAACTGAAGGTAAACCATTACAATATTACTATACTTGAGAAACGGAACGGACACATTTCATCCCCAGACAATTCGTTCAACGACTCATCGGTAACGACGTGTGACGCATGGGACGTCTGGTGTACGGAACATGTAATGCACGGGACAACTCTTGCACTGGATATCTCGCTAACCTAATCTAACCTAACCTAACCCAGAGCTCCGCAACCTTTTCTCATCTACGGCACACCAAAGTACTTCTTTGGATTCTACGGCACACCAAAGTTCTCGCCTTGAATAGCGCGGCACACCAAAAGCCAAAAATAGACATTCATTTGATCAATTTCACTTTTTTTTAAGTTCATTTAGAACTTAATAAAGCAAGTACCTCGCTGTATGTCTACATAAATATGGGATAGGCGCTGGGAGCTTGAGGACCGTTGTACAATTATTTATTTATAGTATTGCCTTATTTGATCGCGGCACACCTGTATCGGCTTACGGCACACCAGTGTGCCGCGGCACACCGGTTGCGGAGCACTGACCTAACCTATCCTAACCTAACCTAACATATTAATAATTACTATTTATTAATTATTTACTGCCAATTTATTATTTTTTACTGATTTTTTAAGTATTTACAACTGACCAATTCTTAATTATTTACAAGCCATTAATTGAATTAAATACTTAAATAATAATTAGTTGCCTACTTTTAAAAGCATTTTTACCAAAATGTTTCATAAAATATAAACAAAACGGGGGGTTTTTTAAATATGGGGCGGACTTGCACCAAATGTCCCGTGCACCAGACGTCCAGCGCGCTCCACATTATTACCGATGAGTCATTGAACGAATTGTCTGGGGACGATAAGTCATGACACCCCTTTGCTATCAATACATTTTATTTATGTCTTGTAATGTAATGAATTTAAAGATACTTGTCATTTTAATAAAATTTTATTTATATTTCCAGTCGGACTATATGAACTCCAAAGTCTACCCCATGTTCCCGCGCTACACCATGCTGAAAGACATGATCAAGGACATCATCCATAACCCTGACTACATGGAAGTATGCCACGAAGTAGACTCTTAGTACCAACGAGTCAATTCCTTGTCAAAACCTTCATCGAAAGGTTTACTATCAGTCTCAATACTACACGTCACAACATTCATCAAGAGGTGTAGTATTATTCTCAACACTACTCGTTAGTCACTAAAAGGGAAGAACATGAGAGATGATGCAGAGAAAAGATATTTGAAATGAAAGGTATCATCATAGTCAAAACTCTCTTTTTTTCTGTATTCAATATCAATGATCATTCAATGTAATCAGAAGTGGGTTGTAAAGACATTAAAAAAGGCTTTTTGACTCTTAATTACGAGTATTTTTGCTGTGTTTTGATGACACATTATTTGAATACACTAAAACCTCGATATAACGGACGTTTATTTAAGAAATTTCGCATATAACGGACGAAAAATCCAGTGCTATAATAGAGCTGTCATTTACAGTATAATTTACATGTGATATTCATCAAAAATATTATTTTTCAATGGGTTTTTGTGGGATGTAGATGTATGGTGTTAAATCAATGCTTAACCTCGATAAAATGGACCTCTACTTAACGGACTTTGGATATAACGGACAAAAATTCACTCAAAATGTCATTTTCATATTAAATATTCAAATGTCACCTCATTTAAGAAATTTTTGGCTGATAATATGTATACCGGAAAAGAATGTCGTTTTTTTTGTTATCGCTTTTGATTGATCAGTTGTGCTTCGGCAGTCAAACTTTTACAACGTGTTCTGTGTTGTTTCTCCTGACTACGTATACCTTGAGTGTACTAGGACTTTTAAACTAAAAAAATTACAACCCTATACAATGGAGAGCTTTATACCTAATATAATACTAGAATCATACGTCTAACATTAAATTGGAGGTATAATGGTATATCCTAGTTGTATACTGTATCTAGACAGAGCAAAAGTACATATATTATGGTTTTTCTGATATAATAAAGCGTAGGTTTCGATGCAGCACACTGGTGTTTGCCATGCTGGGCGGGGATTCATGAATGGACGCATTAAGTGAACAACTGACATAGTTTTTAGATTAATTTTAAAACTATTTTTAAACAATGGACTAACTGACACCCTTCTTTCCCAATTAGTCCGTTATATTGAGGTTTTACTGTAACAATATAAGAGTATTATTAAAAATAATCAATAAAGAAATAAAAATGATTCTCAATACATTTAATAAAACACAAGTAAATGGTTGTTAAGCATCGATTTGATCTGATAATATTGCAATTGAAATTTATGACTTAACTAGGGGCTCACTAGAGCCTGGTCCAGCCCATTTTGAATGATACCACCGAGTTGTTCCACTTTAATCAGACTTAAAACATCACAAAAGCCAAGTATGGCATGTCCAATGGCATGAATTTCCCATTAGGGATGATAGAGTATTAATAGCTGCTATACTTGAATGTCAAAATTGATAATATTAAAATTATAAATGGCATAAAATATTATTTAAAAAATTAACTGTCATTTCATTTTTTAATGCATTACTTATTTTTTTAATAAATTTTAAAGTTGTGACATTTTTAAGAGGAAAGCTTTTAATTTCAAATGTATGTAAGATATTATTTGTGTTCAACATTTTACTAATGTTTTTGGTGACTTTTTAGAATAAATTATAATATTCTAATACTTTATAAATCACTGAAGATATATTATAACAATATTTAACAACTGATAGACATACAAATGCAAAGCAAACATTACATTATACTACATTTCTATTGTTAACATTTATTTCCGATATTTTGATGAGATAAATGTTATATAAAATTATGTTTTCGTTGAATTTGTATATATATATATATCAGTTGCTTAATGTCACTTCGCTTTATAATTCAAAAAAAATGTAGCCAGATCTTTGTGTATTTACTTAAATAACTTACAATTTATTTAGAATTTAAAAAAATTTAATAACGCTTAATGTTTTATAAATTATGTTATATATTCTAGTAAATAAACAAGATATTTAGGTAAATACTATAGACAAAAATAAAACTACATTTTCTTGAGTATAACATATTATTTCAGATTTCCTAAACATCTTCAGCTTATAATATTATCGTTAGAAGATCAAGATACAAATATTTGTTGTTTTGTATAAAAATCTAAAAGGCTAATAAAGGGCTAAAGTAAAAGAACAAGTAAACCTTAAAAGACATTACTTATACCTGTATACAGAAGCATTATTTAATGTAAACACCAGATATTTCTTAAGGTAACCAACCTATAATAATAACTCTGATTTAGAATGATTTAAATGAGGAAGCCTCAGCCCTTGACTTACGTCAAATCTTAAAAAACGTCCCTGTATACGGGAGTGGATGTTTTGAAATATTCAGTATATAGAAGCAATTGAATGTTATCTCCATTGTGATGCATATGTGAATCATTATATATGTTTACAACAACTGCATACTTATTACTTATATTTACTGTTCAATTTGCATAACTGAAGTATATATGTATAAAAAGATCCTGTAATCTTTTAGTTAATTGAAAACCTTAAATAACGTTCACTTAGTGGTGCATATTTAATCCGTTTGACAAAAAACAACACATAAGTTGATTAAAGTAATTATTCTTCCGTGGACGTACTAAAACTTTGACTGCAAGTCGAACAATAATACATCAATGTCAAAAATTTTGGTCAAAAGTAATGTACTACAAGTGTGTCCTGCGAAAATAATATTATAGGTATCTTACATTTATAGCGATTATGCTTTTGGTTATATTAAATTATTTAAAATGCACTTATAAATATATATTTAATGCATTTTACAAGAAACCAATTATATTTAACACATTTTTTTATATTTTAAAAAATTCTGGACAGAGTCACATAAAAAAATATTTTCATTTTAATATTTGAAATGTGAGGAAAAAACAATTTATTTAATTGTATAAGAATGCCCAGTTATTTCAACAAGCCTGAACTAAAATATATATATATATGT
Source organism: Glossosoma conforme (assembly GCA_022606575.1). Lineage (NCBI taxonomy): Eukaryota > Metazoa > Arthropoda > Insecta > Trichoptera > Glossosomatidae > Glossosoma > Glossosoma conforme. Next base: position 297,359 of record JAGTXR010000208.1, on the reverse strand, counting down.
ATAAATAGGTATTTATTATGTATAAATTTTCACATATCTTCACATTTAATATACAATATCAAATATTGTAATTCAAAATATATTGTTCCATTCTTTCTTTGGGTATAGCTTAACCGTCATTTTATATGTAACTTTATTTCTTTGATGTTCAAGTAATTTTTGTTCCTGGATTTAGTTGCAAAAATATGTTTTATTAAGAATTTATTGAATCATAATAAATAGTACTAAATGATTTAACAAAAACATCGTGTGCTTTAATTGTAAAATGGACGAAAATTTTGAAATAACGAAGAGTTTTGTATTGACGCCTACGGGCGACAGGTGCATCGGAATGATTTGGAACTTAATTTTTAAATTGATATATGCACAAATATGTAATATTAATATATTTTTTATTTATAACAAATATTAATTTGTTCTTTAATCATAACATTATATGCTTTAATACTGAAATGCATGAAATATTTTAAATAGCAGAAGCATTAAGCATTGTCGCTTATAGGCGACAAATGCTTCAGAATTATTTAAAATATATTTAAAAATATTTCAGTGTCTAATTGAAATTCCTGAATTAATTATTTTTATTAATTTAATGTAAAAAAAAAATCTTTTATTGATAAACAAATGAATGGCAGGTGTAAATCAAAATACTTCTTTAATCATGCTCTCGTTTCTTCAGTATGTAATAATGTTTTTTTTATTTTATTGTTATGTAATTTCAATCTCTCTAGTATAAAATTAAATATATTCAAGTTCATATATATGTATAAAATTATATATAAACGACATGTTTACTGCTTTAACTGTTTGTAAAGGCTTTTATATGTGAGCATATCAGAAAATAAAAAAGTGATTTTTAAAATAAATATTTAAAAAATAATATAGAAAACACTTTTGTATGAAAAAAACCAATATCATTATAAATGTATCAGCTACTAATATATATATATAAAAAAAACTACATACATAATAATAATCAAAATATCAAAAAACCTATTGTAATATATATTATTGTTAAAAAATAACAAAATATCATTGAATTTATTGTTTTAAATGTAAACTAAATATATATCAACATGTTTTAAAAAATATGTATCAATTTTTATATGGATTGAAAGTAACATGTAAATGTTGAAATCATCTTTTTATGCAATATTTTGTGATCCATACACATTTTATTGCAGCAATAGTTGCAGCTATAAATTCATAGTAAAATTGCTTATTTATAAGTTTCTTTACCTATGTATTATATATCTAATCATATACACAAAGTATATACTTCAAAATTATACAAGCTGGTTTCACAAAGTTGTTGGTTACTGCCCAAAAAAGCTCTTTATACTTATGTGAAATATCACATTTATTTTATTTTGAATTTTTATAGTATTTTATTGAAATAATATAAAAAATAAGTTTTCAAATTTAAAAATGAAATATAATGAAATACGCCAAATAATTTATGTTTTTTGAACATATTAATTAATAAAATTCATTTAAAATAGTGACGGATGTTGGAAATATTTTGGAAGGCCTGTAAAAGGTACGTAAGGTTAGGTTAGGTTAGGTTATGTTAAAATAAAAGTGCAACAAAAAGTGTTAATTAAGGAAAAGCGTTCATCTCACTCACTCCCGGCTATTCTAAGAAGATTTAAAAGAGCATAGATAGGTGCTGCATGATAGCCTTAACCTAACCTAACCTAACCTAGCCTAACTCATGAGTTTTACCTAACCTGATCTGTGCTAATTTAACTTAACCTACCCCCAGAGCTTCTAAAACGTTTTTAAGAGCTGACACTGCTTTGCATTCTTACAAAAGATGTAATAAATTAATGTTTAAGAAACTATTTTATTTTTAAATACTCGAAAAGTATCTAATACATCTATCAATGTGACAATAAGTTGCAATTTTATTATAAAAAAATATATATAAACAAATTTGGAGTGGAGTATATTTTTTACATGTATTCCAAATTATTTACAAAATATATGAATGTATATTACATTTAAGCGAAGCCCAATTCATGTATTACGATATATTAAATATATAACCTCTAACTGGTGAGCTAAGTGTGTTTCTAAAGTTTCATCTCTAACATCTGCTACCCAGCTGGAGCGTATGATCTTCACAAAGCAGCTATTGTCGTTCATATTTTGCTCTTTAATGAATCTATCTTCTTGTGCTATCAAATTAAGTATATTATATATTTATTTATACATGCGCCATTATCAAATTTTGGCACATAAAAAAGAAAGTATATATTTTTAATAATACTAAATTTAAAAGAAAACATATTTACATGTGTTCATTGTAGATGTGCAATTAAATAAGCAATGTATATCTGTAATTTACAAAAAAAAGTGAATACATACAGGAGAGTAGCGACAGATTTTGATGAAGAAATCTCATCTGCGGATTCTATGACACTTGCCATTTTACAGGCTAAAAGCTATATGTAAAATATAGTGATCTGCCAACACTATGGCATTCGCACATCATTAATTTTTAACTAAAATTTACAATGAATAGGTGGTGTATGCAGGATGAATTTCGTTTAAAAAATATTATATTACCTACCATTAATTTTAATTAATAGGATATGCCTTTATATTAGAGGCGTGGAATAGAATTCATATTGATAAATATTGAAAGAGCTTAGCAATTGTCCTCTGTCGGGGTTCAACCTTAGGACCTTCGCTTTTGCAAGTAAACGCTTTACCACTAAGAGGCAGATATAAATTGCTTGTTTATATTGCATATTTGCGAATCTAATTATACTTATCATTGAAAGCGATTTAAGAGGTTATGTTAAGGAAATAGCGTTATTAATTATTGGACAGTTGATAACCATCCTACTTACCATATCAGTTTCATATCTGGAACATATGATCACCACGAATTGCTGCCACTCAGTTATGTTAGTTTGCTATTCATTTAGTCCATGGCTTATCCCAAAACATTTCTGCACTGAAACGTCCATCTGGGAACGTATATGATTCTCAACAACCTTTATTGTAAGAGCTCGGGAATTTGAATAAATGGCAGCTTTAGTATATGATGCATTTTTGCTGATTTGTTATAATAGAATTTCTTTTAAAGAGATCGGATCATTGGTTTAACGCTCCCGATGTCTGGACCCTTTGGTCCAAACTCGAACAACAAAACTGAATAGAATGAAATATTACAAATAATAAAACTGCCAATTGTCGCTCACCCAATGATTGATGAAGCAATTTTCCGACATGTCTTAATATTTATTTATCATTAAAATTGTGAAAAATTGAAAAAAACGCCAAATTTTGTAATTTGAATAAATATAATATTACTATAATACCTACAGCTAAACCAGAGGTTGTGCTAATAGTAAGTTCTTAATGGAAAATTAAATATCGTGTCATTAATTTGTCAAATAAAACAAATATATAACGTATTTTTGACCAATTGCAGCAAATGTATGAAATAAAACAATTATATTTTAATTTAATAATATTAATAAATATTTAATTAGTTTATATAAATAAGCATTTTAAAAATGAGAATTATATTAAGCATAATATGTCTTAAGTAATACTGACAAAGGGAACTTTGTGTCATAGATTACAATACATTTTTTACTTCTTCCCATATTCGTTCTATATTTGGAATATTATATGGTCACCACCTATAGTTGTCACTCATATCAGTATGTGGCTCTTTCCAAGACAAATATGCACTCGAAAATCCATTTGGGGTCATAGATGTACCCCAATGAACTCCAGAAAAAAGTCCTCATACATTTTAAATGGGTCAGAATTTAAATTAAATAGTCAGAATGCATCGGTCAGACTTTCAGAGGGCGGAATAAATAATTTATAGTCAGAATTTATATGAAATAGTCATTATTTAAATGACAATGGTCATATTTGATATTATTTGGTCAACTTAACCTAACCTAATGTAGTATATGGTAACACCATCAGTTGGTGCCCCTGCAAGAGTAACGCGCAAAACGTGTGAACTGTCATTCAGTAACGCGGGAACCACGGATGTAGAGAAGCGTTTAACCACACCTAACCAAACCGTACCAAATCTAACCTAACCTAACATTACCAAATCTATCCTAATTTCCACCATATAATAATTAATTGTGTGCGTTAATATTTGCATTCTGACCAAAGCTTAAATTTTATTCTGGCCAAAAGATGATTTAATTTGGCAGCATTTATTTTGTTGCCATAAAATGAAAGGAAATATAAATGTTCTTTAATGAATCTAAGATATATAAGTCATCAAATATGACTTGTTAATCAAGTATATGGCTCTGTATATGGCCTATAAATAATGCATATATGACACATATTGACCAATCTATAGACAAACACGTTCATTTTCATATATCATGATATTTATTGTGACACAAAGTACCCCATTTGTAATGTACCTAACATAAATGAGTAAATGTAATATATTTTAGTCTAATATCATGTAAGAACTGCATCTTGCATGTAAAATATCATTATATTACACGTATAGTCATAAATGTTTGTCAATATTTCATAACATGTAACATATATGCCAATACTGTTCTATATCTCTCTAATATATTCTATATAATAGTGCTGTGACTTCTATATATAATTAAAAACAGAAATGTCAAAATTATTTAAAGCTTTGTTGAAAATGTACAACTATTTATACAAGCAATTTTTCAAGTACTTGTGTGCAATGGTGTTGTCGAACAATTGCAATGTCTATATTGTAACATTTTAAGAACAATGTCACAATTAAGTGCATTGTATTGCATGCATTTTCCGTGCATATATCAATATGAGTATACTATGCTTAAGAAAAACATCATGATTCTTAAATAATTGATATTTATAACAATTTTTAATTGTTTTTCGTGGTAATTTGGATGGCTGTCAGTATAAAATAATACTTTTAAACGTTTGATTGAATCTCAATAAATATACATACAGTTTACAACAAGGTCCATCCATAACTAATATGTATCATTAAAACAAAACGTGTATATCGTTCAATTGGACTATCAGAGCAAATGGTTAAGTCGGGAAATGAACATGGTTCCAATGGTTCGTGCTTTGAATCCCAGCGTTTGCCATTTATTATTCCCTGATAATTTGAATTACTCGAATGTGAGAAATGTCATAAAAGATGATGTTTGTTGTGAAATTTTATGTGCATAAGTTGTAAATTTTTTAATGTTTCACATGCTTAACTAAAAATTACTGTAATTGTACTATTTTCAATCATTTTATGTATTTTAACTTTTATATAAGCTCAGAATTCTAGTAAATATTATTTATTTTATTGAATAAACAAAGAATATGGTAACATTTCTTGAGTAGAAATGTAACTTACAAAAATCTACTATAAATTGTATAAATACACTCCTAAGTGCTTGTAAATGTAATGGAAAATATTAATCACTTACTATTTGCAATATCAAACAACAATGCAACATAATAATTGCTTCAACAACGCAATTTGCATTGCTTGTCTAAATACAAATTTAATTTCACAATACTAAGTTGTATTTCATATTACTTATTTGGTACTGGTGTCTTTTTGCTTTCCATGAAAGCATTCTTATGACAGTACATATTTATATAATTTACATCATTTTATTTTCAATTACTTACACTAATGATAATATAACTATTTATATATACTTGAATATACTATTTATAAAAAAATCTCTAAGCTATAAATGATATTTCTCTAAACTAAGCTTTGTGCAACACCATACTTTAGCTTCTATAATGTGTCAAAATATCAACACAACCATTGACAAAATTAATTTAAAAATAAATAAAAAAGGTTATAGATGCCAATAATTTTTTTCTATATTTTTAGATTTTTTGCTTCCATTAAACAAGCCCAGAGTGTCAGGCTAATCATCTAATCTCCTTAAAAAAACTGATTAATAAATCACACAAAAACATGCTTTGAATACTATAGCAACACTCTCTTTAAGTCCTCAGGCTTTTGTCTTGGAGTAAATTAGGAATCATATATGATATTTGTATGCTCTCAGGTGGCTCTCAGATGCAGAGATGTCTTGGGATGATAAATGGACAGTCAGAACTGTGTGGCGGCAATTTGTGGTGTCTATATGTTCCAGATATCAAACATATGATACAGAAGCAATAAATAATCAAATAGTATAAAAGTAATGTCACCTTTTTTACATATGGATGCTGAAAAATTAGTAATGGAGATGCATTTTTTTTGGCAAATAATCTTTTTTATATTTTTTATGAATTTAAAATGTATACATATTCTTATATATCAGTGTAATTAACATAAAATATCATTTTTAAAAGGTTATAATCAAAATAATTTTATGTTGCTTTTAGGTAAATGGTTAAAATACCCCGCTTTAATGCATATAGGTTAGTGTTATAGATACAATGCATGCCTACTATAAATATTGAATGTTTAATTATGTAACTGGGGTTTAGGCCCGTTCAAATGGATCGCGTGTATTCTATTTCAGCTGTCATAGATGTCACTGTATATTTTTTTTCATAAAGATGTGCTTGTGAAAGCGATTTTTTTTATTTCAACTTGTAACATTATTTTTCTTGCTGTGTTAGACAGTTGAAATAAATACATTTGCTATGTAGTTCTCTCTTTATGTAATAAATACATTATTTACAGCTTAGAATAGCTTAGGTTCGTTAATTTTTATTATTCAAAGCATACATTAATTTTCTCTTCTTATTTTTGTTGGTAATATAACTTTAGGAAGTGTCTCTTTAATCACGTAACCTCCTTAAAAAAACATTATTAAAATCATCACCAAGTCACACTGCTATATCGAAAATCTAAAGAGATATGTTGTCTCGATTGTCGTGGTGATATGCTCCAACTAGGAGGTGGTTGCTGCAGGAAAAAAAACCATAGCCTGCTCTTTGTCAAACCCCAGACACTCGTTATCTTGGAATCAATATTTCAATTTATCAATATATCAAGCCAATGGTAATCCCTAGAATGTTTTGATTGAGTAGTATGATTTGGTCACTGAAAAGGCTCTGGTACTTGGATTGTAATGGCTATATGGATCCAAACTTTGAGAAATTTTTGCATTCAATAATTCTTAAGTGTAAAATTATTATTTCTATATTATATTAATAAAAATTGGCATGTAAGATGTATGCATATATATAACTTATTATTTGTATGTTTATCGTCCGACCATTTACTTTAATCAGTTGAAATAAATACATAGTATTTAATGATACTTATAATACATCATATATGCTTAAACATATAATAATATATATATATAAAATCATTACATTAATACCTCATTTTTAATCCATTTTGAAAGCACCAAAGTCTTCATAACTGCCATTTATTGATAGAATACCGAATAAATTTAAACAAAAAAAAACATGTAATATTTTAAACATATACTTCAAAAACATTACTGAATGTTACACAAAACATTGATCAAAACACAGATCATGTTTTTTTTTTCTTCCATATCCACTCCACAGCATATGGATGCCAAAAATATCTGCAACACTATTTGTCAGCTGGCATTATCATTAGCTCCTACCAAGTCTATATTCTTCTATATATTTGTCCTATACTCTTCTATTATATTTATATTCCTTATATAGTTCAGCCAATTACATAATAACACCATACGTGACTACAATATTTTCTAAAACCAAAATGTATTGTCACAGGTACCAACTGTCAGTGTTCCCATCACATTCTTACAATACATTATGTTTAGTTTAACAGTGTTTTTTTATTACAGTGGTCTTAAATGTGGTAGGAATTACTTAAGTAAAAATTTAACATACTATAGCACATAAACTGTTCATATCACAGAAACCTTACATCCTAAAAAAATAATAAATTGAATGCATTATTTCTGTTGTTAAATAACTGTTTTAGACGCTACAGATTGTTAAATTTAAAACCCAAGAGATTTTCTTAAATTTAAAAATCTGTAATAGAAAATTATGAATATTTTATAACAGAAAGATCTCGAGTTACTAATAAAATATATATAAGTGTCTATGTAATACTTGCTCTCACTTCCGTTACTTCATATTCTCATTCCTATAGCTCCTTTTTCATAGGATGTGAATATAACTAAGTATAAATAAATATAATACTCTAGTTATAACTCTCTTCGCCAAGTGTATTGAATGTTTCGTTAGTGTTTTATGTTTCGTTGTGTCAATAAGCCAGAGCTTCTTTTATCAGCCAATTTTACCTGCAAATATCTAAGCCAATTCGGCCCTCAACAATATAAAGCAAATCAATCCCTTTAGACATTTTTATATCAATAACATTTTGCCATTCGTAACTAATAAAACTTACTGAATTATGTTTACGCATACAGGAGAATACCTACAGATGGAGGTGGAAAAATCTCATTTGTGGGTTTAAAGCACTAACCATTTTACAAGTGGTTAAACGCTGCATTTGTATTTTTGATCTCGCTTTGTGAAAACCCTCCCTGTCCCGTCCTGTTTTTGCAGACCCAGATGGGGACCCAGAAGGCCGTGATTCTAGGTGCATCAGTTAGATGTCAAATAGACCTCAGTCTAAGGCTGTGATGAAGTTAATATACTACAGCGAGTCTCGAATTGCTTTCTTTGGTAACACGTTGCTAACCACGAAATACATGGTAATGGATAAGGAAATGGTGAGGTTGGGAAATGGATTCTGCAAATGGTAGACATCAGTTACGAGTCAATTTGATCTTCAACATCATAGATTACTGCCCAACATTCGGGAATTATTATTTTTTATATAGCAGGAGTAAATTACATGTCAGCTTTGCCTCCCGCAGCTTCGCCGAGTACATTCTATGTATAATTCCTGATCGGATGAAAGAGCCCGGGGGCTTGAAGAAATGCAGATGTAGTTTATGCTCTTCTGAGGCATCTGAAGTGTGTGTCCCAAACAAGTCCACCTTCACCTCTTGGCTGACTGTATTATAGCAGGCCGCATTATCCACTCTCTTACGTGGTTCCTCACAAAGTGAAACCATCATATTCTACGCAGACATTTGATTTACGTTATACAATTATACGGCTGTATTGGTTTTTAGTGAGATGCTAAAGATTCACAGCCGTATAAAAGAATGTGAACGATACAGGCGGTACAAATAGGTTATATATTTTTTAAATACCACTTTAGAATACTCTCCTAGCATATGTGTTTACTTTCACCAACAATCTGTATCTCTTCAAGAAACGTGGCAACTTGATGTGTGGCTACACCATAAATAAATAGTTGTTATAATAGCTGGAGAAAGCAGCGGGTTGAACAATGCTCTGTTGGTATTCTCTTATGTGTGTTTATGTAAATGTAAAAAATATAAGTGTCTTCATGTGGATGAGATATCAATCTTACACTGAGTGAAAGAATTCACTAAAAGTTGTGTAAAACATAAAAATAAAATGACTCAATGATTTGCCATTTTTTGTTTTGTTTGGGGTCGAATTTCAGATGATTTGTCTTCTTCATAGATTTAACAAATATGAATATGATGTAATAATTGTATGTTTGTAATCAAGAATTGATGTAAACCGATGTAACGCTTGTTGATAATATTGTATTGAAAAATAAAATACCTACATTTTGTGCAAGCAAGTTGTTTGATTTCGTTATTGAAAAAGACTCATCGCAATTTAAATACAGTCGATTCCGCTTAATTGGGACAGCCGCTTATTTGGGACAAATCTCAAAGAACAGAAACCGAACCAAGAAACCAATAGTAAATTTATATTTTTAATACAGACAACATTCCGCTGATTTGTAGAAGTGAAATGTCACAAAAACAAAAGACAGACTTACACTTGACGCATTTTTGCATTGAATTAAATTGTATGTATTTTAATAAGGATTTTTTTTCTTAAAAGTTTATATTACATATTTGTAATTTATATGATAGTTTATATTACCTTCATGTCATTTACAGTTTCCAAGAGTTTATAAAATAAAATTATTGAAAAAAAATATGCATTTTATTTTATGTCTATTACTGGTTAGTGGCCTTAGTTGCCAAAACCAAATAAATGAATTTTAAAAAAATTTAAATTCGCTTAATTGGGACAGTCGCTTAATTGGTACAGTCGCTTAATTGGTACATAATGACCAAGTCCCGATGTGTCCCAATTAAGCGGAATCGACTCTATATATATTTATAATGATATCAGCTTGATATTACTCCTTTAGGCTGATGCCGTAAAGCGTCGAAAAACGATATTTTGTATCTTATTTAGTTCGCTCGCCTGACATGCACAAATAATGATTTTAATCGTACAATGTTGCACGGCGTTTGCATGCGCCATCTTGTTTGTTATGACAGTTGGTCCATTTCCTGTTTACCACTGTCATAATTACTTCGGATTTCTGTTTCTCCAGAAACAGGGAAGCCAACAGAAAGCTTCGTGTCACGTGGGAAGGTAGAGTACTGGAACATAGCGACCATCCAAAATACCTCGGAGTCACTCTAGATCGCACCCTCACCTTCAGGCGTCATTGCAGCAACACCAAACAGAAAGTTGCAACAAGGAACAACCTAATCCGCAAACTGACCAACACTCACTGGGGAGCCCAACCACCCCTTCTTCGTACCTCAGCTTTAGCACTTTGTTTCTCAGCCGGAGAATATGCGGCACCAGTGTGGGGTCGATCAGCCCACTGTAATCAAGTGGATACTGCCCTGAATGATGCATGCAGAGTCGTCACAGGCTGCCTCAAGCCTACACCCATTTCTAAACTATACCCCTTGGCTGGTATCGCACCACCAAACATAACACGCAAAGTCATATGCGCCGAAGAAATGCGTAAGGCAATCAACCAACCGTCCCACTGCTTGTATAATCAGATACCCCCAACACCAAGATTGAAGTCTCGAAGCAGCTTTCTGAAATCCACACAACCTCTCACATCCGGCCCTGAAAATGAGAGACTCCAACTCTGGCAACAAATCGCATCAGAGGATTTCATTACTCCAAAGGAAGGCCTCCCAACTGGTAAGAACCTTGACTGGCGGACCTGGAAATCCCTGAACAGATTAAGAACTGGAGTTGGTAGAACAAAGGACAACCTCGAGCGGTGGGGAATGCTTCGGCAGGGAGAGACACTATTGTGCGAGTGTGGAGACCTGCAGACCGCCTCACACCTAAGATGCTGCTCCATGTGCCCAACAAGCTGCACATCTCAGGTCCTAATGCTGGGCAACACACGAGCTATCGATGTTGCCAGATATTGGGAAAAAATAATTTGACGTCGCTGACACGAAGAAGATTACTTCGGATGTCTGCCGCCATGATTTGGCGGCGCTAAATGTCAGAGCGGGCAGGCAGTCGGAACGCGCCCGTCATCGTTTATAGGAGCGCCTAAAGGCGTCCCTATAACGGGCGACGTTATTAAATTATGTATGTATAATTTAATATATATATATATATTAAATATAATATATAAATATAATTTAATATATATATTAAATTGTGATCATGTCTGCTACCCTAATTGAAGCATATGATAGTCATAAATCTCTGTATGCAACCATGGTCGTCGCTTCATCTTATGTCAGTTCTGCCTCATGCAGCTCTGGCGAGTACATTATATGTATAGTTCTAATGGTAGCTACTCTTTTTTACACCCGTGAACATAGACATACCTTAAGGTAACTAATTAAGCTCCGGTATGCTTGATCAGTGCATGTTTTAGGGGGTGGCGAAGTGGGTCGTTACCCCTCCATTTTTGGTTGATTGATACTCCAAGGATGTTGATGGAGCTTGCTTTCGGTAGAGAACAACCGTTGAAAGATACAGGATCCATAGCAGTCTTCTTGGTGGAGAAAGTACATGATTGGGTTTTTGAAATGTTGAAACTGACGAGGTTGAGGTCGCCCCATCGTGAAACCCTTTCAAGAGACATGTTCTACTTCTCCACCAGAGATTCCCTAGCAGCATAATTGCTCATAGTGTGTAAATGTAGTAGAGAAAGTAGTCAATACCCATCCGTTCCCGATTTGATCAGAGATAGCGTTGAGTGCAAAATGATAATGCATACCAGTATAACGCCGTCTACTGGATAGACCCAGCATATATGTATGAAAAAAAAAATCTTTAAGATTTTTTCTTGTGATATTTTTCAAATGTTTTGATATAAGATTGATATAGCCCTTACAGGCTGGTGCCGAAAACCTCGATGTTCTTTCGTCTTATATTTTTGTTCGCTTGTCGAACATGTATGTGTCACCATATTGCTTGTTCGATATGTGTAATTCAATGGATCGCTACTGGGTTAATTACTTAAGTCACCGAACAAGAGCGCTCGGTCTGTGTCTGCTTGAGGCGTCAACAGCACGTCATTCCTCGAGCAGACCGAAAGTTTGTCAATCTTTAAATTAAATATGTGTGCTTCTAAAAAAGTCTTTGTGTTGCTGATCTGCTCCTCATTCTGCCACCACGCGATCCGATAGCTATCCCGGCGACGTAAATTCATCTTTCGCTAGTAAAAAGATGTTAGTTTTAATACTTATTTTTCTATTCGGGTTTGAAAGAAAAACAACGAATCAATGATCATAAAAAATCTTCAGCCATTCTTGAGTTTTAAGCAGTGTAAGTAACTAACGACTTCATTTTATATATATAGTTATCGTTACTACGGCTCATATTTAACACGACGAGAATAATGTACCTTTCATCGTGAATAATTATAGTTCTTCGGTATTAAAACACGATTTATATAATTTATAACACATGACATTTTTTTTTCCATATGTTAATGCATAGGAGTGCGTCAGTAATAGAGGGTTTTTTATTTAAACGTTTTTTTTACGCTATCTGTTAATTAGAGCGTTTGCCGACACCTAACAAGATGGACTGACGACATAAGTAGAATAGCGGAGTAGCCTAGTTGCGGAGGGCAGACGATCAAGAAGGATGGAGACTCATGCGGGAGGTCTACGTTCAATTGTGGACATAGGCTGATGATGAGATACGTAAAAGAGTTAAAGAGAATACGATAAATTTTTCTTACACATAAAATAAAGGTCATCCAACGTACCATGGAGAGATCCATGAGAGGAGTGTCTCTAAAAGATAGAATCAAAAACTAGGATATCAAAAGAAGGATAGGCACACTTATATGACATATGGGTTGAGGAGACTACGATCAATGGGGAAGAAAATTGTTGGAGTGGCGTCCATGAACTGGAAAATGGATGTGGAGGATCGAGAAGGACGGAGACTCATGCGGGAGATCAATGTTCAATAGTGAACACAGGCTGATTATGAGATACTCAACAAATTTAAACAGAACGCTAAGTTTTTTAGAATCCTGTATTTTTTAGAAGTTCTATGTTGGACTAGATTGAGTCTGGTTAAGAATATCACTCTTAGATTGTTAATGTTGCAATCTTATACTTAAGCTATATACTTTCAATTATTTGTTTTTTCCCTTACAGAAACATTACAAATTTTAACAACTCAATTCATTTCTGAAGTACAATAAAAGAATGATTCCCAAAATAAAAATAAATACAATATGTACAAATATAGGTACTTATGATTAAGTACTATAGTCCATCCAAAATAGGAAGAACCCTATGACACATGTATTGCCCCTTGTCAAAGGGATGGGGCAAAAATATTTATTTCGATTAGGTCGATTTTTTTTCTCTTCTTCTTCGAAAAAAAATCGAATTTGAATTCGAAGTGAATCGTATATAAACATCTCTATTTCCGCATGGCGGCTTCATGGCGGATCAGTACAAATGTTTGACTTTCAGTAGCGTGTTGTTCTTCGATCGATTCGTGTTTTTTGTTGTTGTAATTATTATATTTATTGTTAGTATTGTTAAAGTTGTTTAATTGAATCATATTTTTGTGTTTTTACAATGCCGAAGAGACAGAAAAAAACTGTTCTCAGGAGTGAATCACGTGAATTTGTCGTACGCTTGCGAGATTATTTTCATCAAGAAAAACAAAATGGTGGACCATTGGTGTCTGTTGAAAACATTCGAGATCGGGTCGCGGATTCCCTAGGAATCAGTAAATCTACAGTGTCTCGGATCACAGAGGAGAAATACGGTGAATCTTCATTAGAAGAGAAAAAATTATTAACACCAAATAAGAAACGACAGAAGAAATGCTCAATAACAAAACCCGATAGCTTTGATTTGGCAGCAATTAGGAATCACGTGTATGCATACTATGACCGCAACGAAATACCAACACTTCTTAAACTGGTAGGTTCTCTAAAGTCAGTCGGATTATATCAAGGCAGTGCGACGTCTCTTAGTAAGGTATTGAAAAACATTGGCTTCAAATATAAAAAATGTGAAAAAAGAAAGTTTATAATGGAGCGCACGGATATTTCCCTGAAAAGATGCGATTTTTGAGGCAAATGAAGAGCATTAGGAATTGGGAGAAAGTCGTTTTCTCGACGAAACTTGGCTCAATGCTAATCATACTGTTGGTAAAATATGGACCGACGACACGGCTAAATCCAGGACGAAAGACTCCTGAAGGAAAAGGCCAGCGCCTCATTATTTGTCATGCCGGAACGTCAAAAGGTTTTGTGCCCAATTGTCTTCTGGCGTTTAAGTCAGTTAAAACGACAGAATATCACGAAGAGATGAATTTTGATAATTTCAGACAATGGTTTATGACCTTATTGTCAAATTTACATGAGCCTCACGCCATAGTAATGGACAACGCTTCGTACCATTCTGTCCAAATCAACAAAGCTCCTACTACGGCAAACAATAAAAATGAAATTATAAGTTGGCTTCGTGACAAAGGAGTGCCAAGTAATGAGGCAATGTTAAAAATGAGCTGCTCCGATTGGTTAATTTGTATAAACCTCCAACACCAACATATGTATTGGACGAACTGGCCAAAACAAAAGGCCACACGGTAATCAGATTACCGCCATACCATTGCCAATATAATGCTATTGAAATGATATGGGCTCAAATAAAAGGTATATTAATATAATTTATCACTTCTACCTCACGCCATTTTAATCATTATTTATGTAATGAATATCCTTTTTTACATTTAGGTTATGCGGCTAGAAATAACACGTCTCCACCATTCACAGCGAACAAGATATTGACTCTATTGAACGAGGCATGTGACAATGTCACGGCAGAAGATTGGAAAAAGTGGTGGACAAAACAAAAAGAGAATATTATGCAGATTGGGATCGCGATGTACGCTTTGACAATTTAAGTGAACAGAACCTGATTATAAATGTGTGTGAAAGTTGTAGTTCTGATTCCGATAGTGTCGAAGACAATTTAGAATGTACTGCTTTATCGGATTCCGACTAAAATATGTTTTTTTAAGGTTATGTGCTAATATTTATCTCTACACTTGCTTTTCTTCATAATTTTCATATTACTAATATTATCATTTATAGTTTGTTTTACATGTCTCTTAAAACCTGTTAATATTCACTTATAATTGATAATAATTCTAATATTTAATTTTAGTAGGTATTTACAAAAACAATCGAAAATACGATTATTTATACCCCAACACTGGTTTTCGCAGTAATGTGACATGGCCTTCTACGTGCGTCAGATATTATAGTATTATAGTTACAAATTGCCGTATTTTTTCTAATTTGTAACAATATGCATATATTTTTTATTATTTTGTTTTTATTGTGATATATTTACCTAAATAACTTATTATATATAAGAAGAGAGGCTTTTGTTTATGTTGATAAAATTAGTATAGGTAGCGAACGTTTTTACAACGTTATATCGGACGATATTTAGCACAGGGCAATAAATGTGTCATAGGGTTCTTCCTATTTTGGATGGACTATAAGAACAAAGCAATAAAGACAAGAAACAGAAGGTCCCAATGCTCATCAAACAGACGACGCCAACAAATTATTCCTCCAAAGAAACACGTGGAGTTCGTGTCTGAACTGGGCCTCCCTTGCGTGGAATATATCAATATTTGAAGTGATGTGGTTGAACAGTTTGATCTCTCTCCCAAGTAACATAGTCTCTGGCAGGTTAGTGTTACTCTTTGAAAGAGCGAACAATCTGTGCCTCCTTTCCAATCGTTGAATGTTACAGGATCCACGCAGGTCTTTACTAATGTTTTACAGTAGACACAATTATTCAGAGAGCTCTAATGATTTTAGAGAAAATTAAGACTACTACAAGTGAAAATAAATACAAATGAAAAAGTATGTTACGCCCTTGCTTTCAATTGTTATCAGCCAGTTTGTTTTTGTATAAATAAAAATTATATGAAAATACGTATAACAAATTCAGTATATATTAACCTGTTCAGTAAGAATTGTATCATATTTGGTAATTATTTTACAGGTAGAGAATATTTTTGAATTTCAACATAAATGTTAGAGCTTAAGCCAAAAATCATACAAAACTATGAAATATATACATTTGTCAATTTAGTATTGTTTATTAAGGCCATGGAGTGGTAACCAAGAACCGGACCCAGAACTGCGTACAGTTTAAATGTTACAACTATAATGAACGTATTTAAGTAGTCATTTTTCAGATATAATTAAATATTTAAATGGGATTATGTTCCATTAGTTTTGTATTTTTGGATAAAATTTATCAAATGGCAACACTGTGAAGAACTGTCATTCGGTGCAATTTTGAATGCATAAATTTAATTTTTTTATTTTATTTTATTAACGGCCTAGGGCCTAGGCCAATACATACGGTTTTAAAATAGAAAATACAATAAATGAAATGTTACAACAGAACAATATAATAGCTAAGACAATACATTTAGACAAAACATAAACATGAGAAAAAAAAACAGATCTAGTACATTAGTAGAGGGATCTGCGAAATGCTGGAAGGTCCACCCCGAAAAAGTCCAAGTCACTAGAAGAGTTAACCAGTCTACACATTCTTAACATAGGAGAATAGAAACTGTAGATGGTTTTGGATGTCCTTACATGTAGCAGGTCACTGCCTCTAGTGAACCGGGAGGGAACATTGAGCGTAATTTCCTGCAATAATGTCGAGTCATCGATTATGGAGTTTATAATTTTAAAAATAAACAGATATAATAAATGATAATTTTTCGTTAAAATTTCTGAAAAAAAAGTATGCAATAACATTCTTCGGCTAATATTATAAATGCTAGAATCTACAAATCGAAAATTAACAACCGTCAATATAAACGAACAATATCTCATTTATTTAAATTATTTCAAACAAATTTAATTTTACTTAATGTGTCTAAGATCAATGTTATTTAAATACAAATATATAAAAAAAAGGCTGCGTATGATTTCAGCCGGTAATCTCGGAAAATAATCAATGGATCGACTCAAAAAAATTACCAATCATTGCATTTTAGCTGAAGAATGTTATTGCATACTTTTTGTTCGGAAATTCTAGCGAAAAAATAACATTTTTGCATTCATAATTACACTGAATGACAGTTCTAAACAGTGCTGCCATTTAATAAAAGTTATCCAAAATTACAAAACAAATGGAACATAATCGCATTTAAATATTTAATTATATTTGAAAAATGATTACTTAACCCTTTTATCACGGCTTTGTTTGAGTACAAATTATACTGTCAATTATAAAACTAGTATTTGAAGCATAAATGTACTTATCTGGTCTATTTTCATATATCACATTGGTTATTGTATTCTTTAGCTGTCAGATGATGCATAAAAAACTATTCTAAAAAAGTAGTAAAACAATATATCACGTCAACCGATGTCAACGGTCGGGGAATTTTATGACGGCATATGCCGACAACCGATGCAAAAGGGTTAAATACATTCAATATTGTTCCTTATGCGTTTTTTTTATGTAAGCACATACAGGAGAAAACAGTAATTCTGGAGTCTCGTCTGTGGAATTCAATAACGCTTACCATGCTGTATATAGCTAAGCACTGCATGTGGAGTGTTGATCCACCAACGTCATATACTACAGCCCAAGATTTACGCATCATCCTTATTATTACAGGAATTTACTATGAAATGGGTGGTCTTCACGGGACGACTTTCGCCTACCGCCAATTTTAATAAATAGGCTATGACTGGCATTTTACGGGTTAGAGATCAAATCACACCAAATTCACATTCAACATATTTAGACCTCAGAAATCGATAAAAATGTTTTTTTAATATCCGTCGAGGATCGAACCCACGACTTTTGGCTTACAAAACGCTTTGACCATTGAGCTTTTCCCGCCGGCAGTCGATTCAAAATGGTTTTGAAAATTTACGAACTAATTAGGTATGAAAATACTCCGAACAAGGGCGAATTCGGATAATCGAAGAAACCGCAATTGTTAAGAAATGACAGGTTTAATCATTAGTATTGATATATTTTCAGAACAAAGTGACATCTCCAGATATGAAGCTCCTCTCGATCTGCCTTCTTTTATCAGTTTTGACAACCGATGGGGTTCTCTGGGGGCGCTATACGCAAGAGGAGAACCCCTTCGACCATATCTGCGATATATTAAAGCAGTTGCAAGAAGAGGATGCGGATCAAAATCCAGGCGAACCGAAGCTTATTGATTTTTGCGATCTGCCTCCTGAAGAAAGAAACGAAGACAATTTTCCCAGCTGGAGGGTAAATTAAAAATGCTAATAAATTGCTTGTTCATGTGTGTATAATTGATACCAAGTAAAATTATTATATAAGACTACCGGTTAAATGAAATATTTTGTAATAAAATCTTTATAAAAATAATTCATTGTTTTTTATTACATAATCTCGTAAACTTTTAATTATAAATTAATAATTGTCTATATGCTATATTGGCGTGGCGCTCAAGAACTGGCAAACGAAGCATTGGCCGACCCCCTGCAAAATGTACTGACGACATAAGAAGAATAGCGGCAGTGACCTGGATGCGGAAGGCAAAGGATCGAAGTCGATGGAGACTCATGCGGGAGGCTTACGTTCAACAGTGGACGGATACAGACTTATGATGATGATATGCTAATGACATCGTCTTCTCTAAGTTTGTTATTGAATTGTGTGGTGGCAGGATGAAGAGCAGATTAACAACACACAGACTTTTTCACAAGCGCATATATATTCCGATGACTTTACAAACTTCTGGCCCGGACCTATTCACAGCATTCGGGCCGGGCCAGCAAAAATATGATCTTACCGCCGTCGGCACACGACTGACTGCCGACACCCAACGACTCACATCCGTGACCGGACTTGTCCAAAATGCCAATATGGCGACACATACGTGTACGACAAGCGAACAGAAATAAGAGACGAAAGATTGCATGTCGAGGTTTTCGGTACCAGTCTGCAAGGGCTATATCATGCTGATGTCACTATATTTGCAATTTAAAAATAATTGTATTTATATTGGATATGGTAATTTGATTTTACATACTATACTTAATATACGAAATATTGGAAAGAAGAAATTCGCCACACACGGCTAAATCCAAAAGCCACAATATCAATGTTCCATTATTTTAACTAATTGTTCATAGAGATGAGATGTAGTAGAGAAAGTAGTCAATACCCATCCGTTCCCGATGTGATCAGAGATAGCGTTGAGTGCAAAATGAAAATGCATACCAGTATAACGCCGTCTACTGGATGGACCCAGTATATATGTATGAAAAAAAAAACTTTAAGATTTTTTCTTGTAATATTCTTGAAATGTTTTGATATGAGTTTGACATAGATCTTACAGGCTGGTGCCGAAAACGTCGATGTACGATCTTTCATCATATATTTTTGTTCGCTCGTCGAACATATATGTGTCGCCATATTGCTTGTTCGATTTGTGTAATTCTGTGGATCGCTACTAGATTAATTATTTAATTCACCGCATAAGAGCGCTCGGTCTGTGTCTGCTTGAGGCGTCAACAGCACGTCATTCCTCGAGCAGACCGAAAGTTTGTCAATCATTAAATTAAATATGTGTGCTTCTAAAAAAGTCTTTGTGTTGCTGATCTGCTCCTCATTCTGCCACCATGCGATCCGATAACTATCCCGGCGACGTTAAGTCGCCTTTCCTTAGTAAGGAGATGTTAGTTTTAATACTTATTTTTCTATTCGGGTTTGAAAGAAATGCAACGAATCAATGATCATAAAAATTGTCCAGCCATTCTTGTGTTTTAAATAGTGTAACTAAAACGACTTTATTTTATATATATAGTTATCATTACTATAAAACGTCTAATATTTAACACGACGAGAATAATATACCTTTAATCGTGGATAAATATAATTTTTCGGTATTAAAACACTATTTATATCATTTATAACACATGACTATTTTTTCCATATGGTAACATATGTTAACAAAGTGACATCTCTAGATATGAAGCTCCTCTCGATCTGCCTTCTTTTATCAGTTTTGACAGCCGCTATAGCGCAAGACTCCAACTCCTACGACGAAATCTGCGACATATTAAAGCAGACGCAAGAGGAGGATCCAGATCTATCCGATCCGGATTTTATTGCTTTTTGTGATCTACCTCCTGAAGAAAGAAACGAAGACCATTTCCCAGCTGGATGGTATTGAATTGCTTGTATGACTGTACCAATTAAAATTATCAAATAAAATTATCGGATATATGAAATAACATTAAATAAAACACCAATTAAAAAAAAAGTTTTTTATTATATAATCTAGTAACCCATTGATATTTTGGCTCTTGGGTTTAGCCGTGTGTGGCGAATTTCTTCTTTCCAATATTTCGACCGCCACTATTGCTAAAAGAGTAAGCGAACATGAGAGATCGTACAGACTATGCCACCCAATGGCGTCAGCACTACACAATACCCCAGTATTTGATATATTCTAACATCCTCCTCTCTCTCAAAAATGTGTTATTCCGTCGCGTGACGGCATGATGAGGAGCGGGTCAGCAAAGCAAATACTTTGTCAGAAGCATATTGACATATATTTAAGTTAAAACTTTACAAGCATACGGCCAGGCGGAATGAGATGCCGCCAGCCGTAATGCGACCTTCTCGGATGTCAGCCTACCACTGACCCGTGCAGCCCGTGGTCGGTCAACAGCGCCGTAAGCGGCGGTTTATATAACTAGTCCCAATATGGCAGACACATAAATGTATGGCAAGCGAACAGAAAAGAGACGAAAGATTGTATATTGAGGTTTTCGGTACCAGTCAGCAAGGGCTACATCATGCTGATGTCACCATAATAGTAGCAATAAAAAAGGTTTAGTTAACCGACTGGAAGTCCGTGTTCCATGGATTTAATATCAAACGTTAGGGCGCAATTATTTTATTAGATGTTCTGCTTTTCATTGATTGATCAAATCTAATTGCTAATTTTTGCATGAATGTGGCTGCCGTACTCGAGAACTTGATGTGTGTACTTGTGTTCTATATACCATTTTTTAAGCGAAAATTCCGCATGTCTTAAAACTTAGGCGTTTAACCGATGCATACTTCCAGTATTAACTTAAGGCGCCTCTGCGTGGAATCGACGTGGAATCTAACAGAAAAGACGTGGAATCTAACAGCAGGTCTTACACATTAAATAAAGGTCAACTACCGTGCCATGGAGCGATCCATGAGAGGAGTGTCTCTAAAAGATAAAATCCGAAACGAGAATATCAAGTAGTGGAGGCTACCCAACAAATGGGCACACTCAAGTGACAATGTGACATATGTGTTAAAGAGACGACAGACGATGGGGAGTGGTGTCCAAGAACTGGCAAACGGAGCGTTTGCCAACCTCCTGCATCGTGGACTGAAGACGTCAGAAGAATAACGAGAGAAACGTGATGAATACTACAACTAAAAAAACAGCTGAAAAAATACGTTCCGCCCTTGCTTTCAGTTGTTATCATAGAGCTTATTTAGTATAAATAAAAGAATGAAATGTATGACGTATCCAGTATCTATTAACGTGCTGAGTAAGAATATCACGAGATTGGGTAATTATTTTACAAGCTTAGAATATTTCTTGAATTTCAAATCAAATATTAGCGCTTAAAGCGTCTATAAATTGGCAAAAAAGATAAAATATTAACAGTAGTCAAATCAGTTGATTATTTCTTTAAACATTTTTTTTCTTTCTGCGCATTTTTTTATTTTCATTACGATTTATGGCAATTAAGAATATAGGATTGGCCATGTATCCAGATGAGAAGATCTCAAATGAGAGAGAAAAGCTATGGAGTGGCGATCAGAAACGGGACATAGAATTGTAGGCTAACGACCGTCGATATTGACAAACAATATCATATTTATTTTACAAATTTATTTTATTTATTTGCTGGATATCGAAGATCAATGTAAATCTTCTTCGTAGTATCAATCCGGTGGATTGGTTTGCAGCAACAGAATCTTGCATCTCGATCTCCAAGCAATCATTTTTTTGCCGATACATGGGATGTCTTTTAGACCTTTAATGTGGTATTTTCCCCTTTATTTCCACATCCTAATGCCGTTGACCATAAAGGTTCATCCGCCTTAGGAGAGCATTTACTCCCTCCAGGACAATAGAGTGCCCTAACCAGGACCTGATGAGGTTAGCTGGGTGTTAGCTTATTCCGGCCAACATTCGGTCCCTGTCTATATTGGCCGACTGATGTCGCTCACCCCCCACCACGAGAAGGAGATAGATCAGGATTTTCCTTTCATCGAACCTGTGACCTTAAGGCATTTCGCAGAGTCCTCCAGTACTTTTAGGGGGTAAATAAATTTGTAAAAAGATTAAGGTTTCAGTAATCTCAGAAAATAATCGATTTATTGACTCATATTTTTTACTAAACATTGAATTTTAGCTGAAGAATGTTATTGCATACTTTTTATTTGAAAGTTCCAACGAAAATGGAACATTTTATGCATTCAAAATAGTATTGAATGACAGTTCTACACAGTGTTGCCATTTTTTTCAATTTTATCCAAAATTACAAAGCAAATGGAACATAATCGAATTTAAAAATTTAATTGAATTTAAAAAATGACTACTTATAAAACACGCATTTTTTTTCCGAATGCGTTTTGAATTGACTCATAATTGCACTGAATTTAACTTCTAAACTATGCTGACTAATAAGAAATAAAGGTAGTCCAGATATGGAGAAATTCAGTTAATCGAAAAAAATCATAGTTGACAAGAAAAAAGAGATATGTTCAGTTTGTTTATTTTTTTTGTTAATTTAGATTTATAAATTTTAGGCAGCTATTTCTTTAATAACTTCCTTATTATTCATAATATAGAACCCAAGACCTAAACGTAAAAGTAAATGCTGAAGGCTCAGCAGAAAAAAAAATCCGGTGAATTTCAATTCCCTTGATACCATTTCATCCTTCAATTTTTTCAAGCTTGCTTTGAATATAGAATTTCCATTTATCCCTTTCGCATCGGTTGTCGACATATGCCGTCAAAGATTCCCCGACCGTTGACATCGGTTGACGAGATATATCGCTTTGCTAATTTCAATACTCATTGTGATATCTACGGTAGGAAATCGGAAGTGCAGTTATTCCCTTTATCAACTTACATGTATTCTTTGCAGGAATCTGTAAAGCATGTAAATAAATATCGTTAGGTTTCGTCACAGGAGCGATTTTTCTGTAAACCACATGTGTCAACGCCACCACATGTATGGAGTTACATAATGAGCGTTTGTTAAATATAATAGTTTTTTATGCATCATCTGATAGCTGAAGGATAGAAGAACCAATGTCATTTATGAAAATAGGTCAGATAAGTACATTTATGCTTCAAATACTAGTTTTAAGCAAAAAAAAATGCTTTGAAAAATTCACGCCGTATTGACAGTATAATTTGTATTCCACCGAGCCGTAACGAAAGGGTTAATCTTGAATTGAAAAGTATTGCCTTTTGTGTGTATATAGCAATCCGAATAATCGAAAATCCGTATAATCGAGAGTATAATGTATTGTCAATCGATATAGGAGACCTCTAAACAGAACTGAACCAATATGAGATGGCCAACATATCTAACGCTTGTTTTATGTTTCAGAACAAAGTGACATCTCTAGAAATGAAGTATCTTTCGATCTGCTTTCTTTTGGCTGTTTTGACAGCCGCTATAGCGGAAGAGAGCTTCTACGACAAAATGTGCAATTTATTCCACAAGCTGCAGGAGGATCATCCTGAATTCGATCCTGGCGATACGAATCTTGCCACTTTTTGTAATCTGCCGCCTGAAGAAAGAAACGAAAACAATTTACCGAGCGAATGGTTAGAATGAAATGATGAATTGCTTGTATAACTGATTCCAATTAAACAATAAAATGAAATCAACAGATATTTATTTGTTTATTTATTTATATACAGAATCGAAATTCCATTTTTTTACAAATATTTAGAAACATAGAGTATACATAAATATACAATAAATAGAGAAAATAATAAAAAATAAAAATAACACAAAATAATAAGAAGATGACACGTGTCAAAGATCACAGAGATCAAGTAGAACAATACCATCGACAAAAGAGGAAAAGGATGTAAGAAAAGGATCGAGGTGTGCCATTTAGGAGCGACATTGTCGTTGTACCAAATTCAGTGCTTGAAGCTCCACAAGCATCGACAGGGATCAAAAACAATGGATGGCTACGAGCACGGGTGTACCTATCTGGAATGATGTTTATTAAAGCAACGTATAAATAAAAATAATTCGTTGTTTTTTATTACAAATCTCGTAACAATTTCATTATCAGTTAATATTTGTCTATATTATATATTTGCTGCACTGGACTTTACCCGCCTCACACCCGCATCACATCGGATGACAGTTAAGTCTCCTTGATGATGCGCTCATTCAGATTATGATCAGCTAGTCCAGTGAGAGTTCCTTCTGAGCAATCGTGGCCACTGCACAAAAGTGCTATATTATATAAAATACGATTATTTTCTAAGGACTAATTAAAGAAAAAATGTTCTCCACAACCTTTTTACAGAGGACAATAAAATATACGTATCAAGCTAAAATATTCCAAGCATAATATTCGATTCACTTTAAATTTGATTATTTTTGAAAAAAAAAAGATGCTTGTATGCGATTCACTTCGAGTTCAAATTAGATTTTTTTCGAAGAAGAGAAAAAAATCGACATATCGAATATAATATTTTTGCCCCATCCCATCTTACACAAAGTGATAAATGTGTCATAGGGATCTTCCTAAATTGAACGAAGTATAACAAGAAAGAAGCCGTGAAGAGGATCAGAATCGAATTCGCGGATTATAAAGATTGATGAGATCAAGATGAAAGATAGATTCTCTCACCGAAAACACGAGCGAAATTGGTAAATGCGTGGAATATTTTTTTTAGTGGCCACAAAGTCTGCATGCCCGATAGGGTTGAGGCGATTCCCTCGAACTGCGTCGAAAAGGACTCCTCTTTCTGACAACAGTAACTGACAGTCCCAGAGAATGTGCTCTGAGGTCTGGTATTTATATAAACAATACATTGTTCATCATCATTAATATTTCCGCTAAAATAAGTGGAGCATATGGCATTTACGAGCTAACGCCACAAAGCTCTGTTAGCTGCCACATTATTCCACAGCTTTGTCTGCTGTTCTTCGCCAAGTAAATTAAATGTAAGGGGTTCGCCATCTAACGTTTTTTTTTTCAACTAGTGCTTATTTCGTGAATGGTAACACTAAGCTCATGTCTGATTTGACAGATAATTAGTTTTATCCTTCCGCTAAATGAATATGGTTGTGTTTACCCTTGAACAATGCTGGGAAATATTGCGACACTACTTTGAAAATCAGGCCATTTTTCTTCCAAAATGAGCAAAGAGTGGCCGTTACAGTCAATGGCGATCGTTATCAGGCCATTTTTGTTCACAAAAATTGAAGAGGAGTATATTGGCAACATTCGGTTTCAACAGGACGGCGCTACGTGCCACACAGCCGAAGCTACACTCGATGTTTTGCGCCCCATTTTCAAAAAAAAAAGTTATTTGGCGGACCCTTTATATAGACCCCGACTATCTTCCAGAACGGCGCAAGCCCGGGGGCTTAGTGAAAAGGCAGCTATAGCTAATGCTCTCCTGTGGCATCTAAAGCAGTATTACGAGGGTTATTATTAAAAAAAGGTTCCTATTAATTTCTTACAGTGTAAAACATGTTTAATTCCATGAATGCGTACATTTTTGGAAAGTCGCCTCTGAGGTCAATGCATTATTACATGCGGTATACGAGCTTTAGAATGCCCGAGTCAAGAACCTGCTGTTAGATTCCACGTCTCTGCGCCATAATTAATACAGGGAAGACGCATTGGTTAAACGCCTTAGGATTGAGACATTGCGGAATTTTCGCTTTAAAAATGTATTTAAGTTTTCCAAATGCCTGTTGCCTGATGCCCATCCCAGTTGTATACGCCTGTCGATTTCTTTTCTTAAAATAAATTCGCAGGAGTATTAGTTGTTTAACTTTATGCCTAATTACTAAGTAATAATTAAAGATTCGATTCAAATCAATAAAAAGCAAGCATAGTTTTACTTTTATCGCACAATTAGTCATTAACAATGAAATTTTTTTTATAACATTATTTAAATACAAAAACTACTTTTTGTTAAATTACCGTAGTTATCATTAATTTTATTTCAAGGTTTCCCACCACTGAATCTAATCTCATCAATAGCCAGCGATGTGTAAAGAATTAAACAGTGTTTGCAAAAGTTTGCGATTCAAATCCCAGCGTCTGGCGTTTATTTTTCTCTGATAGTGACAAAAAAAATATCATAAGGACGATATTAGCTGTAGATTTTTTTGTATGTGTGTATCAATTTGTAAAAATTCTATGAAATATTAGAATATTTAAATATATTCTAAAAACAAAAAAAAACAATTTGATAAATATATGGGTCCGCCATCTAACTTTTTTTTTTCAACTAGTGCTTATTTCGTGAATGGTAACACTTAGCTCATGTCTGATTCGACAGATAATTAGTTTTGTCCTTTCGCTGAACGAATATGGTTGTGTATACGCTTGAACAATGCTGGAAAATATTGCGACATTACTTTGAAAATCAGGCCATTTTTCTTCGAAAATGAGCAAGGAGTGGCCGTTACAGTCAATGGCGATCGTTATCGGGCCATTTTTGTTCACAAAAATTGAAGAGGAGGATATTGGCAACATTTGGTTTCAACAGGACGGCGCTACGTGCCACACAGCCGAAGCTACACTCGATGTTTTGCACCCCATTTTCAAAAAAAAAAGTTATTTGGCGGACCCTTTATAATTAGTTCAATTCGTAGCAAATAAACAAATATTAACTGGCAACTTATTATTTTGTATTTTTTTCATTCAATTAATGGCCAGTAAATATTTATCAAATGGTCAGTAATAAATACATACATAAAAGGTTAGTAAACTATAAATTGGCAGTAGAAAAACAGTACATTGAAATTAATAATAGGTAAGGTTAAGTTTAGTTTCCATTTTATGTGCCAATTATTCATTCATTTTACATTATTTCCTGGAAGTATTGAGTATATTATAGACATTTAAATTTTTTGATCTGATCACATTCGTACAGTCACAGTAGATATTGCCAATTTATTCAATTCACTGCCAGTTTATTTAACTTACTGCCTAATCATTTAATTAACTGCACAAACCTTGAATTAGTTACTGAACTAATAAATACAGGTCGTATTTATCGATGATTCAAATATTACGAGATGATAATGTGGCGGACTATTTTATCAATTATACCAATTTCGGTATCTATGACTTGTCTATTAATGTTTGCCTTGTATGTCCCATAATTTCATTAGAATCGCCAGAGGTCGCTTCAATTACTATCGTTTGCAAGTATTAATTGAGCTGGCTCTATATATATCTGCTTAGATGACCATACGGACTAGATCTCTTCTATCTTCACTCTTGATATCCATAACCTGATCAATCATCTAGCCGCTAGCCAGAGAAATCACTGTGTTACGTGCTCGCTCTACGACCAACCTAGTTACACCTATAAGTAACCTTTTATTATTCTAAAAATCACTTCTAGAACCTGCTAACAAAAAGAATCTTATTAATCATTCAACTCAAATATCCAATGTAAATATTCTGTTAACTTTTCAACTTTTACATAACATTGTACCGTGTTCTTATTTCTTTTTTTTCTTGTTCGTCATGTCGGTGTATTTCCAGTGATCTCTTCCTAACACGCATAACAATTCCTACTCGGCCATCAACGGATCACAACGATTCCACAACAACGCCACATTCCGACAATATAATAAAAGACAATAAAATGAACATTATTTAATTTATCTGGTGATTTTATTTTATGATTTTACTTATTAGTTTTTCCTTTATTCACAAACGAGGAAAAAATGTCTGCGGTTCTTTCTTCCGGTGGTAGTTTACAAAACATGGCAAGTCTCGGATTGCCAGGTCTTAGCTCAGAATTCTCCTCATGCACCTTCTTGTGTAGATCGCAGATTTCGTCGTAGGATAACGTTACTTGCGCTATAGCTGCTGTCAATATTGCCAAAAGAAAGTAGATCGAGAGGAACTTCATATCTAGAGATGTAACTTTGTTCTGAAACATAAAACAAACTTAAAATATGTTGCTCATCTATATTGGGTCAGACATTGACTATACAATTTTAGATTATCCAGATTGGTTCAATATAAACAAAAAAGGCAATCTTTTTAAACACAAGATTAAATTTGCCAACAGTTATAGTTCAATGGTCAAAGCATTTGCTTGGCAAGCCAAAGGTCGTGGGTTCGATCCTCGAGGGAAATTAAAAAAATAAAAATAAATGATTTTTGAGCCCTAAAATACCCCCAATAAAAAGTTTATATGAATTTGATCCCCTTAAATATGTATTTAAATGACCTGGATCTTTGATACTTACAAATTTTATATAACATTGAGGTTATCAACTTTATTGTATAATTTATTGTATGTAAATTGTGAATCAAAACTAAATATTTTTAATTTATTAATTTTTTAATTAAAATTAATTCTAAAATTAAAATTTTATATAATTTGTAAGAAGTCATCATCGTCATCATCAGCCTGTATCCGTCCACTGTTGGAAGTAAACCTCCCGCATGAGGCTCTTGTCATGTGGGTAGTCGGCTTGGCGAGTTTATGGCCGGTTTACACCGTGCCTAGTTGAAGCTGAGAGAATTCTTTTGGCTCTCTGCCCTCCTTTCTCCCGTCAGTTCATCACATCACATCGCCAAAGGGATTGGTTACCGCAATCTTGATGTGACATGACTATGTAGGGCTCACCACGTACAGGTGGGAGTGGAGTTGGTTGTGAGAAGCTATAATCTGCTGTTTTAATAGCAGTTGGTAGGTGTCATCACCACAATACTATCATTGATAACTATTTTCTATTTCAATGTTTTTTGTCAGATTATTGGATTAAGCGCTAATATTTAATTTGAAACTGTAGAGATATTTTAAACTTGTAAAATAATTACCAAGCTGATATAATTCTTACTCAGTACATCGATAGATACTGGATTTGTGATATTTTTTAGAATTCTTTATTCATACTGAACAAGCTCGCTGATAACAACTGAAAGCAAGGGCGGAACATATTATTTCAGTTTATCTTTCAGTTGTAGTATTCATCATGTTGCCTGAAATCATTAGAGTTCCTCTCTTAACAATTGTGTCTATTGTAAAACATTAGTATAGACCTGTGTGGATCTTAACATTTAACGATTGCTACTATAAGACATCTGAGAGTGACTTTCTTAGACAGACTCGATCTAGTCCAAAAGTTCTACAAAAATATGGGATTCTTAACCCTTTCGTTACGGCTTGGTGGAATACAAATTAAACTGTCAATTATAAAACTAGTATTTGAAGCATAAATGTACTTATCTGGCCTATTTTCATATATCACATTGGTTCTTGTATCCTTTAGCTATCAGATGATGCATAAAAAACTATTCTAAGAAAGTAGCAAAACGATATATCACGTCAACCGATGTCAACGGTCGGGGAATCTTTTGACGGCATATGCCGACAACCGATGCGAAAGGGTTAAGAATCCGGTTAAAAACACGCAATCTCTCTAATCTCTACACGCACACAACCACAACACATTTTTTTCCACACTCAGCTTACCTAACCTAACCTAACCTAACCAACCTTATTAAATTTTGATCCCTTTATTATTGTTGCACTCCTATGTATTAACTTATGAAAAAAAAAATAGTTAGTGTTATAAAATTATATGAATTGTGTTTAGTACCGAAAACTCATAATTATTCACCTTGAAAACTATATTATTTCGCTGTATTTAATATAATATGTAGACAAAGCAGTCAAATTTTATATAAATATATAAAATACTAGGGGTACTGTGAAGTGAGAGAGCGGTCAAGGCAACAGTCTTCCATACTATAGCCAGTCAAGAGGCAAAGGTGAATCTGGGCATGTATAAGGATGCCACAAGAGAGCATTAATTACAGCTAGGGAATCTCTGGTGGAGACGATGAACATGTCTCTTGAAAGGGTTTCAAGATGGGGTGACCTCAACCTTGTCAGTTTCAACATTTCCAAAACCCAATCATGCACTTTCTCCACCAAGAAGACTGCTATGGATCCTGTATCTTTTAACGGTTGTTCTCTTCCAAAAGCAAGCTCCGTTAACATGCTTGGATTATCAATCTCGAATAATGTCAAATATTACGAGTCAATTAAGTATAAAGCCGGTCTCGCTTCCAAAAAACTAGGTGTATTATTATATAGATCACGTCAGTATCAACGATAAACAACTTCTTTTTCAGTATAAAGGACTAATCCGACCTATCCTTGAATACGGCAGTCACCTTTGGATTGGAGCCCCAAAAAACCTTCTAAACTTAATTGACTCAGTTCAAAGAAAAGCAATTCGTTTGATAAACAATGGCACTCTTACGTCTAACCTACGATATTACGTACGATAGTTTAACTCTATAAGGAATGTCGAGGTGAGCGAGTACAGTTGGTCAAGAGGCAAATGTGAATCTGGTTTAAGCAGTCCGATTACACAACATGTGTGTAATCGCCAGGCCGAACGTAAAAGGCGGGTCACACAACATGTGTGTGATCGTTCCACCAACGCTTAGTGGCCGACTAAACACAGCTTGTGTTATGTTTTTTTTTCAAAAGTTACTGACCGATCACACAACATATGTGTTGTTTTTACCTTCGACCATAATTCGAGGGTAATATTCAATTTTATTTGAACACATGATTGTGAAAAATTTGAAAGAGCATTTTGAAAAAAAAAAAAAATGTTAGATTAGACTTTATCTTGCTTGTTATAATTATTATTTTTAAATTGGGAAAACGTTGATCGTTTTTCTCGATCAATATTTCGATTGCATGCATTTAAATTTTATATGTTTGTTAGCAAAATAAGTATTTCCCAAAATATTAACTGTTTTTTTTTAAATTTATTTTTTATATTCCAATGCAATATATTTTTGGTTTTCATTAGTCTCCTTATATACGCTGATGCTTTGTCCGATATTCCCTCAGACGCCGAGGAGATCCAAGACAGCAACGATGATGGGGATGGATATATTTAAACAAATAAATATATGCGAATTTTTTTGTAAGCAATTCTTTAAAAAAACAGTCGGCCTCTAGCGTAAGTTTAATCGCGTAACTAAACTATACCCCTTGGCTGGTATCGCACCACCAAACATAAGACGCAAAGTCATATGCGCCGAAGAAATGCGTAAGGCAATCAACCAATCGTCCCACTGCTTGTATAATCAGATAACCCCAACACCATGATTGAAGTCTTGAAGCAGCTTTCTGAAATCCACACAACCTCTCACATCCGGCCCTGAGAATGAGAGACAACTCTGTCAACAAATCGAACCAGAGGATTTCATCACTCCAAAGGATGGCCTCCCAACTGGCAAGAGCCTTGACTGGCGGACCTGGAAATCCCTGAACAGATTAAGAACTGGAGTTAGTAGAACAAAGGACAACCTCGAGCGGTGGGGAATGCTTCGGCAGGGAGAGACACTATTGTGCGACTGTGGAGACCTGCAGACCGCCTCACACCTAAGATGCTGCTTCATGTGCCCAACAAGCTGCACATCTGAGGACCTAATGCTGAGCAACACACGAGCTATCGATGCTGCCAGATATTGGGAAAAAATATTTTGACGTCGCTGACACGAAGAAGAAGAAGATCGCGTAACGCACGGACTCCATAGTGTTATAAGGATGCCGGAAGAGAGCATAAACTACAGCGGCCTTTTGTTCAACCGTTGGGAACCATATATAGATACACAGATATGGGTGTGTATATATGCATAAAATAATAAATTATCATTAAAAAATATGAAAATAATGCTTTCTTTTTTTCATGGATTATTGTGCTTTTTCACAAGCATTAATATGGAGGTCCCTTAAAAGACTTTGGACCGGAGTATGCAAGACAAGGACATAAATGAAAGCCTGGCAGTCTTACAGCGGACCGACTGAATGTGACTGCGGCGTGGAGCAGACCCTGTCACACCTTCTGGAGTGTGTGCTGTGTCCGAGTAGCTGCACCTAGGAAGACCTAATGATGACCGGAGAAATGCCATCGACGTCGCCCACTTCTGGGCAGACAGGATCTGACCCTTGTTTACTAATATTAGAATTAATACAAATAATAGTCATAGTAAAAGGGTTATATAAAGACTAAAATAGGGTTAAAATACTAGTAAAATATAAATCATTACCATTTAAAAATATATTTATTTTTCATTTACTTAATAGTTATTACGAGCTACATATTCTTTTTATAATTAAAGGTATATAAAAATAGAAATTTGAAAAATATAATTTTAATATCAACATTATATAAAATATATTTATTCAATAAGGCACCGTATAATATGAAAATGTCTGATTTCCTGTTTTATTCGTTAAAAAAATAATTGAAAAATTATTATGATTTATGTGAGACGTTTAGACTCTTTAACCACATCACCGGCGTAAACACAAATGGGCGTTCGACAAAAGCAATCCAATTTCGGTACCGACGTAAATGCGCGTCCAACTAATTTGTAGATATGCTTTGGATCATGGAATGGATAGTGGCAGTCGCCAGACTTTTTTTATGGTAACCTAATGTTCCAGATATGGAATGGATATGGGAAGAAACAGGTGTCGCGTTGCATTAGTAACTCTTGGTCGACTCGTGCGAATTATCCACATCACGTTTCGGAGAATCCGCTCGCAGCAACCCAAAATCAGGAATCTCTCCACTCGGTGCTAGATCCTGTGAATCGTTCCACTGTAGAATATTCTCACTGGGCTGTTCATCATCCTGCAAAGCACGCGTGGAAGGCTCTTCGTTTTCCATCAAAACTGTTAAAGCGGGCAAAACAGACGAGACACTCTCCGACGTATCGTTTTGCGGTGCGTCAAGATTACGTTCTTGCGTTCGGGGTTCGGGTGGGAACGATTCCGGGTACGAACGTTCGAGTAAGCTCGGTGCGGGTTCGCCGCGAAGAGCAACTTCTCGTCTGAGCTTTTCAAAAGATATGTCGACTGCCGCGGCTGGACCGGCAGAAGGACGCTGAACTGGTTCGCCGTTCAAGAGGCGTTCTGCAACCCAGTCTGCAGCTCTGTATAGTTCTGCTCGTTGCAGAAGAGCTAATAGGTGACCCAATCCCGGTCGGCAACGACCTGACGTTCCCCATTCTTCTAGAAGGATCTGAGCGCAGGGTCTGCGTTGCTGTAAGCCGGCATTCTCTATCAGCCTGAAAAAAGTAAAATTGATAGCCGAGTTAAAAATAAAGAGCATTGCTCATCTTCTACCAAAAAACAACCCTTTGTTCTTCCCAGACATTAACCCATTCTGTGTATGACATATATAATGGTCCATGAGCTTTAGATGGAATTTGTGGCCTCATATTACAGCTTTATTCAATTGTTGTAATGTTCAAAAACTAAAATGAGTTTGTCAACAGTTGCCGTTAAGTTAGCTCATCATGGTTGGTATCTTTTTGAAGCTCTTTGTGTACTATTTCCATTTAAATATATATATATATATATATATATATATATATATATATAGATTTGCTGTTGTAGATAAATGGAGAAGCCTGAGATTGAAGAAACACATTTACGCCATTTTATGCGGCAAACTAATTTTTAAGTGACGCGTGTGGAGTGTTGATCCACCAACATCAGACTAAAGCCCGACATATACACATCATCCAATTATTACAGAAACTCTCATGAATGGGTGGTCTTTACTGGACGACTTTCGTAAACCACCAATTTTGATCAATAGTCTACGACTGGCATTTTACAGGTGAGGGATCAAATTCACACCAACCGGGGGTATTTATAGAGCTTAAAAATCTATTACAAATCTTTCTTTTTTTTTATCTCCATCGTGAATTGAACCCGATACTTTTGGTTTGAAAAGCAAACGACTTCAACACTGTACTATACCCGCCGGCAAGACATACTTTCCTATAGTGTTTGCAATGATTCTTCATAAAAGGATTCCTTCTATGTTGTTGTTACGAGTTGAACCGCTTCTTAAGATTTAATGGTCTTTGCCTTGGGAGCATCAGGCTAATCATCAGATCTTATTAAAACGTTAAAGGAAGGTTGAATATATAATAATTACATTTTCCCGAAATTTAATAAAATAGAGACAAAAAAAATGGTAGGAATATAAATCTTTTTTTCTTCAAAATTTAAATCAACTCGGGAAAAAAAATATTATTTTCAATTTAAGACAAGTTTAATAAAGTTAATTATTTAAGGTTAGGTTAAGTTCAGTTGGGTTAACATAAATCTGTAAAACATGTTAAATAATACAAGAGTAATAATTTTATTTTATATTCTGACAAAAAATAAATATTCTGACTGGGAAAATACAAGCTTAAATACGTATAAAATTAACTCTTGAAATCATGACTTACGCGATGTGATCTGTTCCATATTTATTGGTGAAAACGTTCGACTCCAAGTCTTTGGGAATATTAACCATCAGCACCTTCCACGACTGATCGTTCTCGAGTATATGGATGAGATTGTAGATAGAACCTATGGGTATCTTGCGCAGCTCCACAGAAGCGTCCATGGTTTAGAAATAACAATTCAAGACATTCAAATACGAATTCAAATTGCTGAAATGTCTATTTTATATGTTATTTTTATTAAAAAACGAAGGTAATAAAATTGCACTATTTAATAACAAGTTTGTATCTGACAGTCGGCTGTCACAATCACCTGACGGTCTTATATATTGGCAGCACTGCAATAACCCTTTCGCATCGGCTGTCAGCATATGGCGTCATAAGATTCCCCAACCGTTGACATAATACATCGTTTTGATGCAGCATCTATTCATCTGATAGCTAAAAGATACAATAATTAATGTGATATATGAAAATATACCAGAAGTACTTGTATGCTTCAAATACTAGTTTTATAATTGACAGTATAATTTGTACTCAAACCGAGCCGTAATGAAAGGTTTAAAGTGATTTTTAAACATATTAGGGATATAAGTTTTTGCATTTATTTTACTCCGTATATTTTTTAGGTCAAACATATAAAAAAAAATAAAGTACATATTTTAAATTATAAATAGTATTTTGAAGTAGATGCGGAAAGATTTTTGAAACATGATATTCAATTGTATGAAAGCAGGTATTTTTAAATGATTTTGAAAGAGAAAACGCTTGCTGCAATAATTAAAAAAAAAAACATATTTCTAACAACAAAAAAATCGTACAAATATTTAATTGTAAAAAATCGTGTTAAAGTATAATTTAGATTTTATTACTTTTGTATGTAACCACTTATACCATATAAACATTTTTCTTTATTTCGTACTAAAGCTTATAACGCTATAAAATACATCTTTTTAAACGAATAAAAGCGATATGGTTTTTTTAAGATAAAGTTTTTTGTTATGCGGGATGATTTTTTCAATTAAAAATGATTTTTATTTTTTAATTTCGTTCGTACTATTTTATATAATTTTGAATTTGAATAAGACTTTTATGTTCAGAACGTTGTGTTGACATTTTAATTTTCAAAAAATTATAATTAACTAAGGTTTTATGTAAATAAAACGGTTAACTCTTACCCTGCCATTTACGCGCATAGACGTACAAGCAATCCGTGCTTCAACTGCCATCTACGTGCATAGACGTAAATCGCCAGTATGAATGTTTCGAATACTGAAATAGTTTGGCGTGTCATAGTTGACAGAGTATATTTCTTTGGCAGGAAAAGGGTTAAGGCAAGTAAAAATAAATAGTAATATCATTGTTTTAAATACCTATATATTTTCTCTATAATGGCAATATCTCTATGACGCCGTCACAAGAAAAAGAGGAAGTTAATCTACGCTCGATTGTTAACCTCAAACGCGCAAACATTGTTTCTTTTATATTCACGAAGCATCTACTTTAAGATGCCGAAGTACTACTGCGATTACTGCGACACATATCTAACGCACGACTCCCCTAGCGTGCGCAAGACCCACTGCACGGGCCGCAAACACAAAGACAACGTCAAATTCTACTATCAAAAGTGGATGGAAGAGCAAGCGCAGCATCTAATCGACGCGACAACGGCGGCGTTTAAAGCCGGGAAAATAGCACAGAATCCCTTCGCGAGCACGAAAGGTGCCGCGATTCCTCCGCCGGCTAGTCTGGTGGGGCAAGGCGGCCAACGCCCGCAAGGTATGCTTCCGCATCCGCAACACCACCAATTAACTCACATGCCCCCGATGTTAATGCACGGGCCTCCACAAATGATGGGTTTGCGGCCTCCTATGATGGGTCCCATGGGGCCGATGCCGCCCATGATGGGCCCAATGCGAGCGCAGATGATGGGAGGACCCCCGCTCAAGAATTCCTGATCCGACGACTGCTAGTAGTCGAGAAAAGACTTCAAAAATGGACAATATAACATAAGATATTCACAGTTTAAAAGTTACGTATTCATTTCATCATAATAACACTACTCTACATGTTATAATTTTATGGATAACCTCTGAACATAAACTTACTTTTTTTTGTAAATAAGTAAACATGGATTTACAAGGTTTATATTCATGAAAATATAGATTAATCTTTTTATGTGTTCGTGATTATATTGGTTTATGTCATGTTTCATTCGTTCTGAAATATTTAAAGATTTTTGTTTTAATAAGTAATGCATAAATTGGATCCTTTGGTTACTAAGCGTCAAATATTCTCGGCTCATTTAAACACAAGTTGACAGTATTAAAGATTTATTATTCATCAGATTTATTATCATATATGATCTCAAAATCAAAATTTGAGTTTGGATATTTTAAAGTACCAAATGCTCTAAAATCGCTTTGTCTTTTTCACAAGTTCACTAAGAAAATTCTTAGTAACCAAAGAGTTAACAGTAGAAGGTTTAATAGAACAACAAAATATTATACTTTTCGGTGTGAGATTAGATGTAACTTTTTTAAGTGTAAGTTAATTTTAATTAAAGTTTAAAATTAAAAAGATTTAGTTTTTTTTTCATTCTTTTATTTTATGTGATTCACTCACTTCAAACCTATCCAAGTCTACTTTCATCAATGAGACTCTTCAACAACAGTTGAATATACAGGTAAGGGATGTGTAATCACATTAGTTTACATAGATCTGTAAACTTCTGTATGATTTTTTTATATTTTATTGTAACCAATAAATTGATAAATTCATTGCTGAAACCATGTTTTGTTTTATTATTTTTAGTAGTGACCATAAAAATGATTAAAGCCACACATTCTGTTTTGTACATTTTGAAATATTTGTATTTTTTTTATGTAAACACATACAGAAGAATACAGACAGATGGTGATAGTAATTCTGAAGTCTCATCTGTGGAATTCTATGACGCTTACCATGCTGCATATGGCTAAGCGCTGCATGTGGGTGATTAATTCGCCAACGTTATAAACTACAGCCCAAGATTCACGCATCATCCTTATTATTACAGGAATTTACTGTAAATGAGAGGTCTTCACGGGACGACCTTCGTCTACCACCGATTTTAATTAATAGGCTATGAAGGATAAAATTCACGCCAACCCAGGGTATTTTAGAGCTCAGAAATTGATTTTATTTTTTTAATCTCCGTCTGGGATTGAACCCACGACCTTTGGCTTGCAAACTTTAAAACATTACCACTTAATGTATATTGATTCTTCTTGAACTTTTATTCCACAAATTTTCTCTTTTTAAAGAGAAATTTTTATTATAAATAATAAAACTGAACATAATTATAAATAATAATTTTTCTCAGAAAACTTAAAGAATAAATTAATTTGGACAATAATCTGAATAAAATTTAGAACACATTAAACTGAGATATTACCAACCTTTTTATACTTCCTTCTATTATGAATAACATTTTTTCTTCCTATATTCGTACCATATATTCATCATGTGGTCACCACAAATAGCCACCTTCATTTCAGTTAGTTGCCAATGTCCATGCCTTGTCCCAAGTTATATTTGCACGAAACTCCACTTGGGAACATGTATGGTTCCTGAATGATCTCCATGGTGGAAGCCCGAAGATTTTAAGAGACGATAGCTCTAGTATCTGTTCATATTTTTGGAAGATTTGTTAAATGGATTTTTTAAGGTAATATGGATGGAGGCCTGAAGCATTTGGTCCTAAGGTGCGGCTCGACTCGTGTATATAACATGTGTTTAAATAAAACAAATCACATATAATATATTAATTTATTTTAATAAATAAAATTGCATTGTAACATGTCTGTGAAACACATTCATTCATCAACACAAGAAAAAAAATCATTTTTAAAAATATTTACAAAAAACACTTGCTGCCGCGGGACGTAACCTAAAATTATTGTCTCCATTGACGATTCTTGTGAAAAAATTGGTCCCAAAAACTAATAATATTAATGATCATTTTTATTCCTCTCCAGAAAAAAAATATAATACCTACAATACAAAAGCTTGCCAACAGTAATAATAAATCTCTACAGACTAGAAATCATAATTTAAAAAATGCTACATGGCAACATTGATGCATTCAATGTTCTTTCATAAAAATTTAAATTTATTCTATGGATCATTAGAACTTCATATACATTATCTTCATAAATATGTTGTGATATTTTGGATTTGACGATTGGTTGGAGTTCATAAAAGACGACAGTTTAAATTGATGAGCAGTGCTACAACAGGGAGAGTTCCACCTCATCATCACCATCATTATCACCATGTCCGCTCTCCTAAGTGGAGCATATAGTCATTATCGCTGCTGCAACTTTGCAATTCTGTTCCATCCCTCCCAGTTCTTAACCAAGCTGATAAACAACTTTTTAATCCCTTTATTAATACTTTAATTCCTGATTTGCATTTCAAATTGGGCTAAGTATCAAATTCGAGTTTTTCCTTCTATCAGCTTTACTGCCATGATCAATTTCTTTAATAAGTTACATTGACTTTACTTCATGATTCTTTGCAATGCACACCTGTCACCTTTTTCTTCAATCTACATCCTCAATCTCTTACAAAGATTCGCAGTCACACAAAATAATGGTGAAAATACAGGTGCTTTGTTTAGATCGAGTGTAGTTACAATTTCATACCATAAGTTTATTAATCCTGTAAGTCAATATATATGATACCCTCAATTTTTACAATGAGCCTGATTTTAGTGAACGCGCTATATGTATCTTGACAAGCATCACTTCTTGTCAATGCTGGGCTGCAAGCTTTCTTTAACCCTTTCATTACGGCTCGGTTTGAATACAAATTATACTGTCAATTATAAAACTAGTATTTGAAGGATAAATGTACTTATCTGGTCTATTTTCATATATCACATTGGTTCTTGTATCGTTTGGCTATCAGATGATGCATAAAAAACTATTCTAAGAAAGCAAAACGATATATCACGTCAACCGATGTCAACAGCCGGGGAATTTTATGACGGCATATGCCGACAACCGATGCGAAAGGGTTAATAATCTGACTTGTACACCAAAACATCAAAAATTCTCCATATCCCAATACTGTATTTCCTGCTATGACACGCATGATAATTTCATATTTTTTTACAGAACTGTAATTTTATGTTTGGGTATCAAGAAGTTTCGTACAGTCGACAACGGAACTGGTGATACCTGAGGCCACCCTGCAGCTGAACATGTGGAGAAGCACATTAAATACTTGGATTGCCTGGAAAGAGGACCTAGCCCCTGGACACGACCAGGGGTGCAATATATGGAGGTCCCTTAACAGACTTCGAACCGGAGTATGCAAGACGAGGACACAAATGAAAGCCTGGCAGTTTTACAGAGGATCGACTGAATGTGACTGCGGCGCGGAGCAGACCCTGTCACACGTTCTGGAGTGTGCGCTGTGTCCGAATAGCTGCACCATCATCAATAGATGATGGCCGGGAGTAACGCAATCGACGTCGCCCACTTCTGGGCAGACAGGATCTGACCCTGTTGTTTCCGACACAATTATATACAGAACTGTAAAACTTATTTTTTTTTTCATTATTAAGAAAGTCTTATTATCAAAAGGCAATATTTTGAATGTCCAACTTATCATAAAGCAGTTTCTAAAGTCGGGGGAGAAGGGCACTGCGGAGGCGTTGATGGCAGACTCGCCAAAGTGCGTAGCGGACTAATGATGGGAGTCTTCAGCCTCGTACCGACTATAACAGGAACGTTCTGTGACAAAAACTTAGCCTTCTGAGCTTGCAAGTATTCCGCTCGAGATAAATTTTGAACCCTTGCATCATTCACAATAGGAGTTACTCCTGCTTCATTTGCCAGTTTATCTAAATATTCATCTGTGGCGCTTTCTTTAATAGTCGGTATGAGATTTCTTCTGAAGTGTTTAGGCTGAACGCGAGTCTTTAACAGAACTTCTTTATCTTCGATCTCGTCTTCGTCGAACGCTTCCGGAATCGGTGAAGAAAGAACGTCCGATCTCGGACTCGAAAACCTCCATTGCGTTTTTGGAGACAGCAAAATTTTCGGCGTCACCCGATGCTCTTTAATCAACAGATCTGCGCGAGAAGGCGACGAAGGAGGGACAACGTTGTCGACGCGTGCAATCCTACGACGCGCGTACGTTTTAGGCGAACCGCTCATGTCTAAAATGTTAACGTCACTCAAATTTTGCGTCGTGTCTTTCGATAGCTTCAATCGCTCGACAGCAGATATTTTATTCGCCGAATCGGCACTGCGATATTTCGTGTTAAGCTTTACACCGTGTTGTAAAAGCAGCTTTTTAAAATCTAATCTTGTAGTCGTCGGCGGCGGCCCCATACGGTCAGTACACGTACGAGCGTTTCTAGGATCTAGATGCCGTTCGGGTGAATCTTTATTTCTGGCATCTAAATACCCGGTTTCTGGCATTTTTACAGGTGTCAGTCTTCCGGGGCTTTCGTGTCCGCCGATACTAGAAGCGGGCGAGTCTGCTCGTTCGGCTAAGCTTTTGATATTCATTTTCTTTTTGCTTTTGTGTATCACGGCGTATAATTCTTCGTTTGACATTGTCGATTTTGCAGAACTTGTCGGATCGTTTAAATCGCTTCGCGTGGGTGTCGAAGCACGGAAACGAAGCACGCCACGCGGATCTATAGGAGACATGTCCAAAGAATCTCTGTTCACCGGAACAAAAGTGTTATCTACGCCGTGTCTTAAATAGAAATCTTTCCTGTATCGGACTTGAATTAGATCCAATACATGCTGTCGACAATCCCGGTGTAGGACGATGAAACTTATCTTGTGTCCTAACGTCTCTATTCATAATCCCATCGTGTCCAAAAGAGCTTCTTGGTGGTTCGGTGCCGGGATGTAGCCCTCTTGTGATGTCCGGTGTGACAGAACGCTGGTCTTCTATTTTGGGTTGTTTCTTTGTTTGGAGTGTCCAGTAGTTTTGTTGGGACGCGTTCGGGACGGATGCCTTTTCCGGGTTGAACGGCGAGTAAACAGGGTGAACGCTTCGTTGATCAGCTGATGAATGTCGATAGTCTGTAAGCAGTAAGCCGATATTTAGAGGCGATATGTTACTAGTTGAAATTTTTAATTAACTAAAACTTAATTTTTGCTACTTGTATATAATTTATAATGGTAAAGTATGTAACTTTATGAAATATTAAAGGCAGTGGAAACTCATAGAAATATTTTATAAGCAATGTACTCACAGTACATAAAAGACAAGTATGTAATTGTTACCATCTATAAAAACATAATCATGTATCTATTGCATTTTAACCCGTTCGTTACGGCTCGGTGGAATACAAATTATACTGTCAATATGGCGTGAATTTTTCAAACCATTTTTTTTGCTTAAAACTAGTATTTGAAACATAAATGTACTTATCTGACCTATTTTCATATATCACATTGGTTCTTCTATCCTTTAGCTATGATGATGCATAAAAAACTATTATATTTAACAAACGTTCATTATGTAACTGCATACATGTGGTGGCATTGACAAATGTGGTTTACAGAAAAATCGTTCCTGTGATGAAACCTAACGATATTTATTTACATGCTTTACAGATTCCTGTAAAGAATACATGTAGGTTGATAAAGGGAATGACTGCACTTTTTTTTTTCAATTTACTACTGTAGATGTCACAATGAGTACTGAAAGTAGCAAAACGATATATTATGTCAACCGATGTCAACGGTCGGGGAATCTTTGACGGCATATGCCGACAACTGATGCGAAAGGGTTAAACACAGTATCGCCATGACAATGAACGGTTTTGAAAAACTTAATACTGTTTACGTGTTTGAAATGCGATAGAGTGATACAGATGATGATGCTGGTACAGTTATATTTCTTTTACAAAATTGAGCAATCTTGCAATTAGTATAACTCGCGTGGAAACATCTCCATGAGCCACCACTGGTGTAATATGAATACTAAAAAATATCTATATTATGACTTTTAAAATGAAAAATACACTAATTAAATTTAGGGATATGAATTGATCTTTTAGTTCAAAATTAAAAAATGCATTAAAAAATCTGAACACTCATTGGTTTTCTTTCTGGTAACACCTATGTAAATACACATTATCACAAATATGTTGCCAATACTGAAAAAGTGAATCGAATATGTATGTATTATTTATTTTATTAGAGTCTGCCTTAAACCAGGCAATACCTAGTTAGGCAGACTAAACTACATACTAAAAAAATCTTATTTCATTTAATTTATATTTATAGTTAAAATTTATTAGATATATTATTTAGGTCGCATCACTTCTAAGATCTTTCGTCATGTAGTGATTAGTTTCTTTTTCTAAGACCTTATATTGAACAACATATGGACCCATGTTTATAAAAGTGGTGTAAGTCATGTTTCATTCATTCTGAGATATTTAAAGGTTTGTGTTTTGATGTTGGTT
Source organism: Glossosoma conforme (assembly GCA_022606575.1). Lineage (NCBI taxonomy): Eukaryota > Metazoa > Arthropoda > Insecta > Trichoptera > Glossosomatidae > Glossosoma > Glossosoma conforme. The sequence continues at coordinate 253,973 of JAGTXR010000208.1, read as the reverse complement.
GAAAACCAATGAAAGTGACAACTTTGTGTTGCATAAAATGCTATAATTAGAATATTAAAATTAATGTTGGATGAAGATTATATTCACAACAATGTGAACTGAAATAAATGGATAAATATTTTTTTTTTTAATTATTTGACTAACACCACTTTCATAATTAATGGCACATAAATTAATGTTGCTAGATATCGGGTTACAACTATTTGTCGTCGCTAACTCAAAGAAAAATAATGTATTTTTACATCTGATCTTTTATATCTAGATTGAAACCAATGAGTAACAAATTTAGTATCAAAATATTAATTAACATAATAATAATTGATGACTGTTAAATGTCAGAAAAAAATTAAAAGGTTCTTAGTGATTAAATATAATAATTAATAAAAAAAATGTACTACCTTCAAGATGCAGGAATTAATAAGATGGATTACAACATATGTGCAAGATGCATACGGAAAGTGACTTCTCACACCTGCAAATGTTCAGCGGAAGGACTGAGGAAGCCACCAGTGAAAACAGCACAAGGGAATCAAGGGAAAACCTCGGACTACTACTACTGTGAGTGATGAACTAACCTAACCTCAAATTATATTAATACAGACAATCTTACTAAAACATTTTCATAAAATCGGATGATTAGCTCGATATGCTTCTGAGGCCATGACCGTTTAGTCCTAAGAGCAGGTTCAAACCAGAATAACAACACTGAAGGGACAGTTATATTATATTAAAAATCAACTAATTCTAACTAATTCAAAAAACAACTAATTCATCAATTGATTATACAAGAAAACGTCCGATCTAAACTAACCTTACCTCAAATATATTTTTTATATATGCAAAATACAATATATATTATAATATTGTACATTTATTTGATCAATTAAAAAAGGAAAAAAAATCTATATCCATTGTTTCTTTTTCTGTGATTAATTGATAAATTAAATATTATGATATTTATTGTAGATTTGAATGTGTATTAATAATATGATATTATGTCTATAAATATTCATTGGTTTATTAAGGAAAATAAATTCAAAAGATTTTGAACACATACAATAAACAATAAGTTTAACCTAACTGTACTTAATGAGCTCAATATATGATTAATATACTTTTGAAGTTAAATACAAATTTCTGTCCTAAATAAATATCTTTGTCTGATGCTAAAAAGATGACTGTCTAAAATGTTTGTTGGAATCAGCTGTCATTTGGAATTATTTTCAAATTTGAAATTTTTAGTTGCCAGGAAACTTATTAAAATGCCAATATTAAAATTTAATAATTGCCATCCATCCAATAAATTTTATGTATATTTACCTTCCATGTTATTATTAATAATTTTGATTAATTAGAGAAAAAGAAGTGGTCTTAATCTAACAAATATATTATATTTTGGTGAGGTTTAGTAGAGTCCACCACAAATTAGAAGAAAACAACATAAAAGTTATTTAGTTCTTAATATTTAATATTTTTTTTAAGTCTCACTTTTGGAATTGAAAATTGTTATAATAAGGCAGCTTCTAAATATATATATTTTTTCATTTAAGAGGAAATTTAATTTATTTTTATCCTTCGAATTATGTAGTTTCCTCATGAATGGTCAACTATATTTTTTAAATGTAACTGTGATAATTAGTAGTTAATAGCCAGGTCTGAAGGTGTAGGGGTGGGGCGACTAGAGGTGGAAAGCATTCATAGACATGGACATATTACGATACGGACATAAAACAAGAACAAACATATTTTTTCAGTATTCACTAAAAATGCTAGGTATATATTATTTAAACCTAGTGTAGGGCTGTATGAAAGTGCCAACCTAACAAAACTAAACGATGATTTTCAGCAAAAAAATAATAAACATATGATCTATATATAACAAAACCTTTATGAATGTAATTTATTCATAAACAACAAGAGAAAAATAAATGATTGATTATAGTATGAAATCATAGATGGCACTGTTCCAAATAATATGTCTTTTGAAGTTATTATTTTTATTCACAAAAAATATTTAGATGGGGCTTGGTTCTAGTGTATATTGTAATAGGTCCATGGTTCTAGAGATAGAGGTGCAGAAAATAAAATGCCTATTATATATGTAATCAAACACGTGTTGTCTATTTTGCACACAGTTGCGACACATATACACAAATATGTATGTAATATTTAATATCAATTAGGTTCACGCACACACACACAAACTGAAAACCATGCGACTTACATATCAGAGCAATGAATTTTTGATATACTCCGACTACAAAACAGAAAAAGGTAATGATTCATTATGGCGATACCATTTGGTCACACACACTAGTTGTGCACATCACTAGTAACTGATACCATTTGCACACCGAGTGTATTAAAACAGACATTTAACTATGAATATAATAACGTATATGATTTTACTACTTATTTTAACATAACCTAACTATTTTTGTGTTCAATTGGCAGCGACTACACGTATAGTATTTTAGTATTTCGTTAGTGATAATTTTTTTCTGGGAAACACCTAAAAACTGTAAGACAATAAATAATTTTAATTTAAAATTAATTTTATTTAAAAAATTAACATATTGAAAATATTTACTTTCATTTCGGCATTTGTTCATTTTCGTATTTATGCAAACTACTGTCAATATTTTATAAAAAACAGTTAAATAAAAAGATTACTAAATTTTTAGGGAATTTTCCACAAAAAAAAAACACTTTTGAAATATCGTGGCTTTTGGGTTTAGCCGTGTGTAGCGAATTTCTTCTATCCAATATTTCGACCGCCATTGCAGGGGTCTTCTTCAGGGTTGATGACTTAGCAGACCTGCAATGGCGGTCGAAATATTGGATAGAAGAAATTCGCCACAGACGGCTTAACCCAAAAGTCACAATATCAAATCTGGCAATGAAAACCTAAGAAGTTACTTTTGAAATACTTTACGTGTTATAGCTGCCATTGTCTTTTATTCACATACTTTTCAAAGAATAAAATATATGCATGTAAAAAAACGTTATATTATGTTTAAAATACCATTATTTTAATAATATACATAATTATAATATGTAATATTGAAATGTCGATTGGGCTAGTGTTGTAGTATACGTGACTTAGACTGAGATGTGCACAATTTGTCACCAAATAGGTACGCCACAATTACCAAATACCTAAATAAATATTTTAACATGCGTCATTCAGTGGATAAATCACAAGTGCAGTAAAATATGTACAGTGTAAAATATGTAGCATCCACACCTATTACAATATTGACTAGAACCAAGGATGAACATATGATAATGTAAGTAATATCAATATTAGTAGAACACACTTAATACTATTTCACAGCTGTATATGTTTCACAACTGATTAAAACAGAAAGGCTTGAACAGAACGCTGCATATTACAATAACACTTGGTTTTAGTCCATAACGTAATAGATCCACGGTAGCCAATATTTAGAATCGTTACATTCAGTGTTGCCACCAATCCTGTTTTGTGCTTTGAAAGGCGGTGCAGATGGGATGATTATTTCGCTTTTAACATTTTTTCCAATGATTCGCATTATTTTATGCGTTAATAGATGCCTTAAAAATTACAAAAACTAAGATAACATCAATATTACTTTCTTAATTTGATGTATTCTAGTATTATTTTTATAATAATTAAAATAGGAACGTTTGTTCTATAAAAATAAATAAAATGTATCTAGTATTATTTAAAATATAAGGTATCTAACAGTAAAACTAAATTCTAGAACAACATTTGAACAAATAGATAAACCTAAAAGTATCAAAATTAGCAAATTTATATAAGATGCTAAATTCATTGTAATTTTTAACTAAATAATATCATTCTAAAATAAAATATCATTCAATTGGCAGTAGAATATCATAATAATTACATTTTTAATTATTTAACTAATTATTACTTTTATGCTTAAATAACAGCTAAAAATATATTGATTGGCATTGTGGCTTTTGGGTTTAGCCGTGCGTGGCGAATTGTTTAGAACCAATATTTCCACCGCCATTGCAGGGGTCTTCTTCAGGGTTGACGACTTTGTGATGGCAGTTGAAATATTGGATCGAAACGATTCGCCGCACACGGCTAAATCCAAAAGCCACAATACCAAATCTGGCCGTGAAAACCTAACAAGTTATTTAAAATATTTATTCTTTTTAATGTAAAAATAACTTAATTTGTCATAAAAATAAACAATATATATTTTGCTTAGTAATGAATAAATCATATATATATATATTATATTATATATATATTTACGTATCATTGAATATTGTTAAAAGTGCATTAATTATCCCAGAAAAAAGCATTCATTTTTAACTGAAAATTAAAAAAAAAATTGTAACCAAATCAAAGAGTTTTTTCATATGTCATTCATTTGAATGGTGGAACATAAATTGTCTTTTGTTTTATACATATTTACATAAAAAAAAACACATTCCCATCTATATATATGATTAACACTATTTTTAGTGAAATGTTTGATTAATACAGTCAATTCATCTGTTAACACGGCACACAAGGAATATTCACAATCACAAATGTTAAATAGAAACCCGGGAGAAAGGAATGGTGAAAGGCGGGGAAGCGATTGTGGGCCACCGGGTTAAGTCCATAACCTTTCTTTTTCTCTTTTTTTATTGATTTTGCTCCCAAGTTTAAGCATATGGACACAGAAACAACACCAAGAACCTTGCTTTCCTTTTTTATAACCTAAAAAAGCTCCACATTGCAAAGTTCCGTCAAATTTACTATTTAATTCAACGACGCTTCACGATTACGACAGCTATTAGGTTTTAACAAAAGGATACTTTGTTTTTTAATACATTCCTATAATGAAATCCATTATAAATAATAAACATTAATTTATTTACCTTGTTTTTACATGGATCACGTAAGATTTTACATGATCCATGTAAAAACAAAATAAATAAATAAATTATAAATATTTATTTATTTATTTACCTTGTTTTCACATGGATCTAACTAGAGAAGGATTGAGAAAGACTACGAGTTAGTCGAAACTGCAGTCTCCTAATAGAGAACTTTTGTTACGTGATCCATGTGAAAACAAGGTAAATAAATAAATAAATATTATAATTATTATGGATCTCAAAGTGAATGCTCAAAACATTGAAAATAAATAAATGTTTATTATGAAGATCCATGTTTAGAATAATTTTAAAGAGAAATCGGGTTTAGTCCACAACCTCAGAGATGTTCGAAAGGTATTTACACAAGTAAAGACTGTCACCAGATCTCGGTGTCGTAGTTAGATGATAACGACAGAACGCGGGCTCGGTGATGGAATGCGTCATTAGGTAAGGTTACTTTCAGGGGAGAGGAAGGTAAAGATACTATGGGACGAACGTTTTCAACAACCGGCTCGTCATCAGAATCCGAACCTTCAGAACTTTCAACTTCAACGGGACGGGACATGTTCAACAAAGGCCGAGGTCTACTGTATAAAGGACTCGTTAAAGGACTCAACGAGAGCTCGCTTATTCGATTTTCGAATTCAAAAGAATCCGTCTTAGAATCGGCAAAAGTAAATTGAATGTTCTGTAAGCGATTTTCCGATTTGACGACAGGCGAAACAACTGCAGGATAATTGATTGTGTGTCTCAGTAAATCCGCAGCAATCTCTGATTCAATCTGCTCGATCGATTTCGTATTCTTATTGTTCAATCTAAAAGTTTCAGAGTTTAAAAGTTTTCTTATAGGCATCAACTGCGAGTTAGCCATTTTGTAACTGTCGCTACGTTTTATTTTTCTCGCGTCGCGATTCTCATTTGCGACTTCAATCTTTGTGAATGTATTCGCTTTATTTTCTATGCTTGAGTTGAATATTTTGAGTATTTCGGCACTTTTGAAACTGTGTTTCATTGACAAGTCGTCGGTTTGATCGTTCAAAGTTTCAGGAACAGTAAAGGAAGGTAAATCTAAAGGAATACAATAAGTTTTGATTGAATTATTGGGTGTGCAGCTCGTCGCATTTAAATATCCTTGTACAGTTCCTCGCAGCTTACCTCTGTCGTTATCTTTAGTCGGAGACAAGCTGATTCCTTCTGCGTCTTGCATGTTAACGTAAGCTCCTCTGGCGATAGTTCTCGGAGACAAGGATCGATGTACAGCACCAGGTTGAACGATGTTTGATGGAGGCATCCTAACAACTTCAGACGTTGGGGAAGCAACATTTGTCGAAGCCGTTCTCTGTGTAGATGCTCTGATGACGACTTTACCCAATTGAGGAGATAGAGGACGGGAATTCACAGCGGGACGTCCCGAATCTGGGACATCTATGTCTAACTTTACAGGAATTTTTTTGATCGACTCCGTTGTGTCTACAACTTGTTTTGTTGGTGTTTCCGGTAAGTCTTTTATAAAAGGTCCGGGTTCAAATGTCGTATGAGCGCCTTTACGTCTTCCCAAGCTATCAGAACTGTAAATGACTTTTCCTGTCGGGTCTAACGTCACTCTAGCACCTCGTTTCAAAGCGTCTTTATCGCTTGTGTCTAAAGTCTCAGTGCTTTCGTTGGATATATTCGAAGGTAATTCATTAAGCGATACGTATTCTGTTTCTTGTAGTTTTCCTGATAGAACAGTTTGAAGGTTTCTTTTAACAACGTCGTTAGCGTAATAGACCCCGCTAGAATTACTGACTTTCCCGTTGTTGTTTCTGACATCAGCAATTGTGACGTATTCTCCATTGTCACCGTATATTGATTCGTTGGCTCGATTCTCTTTAGAATTTGGAGACTTCTTTAAAGAAAGCTTTTGAGGAAATGCTTCTTTCAATCGACACATCAAATTGTTCAACGGAGACAAGCCAGACTTTGAAGATCTAAGATTAGACGCTTTAGCAGAATCAATACATTTCTTTGCGTTCTGTTTTTTGATTTTGATTTTGCTTTGAAAGATTTTAGCTCCTGGAATCTTCGCAATGGATCTTTTATCCTCACGTTCACTCACAGTTGACCCGTTACCGTCAATCGGACGTTCAATAACTTTACGATCTTCATCGAAGACCAACGTATCTAGATCCGTTTCTTGCGGAGGCAGTTCCAGCTTGGGCCGACTAGAAATCCTTTGCAGAGTTTCCGTTTCCGGATTATCAAACGGCAGAGGTTCAATCTTGATGGCGAGTCTTCCGTTTTTAGATTCTCGTTGCGAACTCTCGACACTCTCATCGTCACTCTCGTGCGGAGTTATAACGCAGAGCGACGGAATTCGAGAGCTGTTGATCGTCGTCTTAACTCTTATTCTTTCGATTCTATCGACGCCTTCCAAATCTGAAGATTCTGAATAATCCAATTCGGAATAACTGAGTTTTCCTCCGCGCGCACTCGACACGGAGTCGTCTACAGGAGAACTTGAAGTGTTGTGTCCTGAATCGGGCGATTCGGCGCCTTGCTGATGCACTACGGCGACGACAGTCTCTCTGAATATTTTCTCAGCTTTCTGTGCAACACTGTCTGCAAATGTTGTTAATTTACGATCATTTGTGATCGTTTCGATCGGCGATCTCAGATCGCTTTTCGAATTCTTATTCCGCTTCACGGTTCCGGTGCGATCCGAATCGGATCCGTCAGAGAAGCTGCGATTTCTTGCGCTTTTCTCGTTAAGCTTTGAAAGAGAGCTTTTCCTTTCGGGTACCGCAGGACCTGCAAGCGAACGTTCACTCCCAGCTGCTAATAAAGCTGTACAAACAGTACCTGCAGAGCTTGTCGTTGTGCTTGTAGAACCTTTACCAAACAATTCGTATTCATTTTCTGCCGTTTGATTGCTTGACGTGTTAGAAAACGCGCTCGTCGCATGAAGCGGCGTCACCGGAAGACTTATTTCTTCTTCTTTTAAAGTTTTCAAACCGGAATCTACGTGGAAAGACGTGTAATACCCTTCGGCGTCACACGAAAACTCAGAACCTGTTTCTGTGTCGTCGTGCAGATCGTGAATGATGTCTGGTGTGAGTGTGCCTTCACTGGTCACGCTGCCGGAGCCGGAAGTGTTAAGGAAACGTCTGCGGCTGATAGCGGAACCGGGAAGATTGCCGTGACTGAGAGAGTTGCTCGAAGTGGCTGCTGAAGTTGAGCTTCGTGGTTGCGCTGTGGTTCCGGTAAGTTCTGAACCGATGCTCGTACGTCCAGATTCCGAACTGGCAGACCAATTGCCACTAGACGAATGCGGCTCATCACGAGGACGCCTTCTACCGCCGAGCAATGGACGTAAACGAACGCCTCCAACTGTCGATTCAACAGGATCCGGTATTCGCAACGCCAAAGATTTCTCGGACGAAGAATACGAATCGTTTCTTTCGTGCGTGTGTTTACTACGTGTTCTTGTCTCGGGTTCGGGCTTGGGTTTGTCTCTTGGGGCGATGCCCTTGAGGCGGTTGCGCCCCCAGGCCCTGAGGCTGTCGAAGTGCGACCGCTTGGTCGCGGAGTCGCGGCGCAGCGGGTCGCAGGACGGCGACCACGCGGTCGAGTCGGGACCGTCGGGGTCTTCGGCGGGGCTCGACGCCTCTCTGCTTGGGAACACACCGAGCTGACATTAGTAAAGGGACATCCGACTCTTGGAAACACGTCAAAAAAAGATATTACCAACATCAAATAAAATATTAACTAAATCGTAAAAAATCACTTCATAATAAAATATGATATAAACTACATAGTGTGAATATAGGCACGTTTCAAGCAATCTTACAGATGCTTTTGAATTACTTCCAGTGTTGCTTTTGCAGTAAATTATCATATAATCATACAAAACATGTTTATTCTTATGATCTCTTAACACATTGTTAGCGGGAAACAATTAAACTAGTCATATCGCTTTTTATACGGCATGGGAGATGAATTTTCTCGTTTTGTTCTGCTAAGCGGTGGGGTGCGGGAAACTAGTAAACAAGGGCACCAAAATGGTGAGAGATTATACATTATTGCATGTCAGCAGTACCCTATACGTTTACCTGCCAATACAATCAATTTGGGACCTAACAAAAGTGCAGGAAAATGCCTCTTTTCAAGTATTAATATGCTAAGTATCCATTTAATTTTAAATTCATCATTTTTGATGATGAATGCGTAAGAATACATTTTCATCGAATCAAATCAATGTGCATAATTTCAATTTAATTAAATGGTGGAAACTGCATCTAAGAATTGATAATTCGAAGCAAAAAATCGTCATTGTCATCAAGTCGATAGAACTTGAGCTGGGCTGCTTAACGAGAAATGAATCAAATTACACTTACAAGATTTACAAGAAATCAATAAGTGATAAAAAAATGCGCTTACATTTTTATTTACACACAAATTAGAATACTGACAGATGGTAATAGAGAAATCTCATCTCTAGTTTCTTTAACGCTTATTATTTTTCAAAATAGATAAGCGCCGTATTTGAATTGTTGATCCGCAAATGTCATAGACTACAGCCCGACATTGTTTTATCTATTTTAACATGACTCTTGTGACTCATGACGAATGTTGACTGATAGGCTATGACAGGTATTTTACGGGTGAGCGATCAAATTCGCACCATCTGATATTTTAAGAGCTTAAAAATTGAATAAGATTTATTTTAATTTTAATCTACGTCGGGGATCGAACCCGCGACCTTCGGTATGGTGAGCAAACGCTTTACCACTAAGTCATATTTATTTTCCGCCAGATGGTGATAGTGAATCTTAAGTTTCATTTGTGGATTCTATGACGCTTATCCGCCGGCTAAATGTTTAAGTGTGTTAAAAAAATGAATCTATACGATTACTTAGAACATGCCTTATTTCTATAGCTAGTTTATATATAGAGGGTGATATGAATAGTTGGTGTAAAATATTTTATTTCGATTTGACGTAGTTCCAAAGTCGGCTGTTATTTTGTTAAACAAACACAAAATCCGATGCATCCCTCTCGGTCTGAAGTGAGAGTTGTCAAAACATCAGTCTCATTGTAATTGTTGTGACATTGATGTATTATTGTTCGGCTTTGGGATTTGCTATTATTGTTAAAGAACGTGTTGGATTATTGAACATCATATATAAACAAACGTACCACACGGTGCAAAGCTTGAATCCGTTTAATTTTTAATGTCGTGGTATGCGCTGATGCATTGTGAAGTTAAAACATGTCGATCTATACCCCAAGGAATACAAACATTATAACATAACCTCTAATAAATGACATAACCTTAATTTTATGACTTAACCTCAATTTCATGACATAACCTCAAAGAGAAAATTTTGCTTAATATAATTATTTAAGGAATATTTCTAAGTTAATTCATTAAAATAATGATTGTGATTATAATTTTAAAATTATTTTTTATTAAAAAAATAACAAATAGAAAATATTTAGTTTTGATTCAAAATTTATTTTAAATGATTACATGTTTCGGCCTTCCTGGAGACCATCGTCAATAATGATAAAATAAAAACATACAGTGTCGTATGAAGATGTCTCCAGGGAGGACGAAACATGTAATTATTTAAAATAAAATTTGAATCAAAACTAAATATAATTAATTTATTAATTTTATAAATTAAAATTAATTTTAAAATTATATTATATTTAATTATTGATGATGTTTTTTTTTGTCACACATAACCTCAATTTTACTTAATAATATTTCTTAATTTAAATCTACACACTTCATAGAACACACATTTGTTTACTAATCTTGACAGTTATATATTTTGGGTTATCCGTAAAACAAGGTGCGGAGAGTTCAAGAACGGGCGTACTGACGTCCATGATGAAGAGCGTTCCGGACGGCCATCTGTTTCTGACGAAACAATCACAAAAGTGGAGGCAGCGATGCTCTCAGATCGAATAGTGACGGTTCGGAAGCTCTCCGAAATGATCCCTGATGTCAGCAAAACCTCTATTGACAAAATTTTGACAGAGCATCTAGGGTATGCTAAGGTTTGCGGGAGGTGGGTGCAAAGAATGTTGACCGAAGACCACAAAAAGAGCTCATCGCAAAATTTTGATGGAGGATTGTCAAACACCCACCCTACAGCCTGCACTTAGCTCCAAGTGACTACTATCTCTTCTATAACATGAAGAAACACCTGGGTGGAACGCATTTCGGCGACAGAGAAGAGCTGGAAGAAGCGGTTCTCAGGTATCTGCGTGGCTTGGCTGCAGATTTTTTTGACTCGGGCATTCAACAGCTCGTATTCAGCATGCAAAAATGCATTGACCTCAGTGGCGACTATGTAAAAAAATTGATAAAAGTCTGAACTTTCCAAAAATGTATGCATTCATGGAATTAAACCTGTTTTACACTGTAAAAAATCACTGGGAACCTTATTTTACAGATAACCCTCGTATATACATATTTATATACACAGCATTTGATGAACTTATATAAGATGACGTTTGCTGTATCATACATATTATATCTTTCAATTATTGAGGTAATGTCTCTTTTGAAAAGCTAAATTTGTCATCGCAAGGGATATAGATCGTCACTAGGGAGACCTGTTGGTCAGCAGCGTAACTAAAAAGCGTCTATAAAGCTTACCCCGCTATTGCATCTCTAATTTCTTTTTGATCTGTGCCGGTTATGGTGTTCCTTCGTTTACCCCTGGGTTTACGGTTGCGGTTACGCCTTCTGTGGACCCCGTGGCCTGTGGGGCTTCTGTCTTCGGCCCCCGCATGCAGGAGGGAACGTCTTGAAGTGCACATACGGTCGAAGCCGCGTCCGGATATGTCTATAGGAACCATCTGGGGCGGGAACCTGGAACGAGTTGATATACAAATTAAAATAATTTATTTGTGTTTAAAATTATTTTTTGTAAATGCTTATTTAACCCTTTCGCATCGGTTGTCGGCATATGCCATCAAAGATTCCACGTCCGTTGACATCGGTTGACGTGATATATCGTTTTGCTACTTTCAGTACTCATTGTGACATCTACGGTAGGAAATTGGAAGTGCATTCCCTTTATCAACCTACATGTATTATTTGCAGGAATCTGCACAGCATGTAAGTAAATATCGTTAGGTTTCGTCACAGGAGCGATTTTTCTGTAAACCACATGTGTCAATGCCACCACATATATGGAGTTACATAATGAACGTTTGTTAAATATACTAGTTTTTTATGCATCCTCTGGTAGCTAAAGGATACAATACCCAATGTGATATATGAAAATAGACCAGATAAGTACATTTATGCTTCAAATACTAGTTTTAAGCAAAAAAAATGGTTTGAAAAATTCACGCCGTATTGACAGTATAATTTGTATTCCACCGAGCCGTAATGAAAGGGTTAATGAAATTTGTAGTATAAAAACGAAGACATAGAAAGGAGCCTTGGAGGACTCCATAATATTCAGAGAATGGGAGAAATTTATATATTTTTTTTGTATGTTGATTGAACATATTCTTAATAGAAGAAATACAGAAGATTTTGAGCCATCAAGAATGAGTAATACAGTCAATAACATCATTTAAAAATACTAAAAATTAGAAGGAACCTAGAAAGCAGCCTTGTGGACTCCAAAATATGCCGAGAATGGGAGTAATGTATATTTATTTTGTCTTCAGATTATGCACAAATACAATCGAGAGATTGTTGTTCAGTATAATGGTGAAAAGCATATCAGAGACAAGGTTTTTTTTTTTTTTTTTTTTTGTCTTGAACTTTGGTGTTGTTCTTAGAGCAAGCCCACGTCCCGGTTGATGTTGTTACCTGTTGACTGCATACTTTTTTTTGGACATTCACTAGGTTTTTGTTCTCAGAGTTAGCCCACCATCCCGGTTGATGTTGTTACCTATTGACTGCATACTTTTTTTTCTTTTGGTCTTACACTTTGGTATTGTTCCTAGAGCAAGCCCACGTCCCGGTTGATGTTGTTACCTATTGACTGCAACACTGAGTTGCTCTTCTGGGCTGGGAAGTTGATGGTCCAGGGGCTCGTCGTCGCCCGAACTGAAGGCATCTGTCTCCTCGTTGGAGAAGGCTGTTGTCCCGAGTGTGACGTTTGTCCGGATGCGAGCCGGACATCCTGGCTCTACAGTCAGTTCACCGAGAGCTTCACTGGACGTCCAGCGCCGTAGAACCTCCACTGCAGCAGGCTGAAACAAGACATAAAAGTCATAGAAGCAGCTAAAAAAAATCTCTGGCGGGTATAGCTCAATGGTCAAAGCGTTTGCTTTGCTAGTCAAAGGTCGTGGGTGCGATCCCCAGCGGATATTTAAAAAAAAATTTTTAATCGATTTCTGAGATCTTAAGTACCCCGGTTGGTGTGAATTTGATCTCTCAAACGTAAAATGTCAGTCATAGCCTATTAATTAAAATCGGTGCTAGACGATAGTCGTCCCGTGAAGACCACCCATTCATAGTAAATTCCTTTAATAATAAGGATGAAGCGTGAATCTCGAGCTGTATGACGTTGGCAGATCAACACTCCACATGCATCAATTAGCCATATGTATTATGGTAAGCGTCATAGAATTCCACAGATGAGACTTCTCGTATTCTCCTGTATGTGTTTACATAAAAAAGTCGTATGATACGCTAAGCTTGCGATGGGGCTACCAGCATTGAGACCAAAATTTTTGTTGTTTTTTTATTTTCTAAGCGATGCATGTGGAGTGTTGATCCGCCAACACCATAGACTACAACCTGACATTCACGCATCATCCCAATAACACATTTACATTATTTTATTTTAAGTTAATACTACGAATGGGTGGTCTTCGCGGGTCGACTTTTGTCTACCACAAATTTTGATTAATAGGCTATGACTGGCATCAACCGGGGGTATTTTAACACTATCCAGGCCAATTACACAATATGTGTGTAATCACCGGGCCGAACATTAAAGGCCGGTCACACAACATGTGTGTGATCGTTCCGCCAACGCTTAGTGGCCGACCATACACAGCTTGTGATGTTTTTTCAAACGTTAGTGGCCGATCACACAACACATGTGTTGTGTTTTTACTTTCGACCATAATTCAAAGATCTCAAACCTTTTCAGTGAGGGTCATATTTAATTTTATTTGAACACATGACGATAGATTTAGCAATTCTTTAAAAAACAGTCGGCCTCCAGCGTAAGTTTAATCGCGTAACGCGAGGACTTGATAGTGTTAAAGCTCATAAATTGTTTGGTTTTTTTTTAATCTCCGTCGGGAATTAAGCCCAGGACATTTGGCTTGCCAAGCAAACGCTTTAACCACTAAGCTATGCCCGCCGGCAAAGATTGATTATATATATAATACAATGAGGCATCAGAACCATTCACGTGCTTTTCTCTTCCGAACAAGCGCTGCTCCCCCCTTCACCCACCCAAAAACCGGTTTCTCACAACATTTAAGGTTCAAATTCCGAATCCAAATTGTTAGAGCAATGCCTTGTATCGATATTCACTTCCTTATTCGACTAAAATGCTTTTAGTTTTTTTAAACTGACCATTCCAAATAAATAGTCAAGTTTCGGCGGGTATAGCTCAGCGGTTAAAGCGTTTACTTGGCAAGCCGAAGGTAGTAGGTTCGATCCCTGATGGAGATTAAAAAAAAGTCTCTTTCTGAGTTTATATACGGTTGGTGTAAATTTGACCCCCCACCCGTAAAACGCCAATCATAGCATATTAATCAATATTAACACAAAAGTTTGGGAAACTTGATCTCCATTGGTGGAACACAAATCAAGTTTGTAAACGATATACTTATCTGGGACAAGTAATCCAACGGACCTGCAAATCCCTGAACAGATTAAGAACCGGAGTTGGTAGAACAAAGGACAACCTCGAGCGGTGGGGAATGCTTCAGCAGTGGGAGTCGTTATTGTGCGACTGCGGAGACCTGCATACCGCCTCGAACCTGAGATCCTGTTCCATGTGCCCAACAAGCTGCACACTTCAAGACCTAATGCTAGGCAACACACGATGCTGCCAGATACTGAGCAGAAATAATTTGACGTCGCTGACACGATAAAGAAGATCCAACTAGGACGAAGTAACTTCTGGGCAGCATTTGGATAACTTGAGTACATTTTTAAAGCAAAAATTCTGCAATGTTTTAAAACTAAGGCGTTTAACCAATGCATCCTTGCAGTATCAACACATTAACATCGGGTGAGATTCGCGCGCCGCTGATACTCTATAATGCGGGCGAAAAATCGATGTTAAGCGTAAAAAATACTTATTTACGAAAAATGGGATAACTTTTCAAATATCCAACATAACTCCATTTTTTTCAATATGACAGTCACCAAACATAGCAATAACAGCAAAATTATCGAAAAGTTGGAGAACTTCTAACAATATTTTTTCATTATGTCCACAATTTAAAAATACACATTAAAACTTTTAAGGGTACGTATTTTACAGTTATAAATATTTTTTTAGATTTGCAGTATGATAATCATGGTAACAATAACCCTTATGAAGGGCATTATCACAAAAAAAAAACACATTCATAACGACATCAGCACGATGTGGCCTTTGCTAAATGGTACCGAAAACCTCGATAGACAATCTTTCGTCTCGTATTTTTGTCGCTAGCCATACCTTTATGTACGGCCATATTGGGACTAGTTACATAGTTTTGCCACCGCTGGTGACCGACCACAGGCCGCGGAAATGCCGACGGCCGGCAGTTGGTCCCCACTCTTTAGCAAGGCAAGGTCCGCGTTGCGGCCGCGCGGCATGTCACACCGCGTGGTCACTAACTTGTAATGTTTTTAAAGTAAATATAATCTGTGCTTTTACAAGAAAGTCTTTGTCTGCTGCCCTGCTCCCTCATCCCGCCCTCGCGCAACGGAATAACGCCCCTCTTTTGAGAGAGGAGGATGCTAATAAGATGTGACAACACATTCCCAGCAGGAAGATTTCGAAAAAAAATATCAATCGAACTGAAGCTAAGGACTTCAGTTAAATTCTGTGTTGTAACTCACCAAGCGCGTTTCGATCTCCACGTCTATTTTGCTGCGTAGTCTTCTCCTGCGTGCTCCCAGAACAGGTGTGCATAGAAGTAATGGTGAGGAACTTCCATTTGCTGAACATTCCAGTTCCGGTCCTCGCCCGGCCAGCAGATAGAGCTTCTGCAAACATGGCGGTCTAAAAACACAAAAAAAAACAGATCAAAACATATCTACAAACTGCAGTCTTCCATCAAGTGAAACAGTGCTCATTGTGATCTATGCTAAAACAATGCATGAAATTCTTTATATTTAATAATAAAATGGATCTCAAAGTAAATGATAAAAATATATGCTTAATTCACTGCTTAACATCCCCCTTTACTTAAGGAGGAAAGTACGACTTCACGTCGCCGGGATAGTTATCCGATCGCGAGGTGGCGTAACGAGGAGCAGATGAACAACACACAGACTTTTTCAGAAGAACATATTGATATCAACATGATGTAGCCCTTGCTGACTGGTACCGAAAACCTCGATACACAATCATTCGTCTTTTATTTCTGTTCGCTTGTCGTACGTGTATGTGTCGCCATATTGGCATTTTGGACTAATTACGTAAATCGCCACTTGGGCGCTGTGCGACTGCCTATCATGAGCTCGGGAGTCTCGTGCCGACCGTCGGCGAGATCGCATTGTTAAGTCCCGATCGAGGCGAAAGTAACACCGTGTTACGATCGATCGAGGAAACCAAGTTTATCGAAAATATATGTCAATGTGCTTCTGAAAAGTCTGTGTTTTATTAATCTGCTCCTTACCCTGCCACCACACGACTGAATAACAACCTTTTTTAAAGAGAGGAGGATTTTAATATATTTTTACGATAAACTTGACAAACTTCCGGCCCGGGCGGAGTTACATGCTTTCAGACGCCGGACCGACCACAACCCGGCACTCCGCGGTCCGGGGACAACAACTACTGGCCACTAAGCGCTCGTAGTGGGCTAAAGCCCAACGCCGCAAGTGGCGATCACAGAATGAATGGCACACCAATGACAGACAGCCACGTACAATACCAATGTCACACCCGCGACAAATACGTGTCCGACGAGCGAACAAAAAGAGAGACGAAAGATTGTAAATCGAGGTTTTCGGCAACAGCCCGCAAGGGCTGTATCGAGCCGATATCATCACGTATTCTTAAAAACATTATATTTAAATAATTTGGTGTTTTCTTTATAAAAACATGTACAAATACAAAAAAAATATGGAAATATATTGTAAAGAAAAATTATAACAAAAACTGGAATCTAAAAGTACAAATTTGTAATTTTCGCAGTCCGGTATATCCTCCGTATCAGCAAAATAATAGTTATCACTCTCATTCGACATTTGCATTACGCGGTGTGAGCGCACCCTCGGTATACAAGCCTATATATATAAGCCTCGATATACAATCTTTCGTCTCTTATTCCAGGTCGCTTGTCGTGCATTTATGTGCGCCATGTTGTCATTTTGGACGGTTCCGATAACGAGTGTGTTAGTTAAAAACACCACCGCTCGTGGCGCGATCGAAAGCCGAGACAGCGCGGAGATCGTCAGTCGGTCCCCACCCTTTAGCGAGACAAGGTTGCGTTACGGCCAGCGGTATGTTTTCGCTTGGCCGGAAGCTTGTAAAGTTTTAAGTAAATATATAATAATCAATGTGCTTCTAAAAGAAAGTGTTTGTTTGCTGACCTGCTCCTCATCCTGCCCTCACGCGACGGAATAACACCATTTTTTTGAGAGAGAGGAGGATGTTAATATCTTAATTTTTATCTTACCTAGAGTCAGCTGTGAATAGCCCAGCTGCCAGCGTCGACTCCGATGCAAAATGGTTTCTTTTTCTCGCGAAGATCGACAAATCACCTTCGGCTGAAAAAAAAAAAAAAAACAATTAATACGTATTATAAAAAAATAATTTATGTCATATGTTGAACAGCCCCTTGAGTACAAATGGTCTAGGCCTCGAAAGCGTCAGGCTAATCAGGCTTATTAAAAAATTATGATAAACAAGAGTTGAAACATTTTCTTCAAATCGAAACACAAACGATCTTCAAGTCCCTTTTGGTAGAATTCCTGTAATTTTAATACAGTGGAACCTTTCATAACGAGCATAATTCGTTCCAGAATCTTGCTCGTAATGTGAAACCCTCGTTAAGCGAAACTAACTATTCCTTATAAATCAATGTAAAACACGATAATATGTTCCATGCGAAACATTTTTTTTAACGTTTATTCTAATAAAATTACATGCTTATAAATTTTTAAAGATCGTAACAACCTGGATAAAACATTTTTAAAAATCGAAACTAGCTTGTTATTTATTAATTTATGACAAACAATTAATTCTTTTTTACTAGAAAGCTGTCTAGAGACTCTCTTGTTTAAGCCGACTCTTAAAAATTTGGTGAAAATGTGACACCTCCAAACTCTCAAAAAAAATATACAAATAATGTCTGCACATAAAATGTGTGATCACATGCGACACTAACGTGCTAACAGTACGAGTGCTAAACACAGACAGACGCAATGACGCAGAAGTCCCGGCTCACAAGTGCGTCATACGTTATGTGACTTCCCCTTTCTGCGTTACTCGTGATGCGAAATTTCGCTCGTTAAAGAAGCAATTTTTTCACATTTTTTTGCTCGTTATGCGAATTACTCGTTATGAGAGGATCCACTGTATTTGTACTCAGCGGAGCTTCGCACCCAAAGACAATATGTGACGATCATTAGCTTCAGTTAGAAAGCAGATACTAAAGATACAATATTAAAACACTCACTGAATTCGTTTGAATGATTCCCTTTGAATTCACGTCGAACTAGCTTCATATTATGTAATTTAAAATACTATAAAACACACTTTGTGTTGACCGTATGCTCCAGCGAGAAAGCACAAGATACACAAGAATAAATGGCATAGGTTTAATAAGCACGGGCACACTTCGAACTATGACTAAAATTCGTTAAAACCACGTTTACTGAGTTTCATACAAAATGTAAGAAAACGCTTTTTGTAATTTAACGTGACATCTAGTAATTGATTTTTCTTAAACTTGAACGTTCTCTAGCGCCTAAACCGCTTATCTGACGAAAATACTTATTTCTATGAAATTGTAGCGCATTTATTATTGTATAACTTTGTTTTACAAAATTTTCCTCTAAAGGTACAAATTTGTGTTTTTTTAAGTCAAAAACTAAAAATAAATGCAAAAAAAAACAAACTTATTTTTAGTTTTTTAAATGAAATAATTATTAAACGCAGAATTATGTAAAAATGAAGTACGACAAAAATAAACACAATTAAATTTACTACATTTTATGCTTATTAAGTTTTGTCGTCGCATTAACGGTTTAGTCGCTAGAGAGCGTTAAATTGCAAAGTCTAAAAATTATTCACTCCAGAACACTATAAATATAAATGATCATTTTTCACCGCAATTCACTTAGACGTTATAGTAAATAGTTTTTTTTTCACATAATAACAGTAGCTATTGATTTTTGTATTTTTTTATCGAGAAGTTAACCGACGTAAGTAGGAGAGGTCGTCAATCGAAAATGTATGTGAATAGTTTAATGTTGAAACTGTCGTTAAATATAGCAGCACTTCTTACTAGGTTGAAATGTACATCATGACTGGTGCAATTGCGCAATATTTTTATCAATAGATTGCAGCAAGATAACGCAATATAGCGCAAGATAAGGTTGCTCAATGGATTGTAAAATGAATAAGTACATTTTTATGCAACATGCATTCCAATATTTATATTTTTCACTAGCTTAATTTCATAAATCTTACATTGCAATATTATATAACATCAGCATGATGTAGTCCTTGCTTACTGTTACCGAAAACCTCGATACACGATCTTCCGTCTCTTATTTCTGGTCGCTTGTCGTGCATTTAGGTGCGCCGTGTTGTCATTTTGGACGGTTTCGTTAACAGGTGTGTGTTAGTTAAAAATACCACCGCTCGTGGCGCGATCGAAAGCCGAGACAGCGCGGAGATCGTCAGTCGGTCCCCACCCTTTCGCGAGACAAGGTTGCATTACGGCCAGCGGTATGTTTCCGCTTGGCCGGAAGCTTGTAAAGTTTAAACGTAAATATAACCAATGTGCTTCTAAAATAAAGTCTTTGTCTGCTGACCTGCTCCTCATCCTGCCCTCACGCGACGTAATAACTCCCCTTTTTGAAAGAGGAGGATGTTACAATGTACGAGTACATTTTTTACGGACGGTCTTCCAGGACGGCGCGAGGCCGGAGGCTTCAATAAAATACATTTATAGTTTATGCTCTCTTGCGGCATTCTTACATGTCCCAACCAGCCTCTTGATCTACTGCAGTATGGAAGGCTGCCTTGTCTGCTCTCTCATATCGTCATTCTTCACAAAGTCAACACTATCAACCATCACACAAATAGCGACGTGCTTTACAGAACCCATCTAATAGTTATAAGTGAATGAAGCCAAACCAAAACAAACCAAGACTAATAGATGGTGATCGAAATATTTCATTTGTAGGCTCTATGACGCTTACCAACCATAGACATAATATTTGAAGTCTGCTGGGAGTAAAGCGTTCGACTCCAAGGTCGGCTGCAGTAAGCGATGTGCAGGGAAGGGATTCATAACCATTTATTTCTACTAACTGATCTCGATTTTTTTGTAATTGTTTAACACTCTCTAGCGCATAAACCGTGCATCTCATGACAATTTTTTATATGAGTAAACTAAAGAAAATTTATTACTCTTTAATTTTGTAAAACAAAGTTTTTGTCTAAAATGTATAATTAAAATGTTATTAATTTTTTTATGAACATAAATGTTTCAATTAAAATAAATGAAAGGAAAAACTTAACAACAACAAGACACTCTTATATTAAATAGTTCACAGGTAAATGTGAACTGGAAAGTAACGATGCTCTTTGAGAACAGATGTAGCGATCGTTAACAAAATAATATCATTTAGTATGTACAAAAAGCGGCAAAAAAACTGACGGTTTGATTACTTTATTACTAAGTAAACCGTCAGTTTTTTTTGCCGCTCTCAGTATTATCTCGTCGTACATCTGACTGTAAACGGATGTCTGCAGAAATAGCGCATTTTAATTCCATACGCAATATCTGGTATATTATAAACGAAAGTCATCACGTAAGCACCACCCATTCATAGTGATTTCCTGTAATAATTGGATAATGCGTTAATGCCGAGCTCTAGTCTATGGCGTTGATGGATCTCTTTCCGCATGCAGTGTTTAGCTATGTGCAAGACGGTAAGCGTAACATTGAGAAGTTGGCCGGCGGTCATAGCTCAATAGTCAAAGCGTTTGCTTTGCAAGCCAAAGGTCGTGGGTTCGATCCCCGAAGGAGATTAAAAAAAAAAAAAAAAAGGATTTTTAATCGATTTCTGAGCTCTAAAATACCTCCGGTTGGTGTGAATTTGATCCATCACCCGTAAAATGTCAGTCATAGCCTATTAATTAAAATTGGTGGTAGACGAAAATCGTCCCGTGAAGACCACCCATTCATAGTGAATTCCTATAATAATAAATGATGATGCGTGAATCTCGGGCTGTAGTCTATGACGTTGGCGGATCAACATTTCACATGCAGCGCTTAGTCATATACACCATGGTAAGCGTCATAGAAATCCACAGATGAGACTTCAGTATTACTATCACCATCTGTCGGTATTCTCCTGTATGTGTTTACACTTAAAAAAAGCAACAAATTTAACAGATAGGGTTATTAATTTGCGTCGTGAATTTTTCGTTAGTATGTATTAATTTATTTTCTTGATACCTCTAGTTGTTTTCCCCTGTATTTGTCTGGTCTATATGAATCGTGACTTTGAGTTTGTTCAGTGCACCTTCGATCCCCTTCCCATCCTCCCCTAGATCCTTTATGAAGGATCACTAGTGTTTATGGGAACGGAATGTGGTTCAGCGTGGACTGAAACCACCATCAACTGTTTGCTAGAGCATCAAATATACATTTACTATACAAACTCTTGAATAGAATGCTATCAGTTTACTGATAGTCTTTCTGGAGAACATTTTTTAAGCTTAGACATAAGTATGAGTAAATAATCATCCAAATATTTCCATTCCATACCTGGAACATATGGTCACTACAAATTGCTGCCATTTAGTTCTGTCAGCTGTCACTCTATTTCTCGTTCTACGAGAAATCTGCACCTAAAGGTTCACTATTTATGTAAACACATACAGGAGAATATCGACAGATGGTGATAGTAATTCTCAAGTCTCATCTGTGGAATTCTATGACACTTACCATTTTGTATAAGGCTAAACGCTGCATGTGGAGTGTTGATCCGCCAACGTCATAGACTACAGCCCGGAAAAGATCGCTTCCCGCCTCAGCTCTAACTCTATGCGAAATATCTGGGACCTGCGCTCAAAACAAAGCGCCGACTCTCATCATCATCAGCCTGTACCCGTCTACTGTTGAACGTGAGCCTCCCGCATGAGTCTCTATCCTCTTCGATCCTCCGCCTTCCGCATCCAGATTACTCCCGCTATTGTACTTATGTCGTAAGACCATCTTCCAGGGGGTCAGCCAATGCTTCGTTTGCAAGTTCTTGGACGCCATTCCAATACTTTTCTTCCCCATCGACCGTCGTTTCTTCGACAGATATATCCTGCCCATTGCCACTTGAGTGTGCCTATTCGTTGGGTAGCATCCAGTACTTGAGTTCTTCTGCGTATATCCTTGTTTCGGATTCTATCTTTTAGCGACACTGCTCTCATGAATCTCTCCATAGCACGCTGGGTGACCTTTTTTTTATGGGTAAGACATGCCACGTATTTCGTGGTTAGCAACTTGTTACCAAAGATGGCAATTCGAGACTCGCTGTAGTATACTAATTTCGCAGCCTTAGACTGAGGTCTATTTGACATCTAACTGATGCACCTATAATCACGGGAAGGCCTTCAGCCACTCTCTAACAAGTAGCTTTTTGCGTGCGTCCAGTAACGGGTCCCCATCTGGGTCTCCAAAAACAGGACGGGACAGGGAGGGTTTTCACCAAGCGGGTAAGACATGCTGTCAGTCCTGCCCATTGCCACTTGAGTGTGCCTATTCGTTGGGTAGCAACCACTACTTGAGTTCTTCTACGTATTTCCTAGTTTCCAATCCGAGCATGGATCTATCCATAGCACGCTGGGTGACCTTTATTTTATGGGCAAGACTTGCTGTCAGATTCCACGTCTCTGCGCCATAAGTTGATACAGGGAGGATGCATTGGTTAATTACCATTGGTTAATTATTTCCTTCCAACTTATTATTTTCAACTACCAAACGAATATTTTTAACTAAACTTTTTACTTATTTATTACTGACAGTTTGCTAAATAATTAATGCTTATCAATTGAATGAAATACTGTCAAAAAAATAGTCGCCTATTTGTATTGCTTTGGGGTTTTCGTATTACGTTCATTTCTACAGCGCCATCATTTATTTTTCGCCTTTTCTCTTAATTTTATTCAAGAGTATCTATTTTAACATGTTAATGAATTCGCAGGGGCACGGAAAGACCTAAAACGAACCAATGAGAAAGCGTTTAAAAAAATTAACCAGAAGTGTTTACTGAATTTAAATTGGCGCATTACCGTGTAGGATTAACAGCGCCAATACTTAAGAAACAATTATTTACATAAAATTCGTTATTCAAAAGATTTTCGCACTTTTTAAATTAGATACGCCAGGTGGGCTTCGAAACGTGCCCTTGGGACCAAATGTTCCTCTCTTCATAGCACAATCTCATTTAAAAAAAAACTTAACAAAATCATATTTATCAGGTGGGTATGGTATATAGGGGAAAAGCGTTTGCTTACCGTACGTACGTTACGGGTTCTATCCCCGATGAATTTGAATCGATTACTAAGCTCTATAAATACTCCCGGTTGGTGTGAATTTGATAACACATCCGTAGAATGCTAGTTATAGCCTATCAATTAAAATTGGCGGTAAGCGAAAGTCGTCGCATCGTGAAGACAATAATTAATAGTAAACTCCTGTAATAATAAGAATGATGCGTGAATCACGGGCTTAGTCTATGACGTTGGCGGATCAACACTCCATGTGGAGCGCTTAGCCATATGCACTATGGTAAGCGTCATAGAATTACACAGATGAAACTTCAAAATTACTATCACCATCATTTTAAGGCTAAACTCTTCATGTTTAGCCTCGTTGATAGTCCAGACTGCCCATGCGGCAGCCCCTTGCAGGACGCTGAACACGTTCTGTGGCATTGTCCAATATTAGATTTAGCGAGGCAAAGGCTCCTTAGCGTAATCCAACAGAAGTCTGGACCGGTTGGATATATCGATCTCATATCTACGGAGCCCAACTACCATGCATTTTCTGTATTCGCGGCGACCTTCGGCGAAGAAGTCTAAAAGTCCAAATTTTAACGTCTGAACTACTAACTTTTACACCCATGTGTGGTGTTGCTCACCAAAACCCGTTACTTGTGTAACGAGAATGTACTCTGAAAACAATGCCTTGGTAAGTGCTCCCAAGGAGCGCAGGTACAAGGCGACCGGCCCGGGGGACTAAATAAGTTCTTTATAAAGATTTCGCTAAAATACGGAACACTGAGCATCTAAATTGTAAATCTTTCGTATATTTCAAATTAAAAAAATAAATACATTTACTTCAACGATTTACCTGAACTCCTAATCCAATTGGTCCCTTTTTAATTTACGAAACATTTTTAAAGGTACCACTTCACATCAAATATTACAACATCAAGTATTCATATTCATACTAATGAAGGTCTTTTCGTTACTAATTGCAAAAGAGTACGAACAACGTCATTAGGGCATAGTAGAGAGCAATCTGTTGATTAAGGTACTGACATCAGCATGATATAGCCCTTGCCGAGTGGTACCGAAAGCCTCGATATACAATCTTTCGTCTCTTATTTCTGTTCAACGTTTTAATATGATTGTATGATTAGCCCGATGCTCACAAGGTCTGTCCTATTAAGCCGTTAACGGCCTCGTAGGACTAAATGGTGCAGGCCAAAATAACAACATAGAAGAGACAGTGTTCCGGAACCGAGATAGCGGTCCTGAAATTACAGCGTCAGCCAAATGGTGACGCCGAAATACCAAGGTTTCGGCACTGACGATAAATCCGAAGACCGGAGTTGAATTGGTACTAATTTATTTGATAACATATATCTTTTTATATCTTAATGTAAAAAATGAGTAAGCATTCTTTATTTTATAAAATTAATATTAATAAATTGATTTTCATACACCGCAAATTCCTAGATACCTGTCGTTGTGGACCTCGATCCCTTCAAATTACATAGTGGTAAAATATTGTGATGTCAATGCCCTGTGTCGTACCCGACTGTATGAATCGACAAATTCGAGCTGAGATAGAGAGTTTGATTATAATTTGACAATTAATACTTTAAAGACTCCTTGGATGTTTTTTACGAAATAATTATGTTCAAATAACGTTTTGGACAGACAGTCTTACGAAAAATCGACACCAAAATTATCGAAAAATTATTATATGATGGCTTGTCTTATAGGAGAGTTGTCTGTACTATATAAGCTTTCATTCTTTTATACCTTATCGCTGACCCCTACAACGGCGGGTTTTAAAACAATGAACCATTGTTTCTTAAATGTTATTATTATATGTAACATTTCGACACGCTTACATTAAAGCAAAGACGCTCAAACTTTCAATATAGAATCTTACAATTCGTGTCTACGTCGAAACGAAAATTCGTACCGAAATTATGACTTTTACTATCACGCAAATGTGTCACACCTAAAAATATAAGCATTCCTGAAATTCTTGAAAAAAAAAAGTATTTTCGATAGTAAATTTTTTGATATTTAAATTTCATTTTTTGAGCCCCCTTCCCCCCAAAATATAACCTGACGACTATTTTTCGGTGTATTAAATCATGATATTCTCAACAAAAAAAAGTAAAAATAATTTTAGAGAATATGTACTTTATTTATGATGGAAAATTTGCATTATTCAGATAAACTTTTTTTTTCGTTTACCACGTTGAAAGGGTTAAACAAAGTAATCAGAGATCATGCTTAATTTTCTTCATCATCACCATCACCCTGTGTTCGTTCATTGTTCAACGTATGACATTCTTAGAATGGATCTGAGCTTCATTTTCTTAGGTAAAGTAAATATTAAAAAATATATACACTGACATCAGCATGATGTAGTCCTTGCTTACTGTTACCGAAAACCTCGACAAACAATCATTCGTCTTATATTTTTGTCGCTCGCCACCCCTTTATGTGTGTGGCTACACTGGGGCAAGTTACATAGTTTTGCCACCAGGCGGCGCTGGTGAACGAGCGCGCGCCGCGAAAGTGTGGACACAGGCAGTTGTTCCCCGGCCTCGGCGAAGTATGGTCCGCATTGTGGCCGCGCGGGCATGTCATTCCGCGTGGTCTCAAAGCTTGTAATGTTTTTATCGTGAAAATATAGTCTGCATCTCTACAAGAAAGTTTTTGTCTGCTGTCCTGCTCCTCGTCCTGCCCCTCGCGACGTAATAACTCCCTTCTTTTTAAGAGAGGAGGATGTTAATACTCATATAATAACATTTTGTTGATCAGGCTTCTTTTTATGTACTCTCAATTCTTCCAGTACATACGAGTATGTACACTCAAGTGGCAATGGGCAGGACATATCTGTCGAAGAGACGACGGTCGATGGGGAAGAAAAGTATTGGAATGGCGCCCAAGAACTGGCAAACGAAGCATTGGCCGACCCCCTACAAGATGGACCGACGATATAAGAAGAATAGCGGGAGTGACCTGGATGCGGAAGGCGGAGGATCGAAGAGGATGGAGACTCATGCGGGAGGCCTACGTTCAACAGTGGACGGACACAGGCTGATGATGATGATACGAGTATGTTGTATGTATTGGAATGATATAAATCACATGCGGTATTTACACTGCACGACGATACTTTATAGTTTTCTTTATTGTATCGGCCTTCTTAGTCAACCCCCCATTGTGTCTTCATTCCTCTCGATTGTCATGTAAAAGACTAAGAGTTCGATATCGAACCAACCACAAAATTAAAAATATTATTCAATACACGTTTAAAACTTTTTTCTCAGCGACTATTTTTTTTTATGTACACACGGTTATGTACGGGAGAATAGCGACAGATGGTGATAGTGATGCTGAAGTCTCATCTGTGGATTATATGACGCTTACCATGGTGTATATGGCTAAACGCTGCATGGTAAGCGTCATAGAATTTACAGATGAGACTTCAGAATCACTACCACCGTATTTCGGTATTTTCTTGTATTTACAAAAAAAAAAACTTAAAAATATGTTGTAATTTAAGTTTTGTCGGGGATCGAACCCGTGACATCCCAAATAAGTCAAGCCTTTTAACCCTTTCAAACTTATATGTTTTGATAGATGTAAACTTTTGCAATATAGGAAATGTAATATTCGATCCATTTCCTGTTATGGAGGACCACCCACTGAAGCAAAAGCAAGCACTTTCACAACTAAGCCACCCTTTCTAATCAACGGTGAGGTATTCGAGACTAATAATAAACATTTGGGGTCTTCTGCGCTTGACGCTACGCGGCCAAATTGTAATCCTCAAAAAAATTGACACTTGAAAATGATTTCTGGACTTAGTCTAAATATGTCGTTATTTTTATCATTTTTTTTATGTAAGCACATACAGGAGAATACCGACAGATGGTGATAGTGATTCTGAAGTCTCATCTGTGGAATTGTATGACGCTTAACATGGTGCATATGGCTAAGCATGTGGAGTGTTGATCCGCCAACGTCATAGACTGCAGCCCGAGATTCACGCATCATCCTTATTATTACAGGAATTTACTATGAATGAGTGGTCTTTACGGGACGACTTTCGTCTACCACCAATTTTAATTTTTAGGCTATGACTGGCATTTTAAGAGTGAGGGATCAAATTCACACCAACCGGGGGTATTTTAGAGGTCATAAATCGATTAGTTTTATTTTTTTTAATCTCCGTTGGGAATCGAACCCACGACCTTCGGCTTGCAAAGCAAACGCTTTGACCATTGAGCCATACCTCGATATACGATCTTTCGTCTCTTTATTTCGGGTCGCTTGTCGTGCATATAGGTGCGCCGTGCTGTCATTTTGGACGGTTCCGCTAACGGGTGTGTTAGTCAAAAATACCACCGCTCGTGGCGCTATCGGAAGCCGGGACAGCGCTGAGATCATCAGTCGGTCCCCACCCTTTGGCGAGGCGAGGTCCGCGTTGCGGCCGCGCGGCATGTCATCCCGCGTGGTCAAAAACTTTTTAACGTAAATATAATCTGTGCTTCTAAAAGAAAGTGTTTGTCTGCTGACCTGCTCCTCATCCTGCCGTCACGCGTAATAAATCCCCTCTTTGAGAGAGGAGGATGTTAACACGTACAGAAAAATACCAACAGACGGCGATAAGGAGATCTCATCTAATGATTTTGTAAATCTATTGACCAATCGTCTGGGAACGATAGGTCGTGGACACTTCTAAATACATAGCCAATTGTGTTGCCATATCAAACGCTTATATTGCTTTAGTGAAATTGTCTCTTTTAGGAATTATGCGATAACTAACATTGGTTTTATCTTTGTTTTCTCTTTCTAATCTTCCTTTATCTTTTATAGCAGTTGTCGAAGAAAGTACTAATACAAAAAGTTACACAATGCTATAAGTGTTTTGTTTTTCCTTTAGTAACTATGTAATTAACTGATAGCCGATACAATGACTTATAAGAAACTTATTTACTAGTGTATATGCCGGCGGGTATAGCTCAGCGGTTAAAGCGTTTGCTTGGCAAGCCGAAAGTAGTGATTTCGATCACCGACGGAGTTTAAAAAAATGACTTTCTAAGCATTACAAAATACCCCCGGTTGGTGTAAAATTTGATAAATTCGTACAATACCAGTCATAGCCTATTAATCACAATTGATGGTAGATAGTACAATACCAGTCATAATGAATTCTTGTAATAATAAGGATGATGCGGGAATGTCGAGTTGTAGTCTATGACGTTGACGGATCAAAGCGTCGTAGAATTCCACAGATGAGACTTTAGAATAACTATCACCGTCTGTCGGTATTCTGCTGTGTGTGTTTACATAAAAAAACTTGATGTAATTTCAGGTTTGTCGGGGATCGAGTCTAGCCATATGTAACTTGGTCTTCTTCGTATACTACGGTACGTATCAATCCGGTGGATTGGTTTGCAGCAACAGAATCTTGCATCTCGATCTCCATTCCTCTCGGTCCTCCGCAACCCTTTTCAGCTCAGCATAAGCACAACAACTCATGTCCTCGAACACTTGCTGCAAATACTCCCGTCTAGGGCGCCCTCTACAGTTTCTACCCTCAACCATGCCCTCCACAATATCGTGAAGAAGACCATCGTGGCGCATGATGCGACCAATCCATCGGGCTTGCCTCTCTAAGATGGTTCTTATTAGTTGCCTATCTTCCTTGATTATTCTGAGAACCTCATAACTCAGTAACTTGGTAAGAGAAATATAATCTACAGTTAAGATTTTTGCATCACTAGGTATTCATGAATCATCTGTCGGTATTCTCCTGTATGTGCTTACATAAAAAAGCAAGCTCCAAATAGGTTGGGATATACGCAAGAAGATGAAGATATAAATATGAATTAAAAATGGTGTATTTTTTCTTATAAAACGCCATAAAAAGTCATGCAAAAGAAGATTACCTTCTTAATTGCATTTCTTCCATCCCCATAATTCCCACTTCACCATGGGGAGTTCCCCTACCCATGGTGTTGCCCGCTGCAATCTGTTTTCATTTTCCCCTTCATTAGCGTCCGTTTTTCTCATAGCCTCGGGGAAAATTTCCCCCATATGAAATTATATAAATTTCAAATTTATTTGAATTTTCTTAATTTGAGATTTGAAATGCAATATATAGAAATACTCTTAAAACGCACAGCGCCACCCAATACTGGATTGAAATTTTTTATTTATTTATGTAAGCACATAAACGAGAATATCGACAGAGGGTAATGGTGAAATCTCACCTGTGGATTCTAAGATATTTACATTTTTTTAGTATTGCTTTAACACTCCATGTGGATTTTTGTTTCGTCAACGTCAAAGACTACAGGGTGACATTCACGCATCATTAATTTTTAACAGCAATTCACTTTGAATAGGTAGTGTTACTTTATTTTAAATATGTAAGTATTTCATACTTTGTTTTAACATATCACACTAAGCACTGTTTCACTTGCTCGAAGACTGCAGTTTCGCGATCAATTTAAGCTTCATCAGTTCCAACGTGTACCAACGTTCTCAATGACTGTATTTATTTTGAATCGATTTTTAAGCTCTATAAATACCTCTGCAGTTTGTGTGAAATTGATCTTTTACTCGTAAAATGCTAGTCATAGCCTATTAATTAAAATTCGTGATGAATAATAAACGAAAGTCTTTCCGACAGCACCACCTATTCATTTTAATTCGTGATAATGCGTGAAAGGTTACTTTTTTTTACGTGAAAGGCTGTAGTCTATGACGTTGCCAGATCAACATTTTACATGCAGCGTTTAGGCAAATGTAAAAAGGTAAGCATCATAGAATCCACATATGAGATTTATGACGCTTAAATGTCAGGCTATAGTGAATGACGTTCAGATCAACATTTCATATACAGCGTTTAGCTATATGTAAAATGGTAAGCATCCCAAAATACACAGATGAGATTCCATCATCATCTCATATGTGGTATTCTTCTGTATTTTCATTTATAGTGAATTTAAAAAAAAAATGAATGCCAGGCTGTAGTGTATGACGTTGGCTTATCAATTTACAAAAATTTCGAAATGGTAAGCGTCATAGAATGCACAAGACGAAATTTCTCCACCACTATCTGTACCATCTATTGGTATTCTCTTGTGTGTTTGTCTAAGATTTTTTATATTTCCCGCATGCAGCATCCAGCAGTCCTGGATAAACGTTATAACGGGTCCGCCAAATAACTTTTTTTTTTTGAAAATGGGGCGCAAAACATCGAGTGTAGCTTCGGCTGTGTGGCACGTAGCGCCGTCCTGTTGAAACCGAATGTTGCCAATATCCTCCTCTTCAATTTTTGTGAACAAAAATGGCCCGATAACGATCGCCATTGACTGTAACGGCCACTCCTTGCTCATTTTCGAAGAAAAATGGCCTGATTTTCAAAGTAATGTCGCAATACTTCCCAGCGTTGTTCAAGCGTATACACAACCATATTCGTTCAGCGGAAGGATAAAACTAATTATCTGTCAAATCAGACTTGAGCTAAGTGTTACCATTCACGAAATAAGCACTAGTTGAAAAAAAAAAGTTAGATGGCGTACAATAGCATGATTTTCAAAGTAATGTCGCAATATTTCTCAGCGTTGTTCAAGCGTATACACAACCATATTCGTTCAGCGGAAGGATAAAACTAATTATCTGTCAAATCACACATGAGCTAAGTGTTACCATTCACGAAATAAGCACTAGTTGATAAAAAAAAAGTTGGATAGCGGACCCTATATGTGCAGTTGACTTGTTTTCTACTGTTTTTGCTCTCCTGTATGAGATTTAGTTTAAGTTAGAAAATAAAAAGAAAATCTACTAAGGCTAAAGAATAAGAGGAGTATCTTAGTTGTTCCTTGCGGTCGCACGGTTTTCACGTTAAATGCCTTTTAACCGCTTATTTTCTGCTATCATGATCCATTCTATACAAAGGCGCGACAATATCAACCGAGAGAACGGTTTGCTGCCAAAAAAATCCACGATTTTTAACCAAAAACAACTGATACACATTTATTTTTTGGCCCTATGCCCCACGGGACAATCGTCTTGTACCTGCATTATTTGGAAGCACTAATAAAAGCATTGTTATCAGATCACTTTCTCGCTATATAATATATATGAATATATATTTTTATGTAAGCACATACAGGAAAATACCAACAGATGGTGATAGTAATTCTGAAGTCTCATCTGTGGAATACTATGACGCTTACTCCATGCTGCATATGGCTAAGCGCTGTATGTGGAGTGTTGTTCCGCCAACGTAATAGAGCCCGAGATTCACGCATTATCCTTAATTATTACAGGAATTTACTATGAATAGGTGGTCTTCACGGGACGACTTTCGTCTACCACCAATCTTGATTAATAGGCTATGACTGGCTTTTTACGGGGGAGGCATCAAATTCACACCAACCGGGGTTATTTTTTAGAGCAAGAAATCGATTAAATATTTTTTTGTCTCCGTCGAGGATCGAACCCACGACTTTTGGCTTGCAAAGCAAACACTTTGAGCATTGAGCTATACTCGCCGGCATATATTGAGGCTATAACAAGCTGATACTGATATCAGCTCGATATAGTCCTTACAGGCTGGTGCCGAAAAGCCTTGATATACGATCTTTCGTCTATTTATTTTTTTTACCTCGTCGTACACGCATAAATAAAAATGTTAGTAATATAAGAAAAGGCGTGTTGCGTCGTTTTGCTTGTTGTGAGAGTAATGGTTCGTCATGGACGTCAGTACGCCCGTTCTTAAACTCTCTGCACCATTTGCGCACGTGTTGTACGCTAATACACTTGTCTTCATAGATTTAGCATAGCTGGGAATGGA
This sequence comes from Glossosoma conforme, assembly GCA_022606575.1. NCBI lineage: Eukaryota > Metazoa > Arthropoda > Insecta > Trichoptera > Glossosomatidae > Glossosoma > Glossosoma conforme. The sequence goes on along the minus strand of JAGTXR010000208.1, from coordinate 221,351 downwards.
TTTCTACCGGCGCAACGCTTTTTGGGAGATCAATCACGTATGGCTGCAAAGCCAAGACTGAGCTACGCAGGCAACTCGCTTAGCAAGGGATTTGGAGAGGAGGAACCAAGGTACACTACAGAATCTAAAACTAGCGGAATCCACCATAACAGCGCTTTTCATTGCTGTAGCGCCATGGGAACCTTATTTAACGGATAACCCTCGTACTTAATTGGCTCATAACTAAGAGATATGTGTTGATTATTATGATGATCAATTCATTCAGAAAAGTATCGGCAGACGCGGGATTCGAACCGCGAGCCTTGGAACCAACCTTTGCTCATTTCTTTTTACACCGCCTAGTCCACTCGACTATTTCTCCGTGGACATGCGTAAGTAGTTGTATTTATACCATCGTTCCCATCGTATAACGATAACGCTCTTGTTATTTATTATTAATATATTATTGACTATTATCGCATGACTGGTGTTGTATTTCCATGGTTCGGGTTACCGCTTTGAAGTCAATTCGATTCCCAGTAAGAGTAGAAGGCTTTCAAGAACGTCATACATAATTCAGTATTTAATTAGGAAGGTTTCGAGACACCCGCTATCAGCTGTGGTCGTGAGGAGAGGAAACGGGATGCCTTCTAATGGAGTCCTGGTCGAGTATCTCATGACCGAGCACCAACGATCATCAAGCCTTTGCGTCTATTTCACTATTGGTACTCATTGCCGGGGGTATAGCTCAATGGTCAAAGCGTTTGCTTGGCAAGCCCAAGGTCGCGAGTTCAACCCCCGACGGAGATTTAAAAAAATAAAAAATCATCATCATCATCAGCCTGTGTACGTCCACTGTTGAACGTAGGCCTCCCGCATGAGTCTCCATCCTCTTCGATCCTCCGCCTTCCGCATCCAGGTCACTCCCGCTATTCTTCTTATATCGTCAGTCCATCTTGTAGGGGGTCGGCCAATGCTTCGTTTGCCAGTTCTTGGGCGCCATTCCAATACTTTTCTAACCCATCGACCGTCGTCTCTTCGACAGATATGTCCTGCCCATTGCCACTTGAGTGTGCCTATTCGTTGGGTAGCATCCACTACTTGAGTTCTTCTGCGTATTTCCTCGTTTCGGATTCTTTCGGAAAAAAAAAATCGATTTAAACTCTAAAATACCTACGGTTGGTGTGAATTAGATACCTCACCCGTAAATTGCCAGTCATAGCCTATTAATCAAAATTGCTGGTAGACGAAAGTCGTCCCGTGAAGACCACCCATTCACAGTAAATTACTATAATAATAAGGATGATGCGTGAATGCTGGGCTGTAGTCTATGAAATTGACGGATCAACACTCTACAGATGCAGCGCTTAGCCATATACAGCAGGGTAAGCGTCATATAATTCCACAGACGAGACTTCAGAATCACTATCACCATCTGTCGATATTCTCCTGTATGTGTTAACATAAGATAATCTAATTTGCGACTTTATTATTGTACAGCGAATATTTATGACATTTTTTTATTCAATATAAACGTTACTCGTCGAATCTCTCCTTTACCGGCGGGTATGGCTTAGTGATGAAAGCGTTTGCTTACCGAACCGAAGGTCGTGGGTTCGGTCCCCGACGGAGATTAAAAATAACATTGATTTCTACAACCTACAAATACACTTGGTTTGTGTGAATTTGATACCTTACCTATAAAATGCCAGTCTATTACTTAAAAATGTGGCATTCGAAATCCTGTAAAAAATGGATGGTGCGTGAATGTCGGGATGTAATCTATGACGTCGATCAACACTCAACATAGATCGCCTAATCATATGTAAATAAGCATCCACAGATACAAACTTCAGAATCTCTATCAAAATCTGTCGGTATTCTCCTGTATGTGTTTAGATAAAAAAAAACAGCGAGACAGTTGTGCTGAAAAGAGAAAGCTTTCTTTGCTTGTTTGCTTCTTCGTTTCTCTTACATTTAATTTCCTGTAAATATTTAACTTTGCAACAACGATTCCTTTCCCCGAGTTTCTGCTTAGAAACTTTTCACATCCAAAATGTTTCGGTGGAAAATTTGAAACCTTAAATGTGAAACACGAAACAAATAAACATTTAAATTAATTTTGATATTCTGTTATACATCATGTTGGAGATAAATATTTTCGACCCGGACTTTTAGTTATATGATAAATTTTATATTTGATATTTTGGGTTTAGCCGTGTGTGGCGAATTTCTTCTATCCAATATTTCGACCGCCATTGCAGGGGTCTTCTTCGGGGTTTATGTCTTAGTTGTGAGTTTGTGTCAGGAGATAGATTAGTCGTCAGCCTAAAGTACCTCCACGAGCGTCATGTCGGATAATCGTGTACGGTGGGTGTGTTCTAAGAAGAGTACCTCCACGAACGTCACGTCGGACTGTGGTTGTCCTTGCTTGTCTGTATAGGTTTTTGAGTATGTGCTAGAGGCGGAAGCCATGCTGTTTTGAGAATCAAGCCGTCATCCCTGTTGATGTTGATGCCGATTTGTATACAAAATGAACGATTCTTTACCTTTTTTTTTTTAATGTGTGCTATGCATTACGTGGTGACAGTGATTCTGAAGTTTTTATCTGTGGACTCTATGACGCTTACTATTATACATATGGATAAGCACTGCATGTGGTGTTGATCCGCCAACGTGATACACTACAGCCCGACATTCGCGTATCATCTTTATTATTACAGGAATTCACTATGAATGGGTGGTCTTCGTGTGACGACTTTCGTGTACAACCAATTTTGATTAATAGGCTATGACTGGCATTTTACGGGTGAGGGATCTAATTCACACCAACTGGGGGTATTTCAGAGCTAAAAAACGTTTTTTTTTTAAATCTCCGTCGGGGATCGAACCCAAGACGTTTGTCTTCCAAACAAACGCTTTGACTATTGAGCTGTACCCGCCGACAAATTTACATTATGTAAATTAAACAATTAACATTACTTCAATTTGATCTAATTACACTATGAAATACAGTGAAACCTCTATCTATCGTTCTTCGAATAATCGTTTACTCGGATTTATCGTTTATTCTAATCCGGATTCATTTCATTCAAAAATTGATCCTGCATTCATAGTTTATTATGATAGGTTGCTTTAAAAACGGCGGTATTTATAGAGCTTAGAAGAAAAAAAATGTAAAAATGTAAAAAATGTATATATGTATATTTAGTGTTTATTTGACTCGGTTTGCGTCATAGAATCCACCCAAAAGACTGAATATTATCTTCTGTAGGCGTTTAAATAAAACTTAAGGTGGTATAATACAAACTTTAAATTAGGTTTGCTTGAAATTCATAATGGCGAACGAGAAGCCTTCAAAGTTGAACCGAATATTATGCAAATGGAGCGATATTCCTCTCTTTGAAGTAATGCAAAATCTATGGCGCGTTGCGAAATTGGAATAATAAATAAAGAGGTCCTATTTGATAGCCTCAGTAGGCTCATCAGCTTCATCAATAAATCGTAGCAGAACTGTCTATAAACATGAAAGTCGAAAAACTCTAATCAAATATTCATTATTTTTCTTTCTTTGAATGTTCCTCTGAAACTAAGGGCCCTTTCCCACGGACGTCCAGTTTTGCAGGATCACGTTTATTTTTTTTATTAACGGCCTAGGCCAATAAATACGGTTTTAAATGAGAAATACACTTAAAGAAGATGGTAATACAGAATAAATATATAAGCTAATACAATACATTTGGATAAAACATAAACATGATTAAATAAAACAGACATCACGCACATCAGTAGAGGGATCTGCGAAATGCCGGAAGGTCCTGCCCGAAAAAGTCCAAGTCACTAGAGGAGTTGACTAGGCTACATATTCTCAACATAGGAGAATAGAAACCGTAGTTGGTTTTGGATGTCCTTACATGTAGCAGGTCACTGCCTCTAGTGAACATTGAACGTAATTTCCTGCAATAATATTGAGTCATTGATTATATGGAGTTCATAATTTTAAAAATAAAGTCAGTCACTGTTCTACGTCTTTCCAATGTAGATAAATTAAGTCGCATCTCTATATCTTCATTGGAGTAGCTACCTCTCTCGAGGCCGATCAGTCGTGCAACTCTTGACAAGAAGCGATGTTGGACTGATTCAATCCGGTCGATATGAGGTCGATAGTAGGGAGACCATCTTACGTTAGCATATTCCAGCTGCGGACGAATCAGTGAACAGTAAAAGACCTTGATGGAGCTCAGGTTTTTGAAATTCTTAGTGATTCTGTTGATAAAGCCAAGAAGTTTAAGGGATTTGATCACAATATTGTTTAGTAGTATACGTGCTACTGTGGTAGCATTTGCATGAGCAATCGGTTTGCAGGATACCGCAAAAATTCGATGCGTTCGAAATGTGCTGTACGGTTTTGCCACTACAAACCGGACGACTGGATCCATTTTCTCATATTTGTATCCTGTTTTTTTAGATTATTCTTCACTTTTTCTAAAAGCTTGTCAAACGTGGCCATGGACATTCTGAAGTAGTTAAAAATTTGGATTCATCCTTTCTCAAATGACCCATGAGATTACGAAATGTGCCTAATCTCGATCGTAGTTTTAGGATCGGGTGAACCCAAAATCTTCTTTTTTTGCATTGCTTTCGGCGGCGAAAGTACCAGTATAATATCAGAAGTGTATTATTCACCTCCACTGCGTCTAATTTTTCTTCTCCGACTGCCAATGCTATCCTGTAAAAAACAGGATGCAAACTTCTGTGTGTGAACACAGGTATGATTTTTGAGGTATCCAATAAAAAACTTTTGTCTTGTCCGTGGGAAAGGTACGAGTAATACTGCGGGCAAACAATACAAATTTTTCGCTAGCAAGCCTTGCTATATCAGCTGTCGAAATATATAATAAATATCTAGTTTGAGTGTAAAGCTGGCTGTTAAAAAAATTCAATTAAGTTTGTTTTGAAGATGACATTACTTTTGGAACAACAAAAAGATGACAATCTCTCAGGTCGAGTGCAAAACGAAATAAACAAATATATTGGAGGTTGAAATAGGTATTTAACATCAACAGGGATGTCGGGCTGTTGTCGTGGCGGGAGATTTCAGCGTAAAGTAGCTCATTTTGAATCTATGGGCATTTTTATGGTCGTTATTCCGTACATTTCTCGCTCTCTGTTGGCGAGATCTGCTCCTAATATAATGCAAAGAATAGGAATGTAGTTCTTACGAAAAAAAATGTCAAAAATATTTATATAAAAAACGTGAAAATAAAATTCGCGTAAAATCTAGCAGAAATTATTAGATACACCATTAAATGTAATGATGCTCTTTGTCTATTTTATAACTATTCGTTTACGTGTCAGTGGGTATAGCTTAGTGGTCTTCTTCGTAGTATCAATCCGGTGGATTGGTTTGCAGCAACAAAATCTTGCATCTCGATCCTCTGCAGTCCTCCTCAGCTCGGCATAAGAGCTACAACTCATGTCCTCGAACACTTGCTGCAAGTACTCCCGTCTAGGGCGCCCTCTACAGTTTCTTCCTTCAATCATCCCTTCCACAATGTCGAGAAGAAGACCGTCGTGGCGCATGATGTGACCGATCCATCGGGCTCGCCTCTCTAAGATGTTTCTTACTAGGTACCTATCCTCCTTGAGATTATGCTGAGAACCTCATTATTCGTGACGTGGTCTCTCCAGGAAATTCCGAGAATTCTTCTGTATGACCACATCTCAAAGGCCTCTAGTCTTTTTTATCACTTTCAGATAAACACCATGTCTCACAGCCGTACATAAAGATGCTCCAAACAAACGTTTTGGCAAGTTGCTTGCGGAGCTTTAAATTATTATTTTTTGACTCAAGAGTTTTTGTTTTTTTATTGAACGCTAGTCTTGCTTGATGTATGCGTCTGTTGACTCCTTTTATATATTAATTAAATATACATACTATACATAAAATTCTTTTTTCAACGCGTCAATCCAAGCACAAAAATAACGGCAGAATCGGTATGCGAACCGCGGACCTTGGAAACCAACTATGCCCAGGTGTTCATACCGCTCAGCCAACTGGGCTATTGCTATGCCTAGACCGAATCGCGTTGAAACTAGTATTTATATCATAGTTATCATCGTACGATAGATGTCGCTATAGTATGTATTCAAAGTATGTATATTTTTATTTTTTATTATTCAATCAGTCATCATTTATTCACAAGCTTAATATTATTACTTTCCGACAGTCTATTTATTTTAGTAAGTACCACTCGGGTCTCGAACTTTTATATGTATTTTTAAACATGACATGTTTGATTTACTAACATACAACACACCTACTACCCCCACTTACAAACTCCCTACCTTATCTCTAGCGAAACTCTTTCTTTATTAGATATTTGCTTAAATAGACCACGCCCATTATCCCAGCTACCACACACAATACCTAATTACCCTCTAATGAAACTGTTTTCTTTATCAGTAAATATTGGTTTACACGTCAGTACGTTTGTGCACATTGGAACTTATGAAGCTTTCATAGATGCCGAAACTGCAGTCTTCCGTCAAGTGAATCAGTCCTCAATGTGATCCACGTTAAAAGAGGGTACGTTTTTTTATGTTATCGCATGCAGGAGAGCACAGCTGGTGAAGAACAGTGAACTCTATGACGTTCAGCAAGGGAGGCTGGACGCTGCATGCGGAAAACGTGTGCTGTGTGTGTTGGGGAGATTATTGCAAGAGTATATTTATCTGTTTCTTGAAGAGATTGTAGGACAGAGGAAATACAGACGCTGGAAGAGATTCTAAAGCTTACTGGTGGCATTTATGAAGGAATTATAGAAACTGCCAGTTTTTGGTCGACACACATTAACCGTGTATGGATGTTCGGCATGTCTAAGACGAGTTTGTCGGTGTGGGAGGGTGCAGAAGGAATTAGTTCTTTAAGTTCTAAAGAGCAGCGACTGTGGTAATAACGGTAGAAAAGACTAAGTGAACCAATCTTACGCCTATGTTCCATTCATTGCAGGTTAGACGCGAGAGTGTCACTGTTTATCAAACGAATTGCTCGTCTTTGAACTGGGTCAATTAAGTTAATAAGGTATTTTGGGGCTTCGATCCAAAGATGACTGCCGTATTCAAGGATAGGTCGGATTCGTCCTTTATATAGAACGCTGGGAAGAGCATTCCAAAGCTTACCGATGGCATTTATGAAGGAATTTTAGAAACTGCCAGTTCTTGGTCGACACACATAATAAATCATATCTATACATCCAATCATAATAAATCAGTTGCGTTATCGTTGTTAAGATCGACGTTTACAATATTCTAGATGCTGTTAATTTAGATTTAAGAATTTTTAGAGATTACTTTCAGAAAACGACTTTCAAACGTGATTTATGGTTTGGTTTGCTTCTCGACTATTTGTTATGTCCTAACCGCCATCTCTGGTCCGTATTATGCAAAAATATGCTCCACATTACAAAACAGATAAACACGTATTTTTTAAATATACATATTATATAAAGTTCAGCTATGGCGACTGAACGCTGCGTGCGGAAAGTACGTTTAATAAATAACGAAGCACTTATGTCTAAGATCCAATCCTTAGAATATAGAAGTGAGATTAGTTCACGGCCATCCAGGACGGCGCGAGCCCGGGGACTTGAAGAAAAGGCAGCCATAGTTTATACTCTCATGCACACATTCTGAATACATGTTTCAGCCAGGTCCACCTTCGCCTCTTGATAGACTGCAGTATCGGAGGCTGCTTATCCGCTCATTCACCTCGTCATTCCTCACAAAGTCATATCATCGACACCGAGTATTCTACGCAGGCATATGCTATCGAATCCCATTATATGGCTGCATTGGCTCTTGGTGATATGCCAAGATTCACAGCCGTAAAGAAGAGTATCGTCTCTATTCTTTCATATTACATGTACATACACGTCACGAACAATAAGGTTCTCAGGATAATCAAGGAAGATAGGCACCTAGTAAGAACCATCTCAGAGAGGCGATCGGTCATATCATGCGCCACGATGGCCTTCCTAACGACATTGTGGAGGGGATGGTTGAGGGTAGAAACTGTAGAGGGCGCTCTAGACGGGGGTAGTTGCAGCAAGTGTTCGAGGACATGAGTTGCAGCTCTTATGCTGAGCTGAAGAGGGTTGCGGAGGACCGAGAGGAATGGAGATCGAGATGCAAGATTCTGTTGCTGCAAACGAATCCACCGGATTGATACTACGAAGAAGATATACATACTACTGTAAAATATTATACATTTACACAATATATTTTTATTTTTTTTAGCAATGTCAGAGATTGAACTATCATCTTCTAGCATAACAGTCGAGTAATTTAACAACTCAGTCAAACCCCTCATGGCAAGGTAACTTCCATGACTTCTTAAATTTATGGTTTCTGCTGCAAAAATCGACTCCCCCTATCGCAGCAATCTCACGACTTGTACCAATCGTGTCACTGTGTCGTTTTATTTCCCAACAACATGATTCACGGAGTCATGGATCGCGTCCGTGCCATGGATCAGCGAATCATGGATCTACAAAACATTGTGTTACTTTATAAATGTGACACTAGTTAGGGTTTATAAACATTTACGAAGTATAATTTCAAGTGGCAATGGGCAGGACATATCTGTCGAAGAGATGACGGTCGATGGGGAAGAAAAGTATTGGAATGGCGCCCAGAACTGACAAACGAAGCATTGGCCGACCCCTGCAAGATGGACTGACGATATAAGAAGAATAACGGGAGTGATCTGGATGCGGAAGGCGGAGGATCGAAGAGGATGGAGACTCATGCGGGAGGCCTACGTACAACAGTGGACGGACACAGACTGGTGATGATTTTAATTTCAAACTTGTCATTTTTTATTATTATGTAAGCACATCAGGATAATACCGACAGATGGTGATAGTAATTCTTAAGTCTCATCTGTGAAATTTTATGATGCTTATGACCATAGTGCATATGGTTAAGCGCTGCGTGTGGAGTGTTGATCCGCCAACGTCACAGACGCATCATCCTTATTATTACAGGAATTTACTATGAATGAGTGGTCTTCACGGGACGGCTTTCGTCTACCACTAATTTTAATTAATAGGTTATGACTGACATTTTATAGGTGAGGGATCAAATTCACACCAACCGGGGGTAATTTAAATCGATTAGAAATCCTTTTTTTTAATCTCCTTCGGGGATCGAACCCACGAACTTTTGACTTGCAAAGCAAACGCTTTGATCATTGAGCTATACCCGCCGGCATGTTTAACGTAAGCAAAACTAATCATTTGTTTTTATGTAAAAACATGCAGGAGAGCGCAACCGGTTGAGACCAGTGCACTCTATGACGCTCAGCCAGGGAGGCTGGACGCTGCATGCAGGAAACGTGTGTTGTGTTCGTGTTTGTGTGGGGGTTTGGGAGAATGCAAGTGTATATTTATCTGTTTCTTGAAGAGATTCAGATTGTAAAAGGAGGAAACACAGACGCTGGAAGAACATTCCATAGCTTACCGGTGGCATTAAGGAGCTTTGGAAGCTGCCTGTTCTTGATCGACATATCTTAACCGTGTATGGATGTTCGGCAAGTGTAAGACGAGTTTGTCGGTGTGGGTGGGTGCAGGAGGAATTAGTAGAAAAGACTAAGATAACCAATCTTACGCCTATGTTCCATTCATTGCAGGTTAGACGTGAGAGTGTCACTGTTTATCAAACGAATAGCTCTTCTTTGAACTGAGTCAATTAAGTTTAGAAGGTATTTTGGGGCTCCAATCCAAAGGTGACTGCCGTATTCAAGGATAAGTCGGATTTGTCCTTTATATAGAAGAAGAAATTGTTTATCGTTGAAGTACCGACGTGATCTATATAATACACCTAGTTTTTTGGAAGCGAGACCGGCTTAACACTTAATTGACTTGTAATATTTGACGTTATTCGAGATTGATAGTCCAAGCATGTTGATGGATCTTTCGATAGAGAACAACCGTTGAAAGATACAGGATCCATAGCTGCCTTCTTGGTGGAGAAAGTACATGATTGGGTTTTGGAGATGTTGAAACTGACGCGGTTGAGGTCGCCCCATCGTGAAAATAGTTCCTTATATGCTAGAGACATGTTCATCTTCTCCACCAAAGATTCCCTCTTCATAAAGCAAGACTGAAAGTCAGTTTTTTTTATATATTATATCTTGAGTACTGCAACAATAGCAGTTCGCTGACTTCTCCAGGACGAATCCTGTTCTTTTCAAGTCCCAAATAAGGGAACCTGTCGTCAAGACAAGGAGCGATGAACCTTCCTGATGCAGAAGACTGGATGATAGACGTTTGATCAACAATTCAATCATCATCACCATCATTGTACCACGTCCGCTTCCTTAACTGGAGCATACGAGAATCACAAAACCGATTTCCGAGCTCTTAAATAACCCCAGTTGTTGTGAATTTGATCCCTCGCCCGTAAAATGCCAGTCATATGCTATTAATTAAAATTGGTTGTAGACGAAAGTCGTCCCGTGAAGACCACGCATTCATAGTAAATTCCTGTAATAATAAGGATGATGCGTGACTTTCACGCTGTAGTCTATAACGTTGGCGGATCAACACTCCACATGCAGCGTTTAGCCATATACACCATGATAAGCGTCATAGAATTCCACAGATGAGACTTCAGAATTACTATCACCATCTGTCGGTATTCTACTGTATGTGCTTACATAAAAAACAAAACCATCATCATTACCACCTTGTCCGCTCCAATAAATGGTGCATATGGACGTCGACGACAAACGTCCAAAAAAAAGCTCTGTCAGCTGCCATGGTCTTCGCTTCATCCCATGTCAGCTTTTTTCCCCGTAATATGTACTAGATACATTCTATGTAAAGTTCCCGACGGTATACCAAGACGTTGGAGCCCGGGGGATAGAAGAGAAGGCAGCTGTAGTTTATTAGAGTGTTTGCCGTATCTACTTGTATTTATCAAGCGAGATAATTGAGTTTATATCTGGCAATTTCAAGCAATCTCGGGCAATAAAGGCAATAAAGGTAAACGCGATGTTTCTCGAGCCTTTCAATTACAGCAGGTATCACGCGGCTGCATCGGCGCGAACTGTTTATGTTGCGAAACGACCATTATACTTTGGTTCATAGGGTCACTACACGTTAATTTTTTTATATGAAATGTTTTAACGTATATTACAAAAATTTCTGTACGCTGTCAGATCCTCTATCTCGACTCTGCTTCAAGTCCCAATGTTCCTCCAAGTAATAATTTAAAAAAATATGTGTTATGTAAGCATACGCAGGAGAATACCGCAAATTCCAGTCGTGTGCCGCCCTTCGGCGAGAGCATATTGTATTGTGGCTCGGCCTAATGCTGTGACTAGGTCGAGCCATACGTTTGTAAAGTTTATCGTAAATATATGTCAATGTGCTTCAGAAAAAGTCTGTGTTATTAATCTGCTCCTAATCTTGCCCTCACACGACTGAGTAACACCTTTTTGAAAGAGAGGAGGATGTTAACATATTCATTTTTGCTTCGATTTGCCGACCCTTAGTTCTGTCAGTTGCCATTGTCCACGCTTTGTCCCAAAACATATCTAACCAAAAGTCTATGTGGGAACATATATGGTTCCCGACGCGACCTCCAGAGTAGTAACTCGGGGACTTGATAAAACAATAGATTTAATATCTGAGGCATATTTTAGTTTATTTGTTAACAGGAATTTTAAGCTCGACGCTCCCGATGTCTTGATTATTCAATCAACGCCATGCGGTAAGAGACACGCATAAATATTGTGGCTTTTGTGTATAGCCGTGTGTGGCGAATTTCTTCTATCCGATATTTCGACCGCCATTGTAGGGCTCTTCTTCAGGGTTGATGACTTTGTTGACCCTGAAGACTTTCACGGCCAGATTTGATATTGTGGCTTTTGGGTTTAGCCGTGTGCGGCGAATTACTTCTTTCCAATATTTCGACCGCCATTGCAGGGGAAGTCATACACTTGCAATCTCCCCAACGTGCCATGGAGAGCACATGAGAGGAGTGTATCTTAAAGATAGGATTCAAAACGAGAATATCCGAAGATGAACTCAAGTAGTGGAGGCTTCACAACGAATAGGCACACTCAAGTGGCAATGGGCAGGACATATCTGTCGAAGAGACGACATATATGCCCTGCTGTGAATCTTGGCATCTCACCGAAAGCCGATGCAGCCGTCATATGTCTGTGTAGAATACTGGGAGTACGATAGTGTGACTTTGTAAGGAACGACGATGCGAGAGATCGGACAAGGTAACCTTTCATACTACAGTTGATCAAATTGGACCTGTTTGAGACGTAAACTTTGTATTCCGCAGGAGAACATTAAATACAGCTGCCTTCTTTTCAAGCACCTCTTCTCGCGTTATTGTCGGGAACTATACATAGAATGTACACTACAATCCATAGCTGACATGGGCGGTGTTTCATGACGACCAAATACTCAATTTAAGGGAGCGGACATGGTGATGATGATGATGATGAAGGTTGACAAAAGTCGAAATAAAAAACATAGTTTCTCGGGTCAGCTAGTACTTCATAGTGAAGCGTCTGAAGAAAAGAAACAAATAATAAAAGGATGCGAGTTTTTGTTCGGTTGTAAAGGTCTACGCTTTTTGTCCTTTCGAAATACATTAAAATTCCTCGGTGTGCTCAATAGCCTGTCCTCAACGAAGATCTAAACAAGTTTTTGTTGAGGTTTTTCGACTTCCTGGATGCGTGGGAATCTCGAAAGAAATCGACAGGCGTATACAACTGGGATGAGCAGCACTTGTAAAATCTAAGTACATTATAAAGCGAAAATTCATGTTTTAAATCAAAGGCTCATTACGGCTCGGTTTGAATACAAATTATACTGTCAATCATAAAACTAGTATTTGAAGCATAAATGTACTTATCTGGTCTATTTTCTATATCACATTGGTTCTTGTATCCTTTAGCTATCAGATGATGCATAAAAAACTATTCTAAGAAAGTAGCAAAACGATATATCACGTCAACCGATGTCAAAGGTTCGGGGAATCTTATGACGGCATATGCCGTAAACCGATGCGAAAGGGTTAACGATTATGTTTACTTGCAGTATTAAGTTATGGCGCATAGACGTGGAATCTAACAGCAGGTCTTACACATAAAATAAAGGTCACCCAGCGTGCTATTAAGAGATCCATCCATGAGAGGAGTGTTTCTACAAGATATAATTTAAAACGAAGATATGCGAAGAAGAACTCAAGTAGTGGAGGCTATACAAAGAATAGGCACACTCAAGTGGCAATATGATATATCTGCCGAAGAGACGACTGTTGGTGGCGATGAAAAATGTTGGAGCGGCGTCCAAGAACTAGCTAACGAAGAGTTCACCGAAGCGCGCACTATCACCATCTGCCTGCATGTGTTTACATAATATAATCTTCACGTCTCACTTACTCCTCTTACTATGTAAGCGCATCTTTCACTCGCTTAATTAATTAAATTCACATTAGAATAGATTAAAAAGTAATTAAATGATGTAATTACAATTCAACCATTTAATCGCATTAATGTTCATTACGTTCGTTAATTAATTAATAACCACTTTAATTACAAGTGTTTCTTCAAGTATTTTTTTTTTTATGTAAGCACACACAGGAGAATACCGACAGATGGCGATAGTAATATTTTTTTTTAAGTCTCATCTGTGGGATTCTATGACGCTTACCATGGTGTATATGGCTAAACGCTGCATGTGGAGTGTTGATCCGTCAACGTCATAGACTACAGCCCGAGATTCACGCATCTTCCTTTATTATTACAGGAATCTACTATGAATGGGTGGTCTTCACGGGACGACTTTTGTCTACCACCAATTTTAATTGATAGGCTATGACTGACATTTTACGGGTGATGGATCAAATTCACACCAACCGGGATATTTTAGAGCTCAGAAATCGATTAAAAATCCATTTTTTTTTTTTTAATCTCCGTCGGGGATCGAACCCACGACCTTTGGCTTGCAAAGCAAACGCTTTACCATTGAGCTATGACCGCCGGCAAATTTTACTACTCAATGATGTTGTTTCCGTAGTATTTGACTGCGGCGTGTAGCAGGCCCTGTCACACCTTCTGGAGTGTGCGCTGTGCCCGAATAGCTGCACCCAGGAAGACCTGATGATAGCCAGAAGTAACGCCATCGACTTCGCCTACTTCTGGGCAGACAGGATCTGACCCTGTTGTTTCCTACACGATTATATATACTACTCAATCAGTTATGCAGTAGTCTTGCCAGAAGGTATGGATTAAAGGTAAATACTTTGCTTACCTTACCTAAGATCGTGGAAAGATCAATTTTACTAAACTATATATTCCTTTGTATCGTGTAAATTTGATTCCCAACTCGTAAAATGTAAGTCATAGTCTATTAATCAATATTGTTGGTAATCGTCTTGAAAACATAAATCGTTTATAGTGAATATTCGTAAAAAATAAATAATGCGTGAATGCTTGATTGCAGTGTATATTGGCAGATCAACACTCCACATGCAGCGCTTAGCCGTATGTAGAATGCTAAGCGTCATAAAATCCACCAGAAGAAAACTTCATAATGACTATCGTCATCTGTCGGTATTCTCTTACACAAGTGTTTACAATTTTTTTTTATTAAGTCGAATTGTCTCCCTGACTATTGACTAAATAATGGTGACTGACCCCTTTATACTATTTTTTTTTATAAATATAATTTGCTTCAGGAAAGGTGCCTATATAGGCTGTATATACAAAAAAAACGTAATTATCAACGTACATGTTATATATAATCTTCTCTATGTATTTTTCTTCTCCGTTTCATAAAAGGCATCTCCTGTTTGCTTGAATAACATGACAAACAACAACAAAAAACCTTAAAAACATCTCTATGAGAAATCTCGCAGAATTTCGGGCTTTGATCTTTAAAAGTAGAAGTAGAACGTTTTACCTCAGAAGTAAAAATGAGGTCAAAACCTCGCATTTGATATGTCAAGCTACCTGTATACATACTTCTTTGAAATCTGTTCTTGGATCGGCTTTCTTATTTAAAAACATACAGGAGAATACCAACAGATAGTGACAGTCATGAACAATCTCATTTGTGGCTAAACGCTGCATGTAGAGTGTTGTTCCGCCAACGTCATAGACTACTGTCCAATTAATACGTAATTTCACTATGAATGGGTAATGTTCACGGGCCGACTTTCGTCCACCGCCAATTTTGATTATATAGGGTCCGCCATCTAACGTTTTTTTTTTCAACTAGTGCTTATTTCGTAAATGGTGACACTTAGCTCATGTCTGATTTGACAGATAATTAGTTTTATCTTTCCGCTGAACGAATATGGTTGTGTATACGCTTGAACAACGCTGGGAAATATTGCGACATTACTTTGAAAATCATGGTAATGTTGCAGAATGTGTGCGAACATTGCGTACGGATTTTGGAAGAAGAGAATCACCGTCAGCTCAGTATGTTCGTTATCTTGTGAAAAAAGTGAAAGAAACTGGCATCCTCATCGATAAACCAAAGCGTGAAAAGCCAAAAACAGTGCGTACACCCGAGAATATTGCTGCTGTGGCAGAAAGTGTGCGTGAAGCGCCATCAATGGCGCTTCCATGCGGCGCGGCCGTGTTGAACGAATTTTCGTTCACAGAAATTGAAGAGGAGGATATTGGCAACATTTGGTTTCAACAGGACGGCGCTACGTGCCACACAGCCGAAGCTACACTCGATGTTTTGCGCCCTGTTTTAAAAAAAAAAAAGTTATTTGGCGAACCCTTTATATAGGCTATAACTGTCATTTTACGGGTGAGATATCAAGTTGACATTCACGCATTATCAATATATTTTTAAGCGAATTCACTGTGAAAGTGTGGTGTTCACGAGAATATTTTCGTTTATTAACTACTAATTTTAATTAATAGGCTGACTGTCCTTTTTTTTTACAGTTTTTAATTCTAAACAAATCCCGGTATCAATAATCTAATAACTGTTTACTTTAAATAATAGAAAATAAAAATTGTAATGGATACGTAGGTCTACCCTCGCCCTTTTGTCTTAGACTGATAGACGATAGTGTTTCAAAAATCTTTTTCAAAGGCTTCGCAGGCAACTTATTTGAAACTGATGTAACCGATACTTGAGCAAGTACTCTTATACAAGTGTACTAACACAGAAACTGATACAGTAGAGACACTAGCAAAGCTTCATCATTAAAAGTATCGAAAAATACGAATATACTAACCATACATCAGTGATCGACAGGCGTATACAACTGGGATGGGCAGCATTTGGAAAACTAAAGTACATTTTTAAAGCGAAAATTCCGCAACGTCTTAAAACTACGGTGTTTAACCAATGCATCCTCCCTGTATTAACTTATGGCGCAGAGACGTGAAATCGAACAGCAAGTCTTACCCATAAATAAACGTCATCTAGCGTGCTATGGAGAGATCCAAGAGAGGAGTGTCGCTATATCAACGATAGACAACTTCTTCTTCTATATAATGGGCAAATCAGACCTATCCTTGAATACGGCAGTCACTAAAATACCTTCTAAACTTAATTGACTCAGTTCGAAGAAGAGCAATTCGTTTGATAAACGATGACACTCTTACATCTAACCTGCAATCAATGGAACACAGGCGTAAGATTTTTTTTTTGGGGGTCTTCGGCCCCTGGGCCGGTCGCCTTGTACCTGCGCTCCTTGGGAGCACTAGGCACGCAGAGGCGTAAGATTGGTTCACTTAGTCTTTTCTACAGTTGTAACCACGGTCGCTGCTCTTCGGAATTTAGAGAACTAATTCCTCCTGCACCCACCCACAACCGACAAACTCGTCGTACACTTGCCGAACATACATACACGGTTAATGTGTGTCGACCAAGAACTGGCAGTTTCCAAAGCTCCTTCCTTAATGCCACCGGTAAGCTATGGAATGCTCTTCCAGCGTCTGTTTCTTCCTTCCTACAATCTGGATCTCTTTAAGAAACAGATAAATATACACTTGCAATCTCCCCAACCCACACACAAACACGAACACAACACACGTTTTCCGCATGCAGCGTCGAGCCTCCCTGGCTGAGCGTCATAGAGTGCACTGGTTTTGACCAGCTGTGCTCTCCTGCGTGTGATTAAATAAAAAAATTATATAGGTGTCGTTTTTCATACTAAATAAATAGCAAAAAAATATTTGAAAACATTAACTTTAAAAATGTCCCGTTTTTTGTAAATAAAAAATGATCACGTTATACTCCCATATGACTATGTTGTGAATATTCGCAACAATATTCCGAGTATTGATATCGGGTTACTCGCATATTCAGAACGAAGTGAAATCCAATACTCGGTATTACGTCGTAGAATAACTATTTGTTTTTGATAAATAAACACGTACAGGAAAATACTGCTATATCTCATCCATTCAAATACTAAGACACTTACCATTCATATAAAAATTAGCATTAAAGTCAACCGTGCTATAACACCATTTTTTATGTCACGGAGATTTTTCTTTTATGTTTGCAGCGTTTTTTTTTTTTATGTAAACACAAAGAGGAGTATACCGCCAAACTGTGATGATCAGTATCTGAAAACATCGATAGCCCGTGTGTTGCCCAGCATTAGGTCTTGAGATGTGCAGGTTTTTGGGCACATGGAGCAGGATCTTGGTGTGAGGCGGTCTGCAGGTCTCCACAGTCGCACGATAGTGACTCTCCCTGCTAAAGCAATCCCCACCGCTCGAGGTTGTCCATTGTTCTACCAACTCCCGTACTTAATCTGTTCAGGGATTTCCTGGTCTGCCAGTCAAGGTTCTTACCAGTTGGGAGGCCTTCTTTTGGAGTAATGAAATCCTCTGATGCGACTTGTTGCCAGAGCTCTAAGTCTCTCATTTTCAGGGCCGGATGTGATATTGTGTGGATCTCAGAAAGCTGCTTCGCGACTTCAGTCTGGGTGTTGGGGGTATCCGATTATACAATCAGTGGGACGGTTAGTTGATTGCCTTACGCATTTCTTCAGTGCATATGACTTTGCGTGTTATGTTTGGTGGTGCCATACCAGCCGAGGGGTATAGTTTTGAAATGCGTGTTGGTTTGAGGCAGCCTGTGACGACTCTGCATGCATCATTCAGGGCAGTATCCACTTGATTACAATGGGCTGATCGATCCCATACTGGTGCCGCATATTCTCCGGCTATACGTTATAGCTATAGTAAGAATTTTTTTTTGGTAAATACTAAGTATCACGTTAAATTTTTTAGTGTATAGCTTTTGAAGCATTAACGTCACGTAAATATATATTAAATATTTCGATACAAGTATTAAAATTCCTTCTGCAAATATCATTTTCAAGGGCTCGTGTATGATAATGTTGGAATGCCAAATATTAGAAATGTGACGTGAATTTATTATCGGTTCAATTTATTCCGTCATACTCGCAAAAGGTAGCTGTACGTTTCCGAAAACCATTCTCCCACGACACGATGATAAAAAATTGCCCCATAAATCTCCATAAGATCCCCTTCCGGAGATTACCCCCCCTTAAAGGAGGGTATAAGCTTAAGGGTAATAAAGGAGAAAATTCAAAGTACTTGATTGTGATGCAAAAGATCTTGAGTTCGATCCACGTGAAAGTCAATTTACAAAGGAACACCGTTATTTCGTTCTCGCTTTTTACGTTTTTTCGCATATTTTGTTCATATTACAGGACATTTTTTTTATGTAAGCACATGTCAATATTGAATTGCTATCATTATAAGCATTATATTATATTTATATACCGGCGGGTATAGATCAATGGTCAAAGCGTTTGTTAAATACCCGCGGTTGGTGTGAATTTGATCCCTCACCCGTAAAATGCCAGTTATAGCCTATTAATCAAAATTGGTAGTAGTCGAAAGTCGTCCCGTGAAGACCACCCGTTCATAAAAAAATCATATAAGAAAAAGGATGATGCGTGAATCTCGGGCTGTAGTCTATGACGTTGGCGGATCAACACTCCACATGCAGCGCTAAGCCACATGCAACATGGTAAGCGTAATATAATTCCACGGATGAGACTTCAGAACCACTATCACAATCTGTCGGTATTCTCATGTATGTGCTTAAATAAAAAAATAAGTGTCATTGAGGGGATCCCCGTCAGCGTATGTTGTGTGTATTATGCGAATGCGATGAGGCGATGTTAAAATTAAAGTGAACTAGTCAAATAAATTTTAAATGTGGTTCTCGACGAGTTCCTTATAGATAGTGATAGCGATTCTGAAGTCTCATTTGTGGAATTCTATGACGCTAACCATGGTGCATATGGCTAAGCGCTGCATGTGGCGTGTTGATCCGCCAACGTCATAGACTACAGCCCGAGATTCACGCATCATCCTTATTATTACAGTAATTTACTATGAACGAGTTGTCTTCACGGGACGACTTTCTTGTACCACCAATTTTAATCAATAGGCTATGACTGTCATTTTACGGGTGAGGGATCAAATTAACACCATGGGGGTATTTTAGAGCTCAGTAATCGATTGAAAAATCCTTTTTTTTTAATCTCCGTCGGGGATCGAACCCACGACCGTTGGCTTGCAAAGCAAACGCTTTGACCATTGAGCTATACCCGCCGGTATATAAATATTTATATTAGGGTTATAATGATAGCAATTCAATATTTACATGTTTTTTTAAATTATTAGAAGGATTAGAGAATAAAACAGTTGCCGAAAAATATTATAAAACAGAGAATTCATATTTTTTTAGTTCGAGGGTTACTTTCAGGCTTTAGAATATTCCCCTAAGGTAGTCCCCGAAAGCATTACTCCCTTATCCCTGCACTCCCCAAAGCCGCTCCTCGTAAAAACAAACGGGGTATAAAAGCATAAATATGCTAATTGAGTGCTTCTTCAGTTCCCGCCTCAAGCAGTTTAATACAATTGGCGACATGATCGAAAAAAGAAATGACAATATGATCTAGAATTTATTTTCAGTAAGTATGGACTTATACATATTATCCATGTTCCATATTGGATAAAACTAAAGCCATGATAAATAGTCATATTTCCCAGACTTTTGACCCAATTTCCATAGGAGGAACACAAATACTGGTTGTTAACGACAATACCTATCTGGGATAAAGAACGAAGTAACTTCTCAAAAGAAATCGACAAGCGTATACAACTGGGATGGGCAGCATTTGGAAAAAACTAAAGTAAAGAGTTTAAAGCGAAAATTCAGTCATGTCTTAAAACTAAGGCGTGTAACCAATGCATCCTCCCTGTATTAACTTATGGCGGAGAGACGTCAAATCTAACAGCAGGTCTTAACCATAAAATAAAGGTCACCCAGCGTGCTATGGAGAGATCCATGCTCGCAGTGTCGCTAAAGGAGGAAATACGCAGAAGAACTCAAATAGTGGATGCTACCCAACGAATAGGCACACTCAAGTGGCAATGGGCAGGACATATATGTCGAAGAGACGACGGTCGATGGGGAACATAAGCATTGGAATGGTGCCCAAGAACTAGCAAAGGAAGCATTGGCTGACCCCCTGCAAAATGGAATGACGACATAAGACGGATAGCGGGAGCGGCCTGGAGGCGGAAGGCGGAGGATCGAAGAGGATGGAGACTCATGCGGGAGGCTTACGTTCAACAGTGGACGGATACAGGCTGATGATGAAAATAAAGCAACGTTTTCAATTTAATTTTTATAAACTTTGTATATTTCTTTTATTTTTCTTATGTGTCTTTTGTGTTTCACCATGGAGCAATCGTTCCGGTACTTACCGCCTAATAAATAATGTAATGCTATGTGATGTCGAATGCCCAGGTGTCTATATAATGATATTTATGTATCAAGTACATAATGTTGGTCTTCAAAGGAGCCGCAGCGCAGGCGCGTGCTTCAATACTGGACTTGCAACGCAAGACTGGCTTTTTGGAGTATGTCCATGGACGTATCACAACAATCACGAAGAATGACAAAAAAACGCGTTGATCGCTTCTAATAAACATTTTATAATACATATATAAATCTAATTATACTTATTATTTTGTATGAACTATATAAATATACAATGGAACCTCTCATAAGTAATTCGCATAACGAGCAACAAAAAAAAAGGGAACAATTGCTCAATTAACGAGTGACATTTCACATGACGAGTGACGCAGAAAGGGGATTTCACATAACGTATGACGCACTTGTGAGCCGGGACCTCCGCGTTATTGCGTCAGTCTGTGTTTAGCACTCGTACCGTTAGCATGTTATTGACGCATGTGATTACACATTTTTGTAAACTTATGTTCAGACATTATATGCATATATTATATATTGATAACGCAGTGTCACATTTTCACTAAATTTTAAAGAGTCGGCTAAAACAAATGTCTGTAGACAGTTTTCTAGTACAAAATTATTAATTATTGTAATGTTTTTATCCAGGTTGTTACGATCTTTAACAATTTATAAGCATGTAATTTTATTTGAATAAATATTTTTTTTAAAAAATGCATGGAACGCATTGTCGTGTTTTACATTGATTTATATGGGGAAATTAGTTTCGCTTAACGAGTGTTTCACATAACGAACAAGATTCTGGAACGAATTATGCTCGTTATGAAAGGTTCCACTGTATGTGTATCTAAAAATATGGCTGATTGGGTATTGAACAACCCACCCAATCCTGCTGAAAACATTCAAAGATTTAAGAAAATACGCCAATGGTTTTGAAAGTACTTTGTAAGTAGGAGTATTTAATGTTGATTCCTTGATTGTAGCAAGGCGGTACCTTTTATGGATGATGCGCTCCTTAATTGCTTCAAGTTACATTCGGGACTCACTGCTAATTTGACTTCTACAAATACATATATATATAAAAATAGTAAAAGTGCGATCACTGATTGTAGGTCAGAACAACACGCACAACGCATTAATATTATTATGAGGTTCAAGAGCACGTGTCTCTAGCTCACGATAACATATAGCGCAGCACGAGCGAAACGCTACGTTACATAAATATTAACAACAGCATGATGTAGTCCTTGCTGGCTGGTACCGAAATCCTCGATATACAATCTTTCGTCTCTTATTTATGTTCGCTCGTCTTACATTTGTGTCGCCGTATTGTCATTTTAGACAAGTCCGCTCACGGCTGTGTTAGTTATATACATCGCCACTCGAGCAGCGCTGGGCGAGAGCCGCAGCGCAGACGACCCTGCGGAGCCAGTTGTGTCCCGCTCTTCGGCGAGAGCATATTTTATTGTGGCTCGGCTTACTGCCGTGACTAGGTCTGGGCTACAAGCTTGTAGAGTTTATCATAAATATACGCGCTAGAGAATGTCAAAGTTCGATAAGGAAAGCCGAGACTATGACTGAGTTCGATCTTTTCAAATGTAGAGTATAGTAGTACACCAGAGTCGTCACAGGTTGCCACAAACCAACACCCATTTCAAAGCTATACCCCTTGCCTGGTATCGCACCACCAAACATAACACGCAAAGTCATATGCGCCGAAGAAATGCGTAAGGTAATCAACTAACCGTCCCACTGATTGTATAATCGGATACCCCAACAACCAGACTGAAGTCGCGAAGCAGCTTTCTGAGATCCACACAACCTCTCAATCCGGCCCTGAAAATGAGAGAATCCAGCTCTGGCAACAAGTCGCATCAGAGGATTTCATTACTCCAAAGGAAGGCCTCCCAACTGGCAAGAACCTTGACGTGAGGACCTGGAGGAGTTGGTAGAACAAAGGACAACCTCGAGCGGTGGGGAATGCTTCGGCAGGGAGAGTCACTATCGTGCGACTGTGGAGACCTGCAGACCGCCCCACACCTAAGATCCTGCTCCATGTGCCCAACAAGCTGCACATCTCAGGACCTAATGCTGGACAACACACGGGCTATCGATGTTGCCAGATACTGAGCAAAAATAATTTAACGTCGCTGGCACGAAGAAGAAGAATAGTAGTAAATCGTAATGGCGGTGCGTGGAGTCTTCAACCGTGACAGTCACGGGCCATGGAATCGTTACCGAAGAACTGTTTTAACACCAATGCATGCAAAGGTATACCACATTCTACCACATACACCACATATACTCGGACGCTATTTTCTCATATGTGGGAAAGGCAACGCTAGTTTTATATATTATATATTGTGAAGGTGGACCTGGCAGTTTTTGAGAATGCCGCAGGAGATCATAAATTACAGCTGCCTTTTTCGTCAAGCCCCTGGGCTCGCGACGTCCTGCAAGCCGTCGAAAACTATACATAGAATGTCCCTGGCGAGATGTGGAGCTGACTTGGGATGAGGCAAAGAAAATGGCGGCTGACAGAGCTTCGTGGTGGCGGTTCGTAAATGCCATATTTTTTTACTATACGTTCAGTGAGTATTCAAAATTAAAATACGAGGTCTTCTGCTTGCAGTTGAATGTATTTGTACTTATTCAATACACAATGCATCTGCAACATAAATGCATTCGACCCGCATCTCTTCCATAATGATAAATGCAATTACATACATTGTAGTGTTCAACTATAGATGGGTGCGGTGTTTGCACGACAGGACCTAGCCATGGTATCAACAGTCCTGACATAGGAATCATAACAGAACTGACTACATGTAAGGTTACCTCCATCTACAAACTACAAAACACACCATTTAAATAAAACAAATTTAGTTACTTACTGATTTTTAAAATTGATGTCAAAAAGAGCTGTTCTACTTACCTGTAAAAAAAGAAAAAGAAAAATTAAAAAAAAAATATATATATATTGATATCCTCCTCGGGTATTTAGGACATCGGTTTACTGGATGAAGGATGCAGGATCAGGTTCACAATACAAACACTTGTTTCTGTTTCACATATTACTCGTTTATTCGTCAATAACGTCGCCCGTTATAGGGCCGCCCTTAGGCGTTCCTATCACGATGCTAAGCGAGTTCCAACTGCCTGCCCGCTCTCACATTTCGTTTATTTACAGTCGCACATCAGTGACTCTTCCTACTAAAGTACTGCCTTCTTGAGGTTGTCCTTTATTCTACCGACTTTGGTTCTTAACCTGTTCAGGGATTTCCAGGTCCGCCAGTCAAGGTTATTCCCAGCTGGGAGGCTTTCCTGTGGGATAATGGAATCTTTTGATGCTATTTGTTGCCAGAGCCGAAGTCTCTCAGTTTCATGCCCGGGTGTGAGAGAGGACTCACGACCTATAGTCCCTAGGAAATCCGTTCAACGACTCATCGGTAACGACGTGGGGCGCACTAGACGTCTGGTGCACGGGACATTTGGCGCACGGGACAACTGGTGCACTGGCTATCTCGCTAACCTAACCTTAGATAACCTAAGGATTTGTCCAGTGATCGTAGAGTCCAGCGATCCATGAGGTTCCCGTGGGGGTAATGAAATCTTCTGATGCGATTCGTAGCCAGAGCTGGAGTTACTCATTTTCAGAAAGCTGCTTGGCGACTTCATTCTTCATTTATAGTACCAGACATATGATGATGATATGTTAATTATTTTTCATAAATATATCTACATTTCCTGGTTAGCGTACTCGTATAAGCACATATTTGTAGTAACGTTATTAAATGCAAGAAAAGGCACTGAGTGTTACAAAACATTAAACAAAAAGTAAATATGGATACTTGAATATAAAATAAGATAACAGTCTTCTTGAGATTTAAGCGTTTATCTCAAATAAACTGCACCGAGATAAAAAGATAGATAAAATGCATTCCAACGGGTAAAAGACACGGTTGATCTCTTCACAAATAGAAGCCACTCGGTTATATCAGTCGCCATTGTTAGTGCTTTCTCCCAAGACATCTCTCTGCACTCGAAAGTTCATAGAAAAAATGCCAACTGACGATTTACCGTGACATCAGCACGATGTAGCGCTTGCTGACTGATACCGAAAACCTCGATAAACGATCTTTCGTCTCTTATTTCTGTTCGCTTGTCATACATGTATGTGTTGCCACGTTGACATCATGGACAAGTCCACTCACGGGTGTGTGAGTTATACAGTTTTGCCACCGACGGCGTTAGGGACCGACCACGGGCCGCACGAGTCAGTCGGTCCCCGTCCTTTAGCGAGACGAGGTCGCATTACGGCCGGCGGCGTGTTATTCCGCTTGGGTCGTTGTTTTTAAAGTCATTGAAATATACATGTCAATGTACATTAGAAAATGTATTTGTGTTGTTGTATGTACGATTGTATATATATATATTTAAGGTGGTATTACATGTGCATAGGCTCAGGTAACATGTCCACACACAAGCGCGATGGATTGATGAGAATGATGCAGCGGAATTACATTCATTAATCTTACAGAGAAGACAGAGCCATTCGATTTCAGCCTCGTCCAAAAAAACGTTAAAAATATTTTCAACATTTTTTTGTATACATGTGTTTGTGTTTACTCCTTCATTAAATCTGAATCTTTAAAACGAGGGTATTCGGTCCTAAGGGGCGGCTCAACCAAACCAACGACACGCGTTAATCAACATAACGTCCAATATTGCTAAACTTATGTGATCGATTTCACCACGCTTATAATTAAGACAATAAATTATAAGACAATGACTTATTATCGCCGTTATTAAATTATGTTGACATCTCCCGTTTTTCAAAGAAGGACTTCATATCGCCGGGATCGTCATTGGGACGCGTGGTGAAGGGATGAGGAGCAGAAGAGCAACAATTTAAGAAAAAAAGATTGACAAATTTCGGTATTCTGCCCGGGCCACCGACAATGATCAATCTCCGTCAAGACCCGGGACGAAAGTGAAACGGAACGCGCCGTAACACACACAGCGTCCTCCGATCAGCCCTTTGAAGAACTACCTGCTGTCACAACAAGCAAAAGGGCGACGCCAAGCCTTTTCTTATAATATTAAAATTATTTATTTATGCATGTCCGAGGAGCGAACAATAATAAGAGACGAAAGATCGTTCATCGACGCTTTTCGGCACCAGCCTGCATGGGCTATATCGATCAATATTTAAAAATGAGTTTATATAAAATCAACCCATCTATTACGTTTTCATAAGACCGATGCTTCCGAGCCCTGAACCATTTTACTAGCATCAAGTCAATCCAAAATAACAATATAGAAGGGACCGTTTAATGGAAAATCACCGCAAGCACCTCTTATCCCTTTCGCATCGATTGTCGGCATATGCCGTCATAAGATTCCCCGACCGTTGACATCGTTTGACTTGATAAATAGTTTTTCTACTTTCTTAGAATAGCTACTTTCAGTACTTATTGTGACATCTACGGTAGGAAATTGGAACTGCAGTCATTCCCTTTATCAACCTACATGTATTATTTACAGGAATCTGTGATGTAAATAAATATCGTAAGGTTTCTTCACAGGAGCGATTTTTCTGTAAGCCACATGTGCCAATGCCACCACAAGTTATAAAATGAACGTTTTTTTAATATAATAGTTTTTTATGCATCATCTGATAGCTACAGGATACAATAACCAATGTGAAAATAGACAAGATAAGTCTTCTTCTTCGTGTCAGCGACGTCAAATTATTTTTTCCCAATATCTGGCAACATCGATAGCTCGTGTGTTGCCCAGCATTAGGTCCTGAGATGTGCAACTTGTTGGGCACATGGAGCAGCATCGTAGGTGTGAGGCGGTCTGCAGGTCTCCACATTCGCACAATAGTGTCTCTCCCTGCCGAAGCATTCCCCACCGCTCGAGGTTGTCCTTTGTTCTACCAACTCCGGTTCTTAATCTGTTTAGGGATTTCCAGGTCGGCCAGTCAAGGCTCTTGCCAGTTGGGAGGCCTTGCTTTGGAGTAATGAAATCCTCTGGTGCGATTTGTTGCCAGAGTTGGAGTCTCTCATTTTCAGGGCCGGATGTGAGAGGTTGTGTGGATTTCAGAAAGCTGCTTCGAGACTTCAATCTTGGTGTTGGGGGTATCTGATTATACAAGCAGTGGGACGGTTGGTTGATTGCCTTACGCATTTCTTCGGCGCATATGACTTTGCTTCTTATGTTCGGTGGTGCGATACCAGCCAAGGGGTATAGTTTAGAAATGGGTGTTGGTTTGAGGCAGCCTGTGACGACTCTGCATGCATCATTCAGGGCAGTATCCACTTGATTACAGTAGGCTGATCGACCCCACACTGGTGCCGCATATTCTCCAGCTGAGAAACAAAGTGCTAAAGCTGAGGTACGAAGAAGGGGTGGTTGGGCTCCCCAGTGAGTGTTGGTCAGTTTGACCAACAAGATAAGTACATTTATGCTTTAAATACCAGTTTTATAATTGACAGTATAATTTGTATTCAAACCGAGCCGTAATGAAAGGGTTAAA
Organism: Glossosoma conforme; assembly: GCA_022606575.1. Classification (NCBI taxonomy): domain Eukaryota; kingdom Metazoa; phylum Arthropoda; class Insecta; order Trichoptera; family Glossosomatidae; genus Glossosoma; species Glossosoma conforme. The sequence continues at coordinate 193,991 of JAGTXR010000208.1, read as the reverse complement.
AACAAGCGTGCGTTATAGCAGGGTTAACCGTAAAATGTAGATACAGTGTTTTAAGAGTGAGCTATAGTCTGGTGCCGTGAAGAACAATACTTCATCAGTTCCTCGGCCATCCTTCAAAATAGCAATCTGATAAGTGCAGAACCAATGGAGGAACGATCAAGTTAATGCTATAGCATTTATTCTGAATGTACCTGCGCCTACTTCACACATTTAACAGTCAATAAATGGTGTGTATGCACTCAAGTAGTGGATGCTTCCCAACGAATAGGCACACTCAAGTGGCAATGGGCAGGACATATCTGTCGAAGAGACGACGGTCGATGGGGAAGAAAAGTATTGGAATGGCGCCCAAGAACTGGCAAGCGAAGCATTGGCCGACCCCCTACAAGATGGACTGACGATATAAGAAGAATAGCGGAAGTGACCTGGATGCGGAAGGCGGAGGATCGAAGACGATAGAGACTCATGCGGGAGGCCTACGTTCAACAGTGGACGGACACAGGCTGATGATGCTGATGATGCTGATGATGATGCACTCCCAGATCGGAGCATATTTTTTTATGTAAACACATACAGGAGAATACCGACAGATGGTAATAGTGAGGCTGAAGTCTCATCTGTGGAATTACATGACGCTTATGTGCACATGGCTAAGCGCTGCATGTGGAGTGTTAATCCACCAATTTCATATACTACAGCCCGAGATTCACGCATCATACTTATTATTACAAGAATTTACTATGAATGGGTGGTCTTCACGGGACGACTTTCGTCTACCAACAATTTTGATTAATAGGCTACGACTGGAATTTTACGGGTGAGGGATCAAATTCACACCAACCGGGATATTTCAGAACTCAGAAATCAATTAAAAATTATATAAAAAATTTAATCTCCGTCGGGGATCGAACCCACGACCTTAGGCTTGCAAAGCAAACGCTTTGACCATTGAGCTATACCCGCCAGCAAATGGACACCATAAGCCTGTCAACTATCATCAAGAATAGCCGCAGTATTATTTGATTTATTTCCATTAAATTTAAATTATTCATATTTTAAAAATGGCATATTTTGGTAGATTTTGTAATCGGTTTTTGGGTAAAATAAAAAAATAACTATTTTTAATAAGTAAACGATAAAAAGGAGAACGAAATAACAGGGAAATAACCAGAATTTTTATTAATTAAATTAACCATTAGGTACTGGAGAACTCTGCGAAATGCCTAATGGTCACAGGTTCGATGAAAGGAAAATCGGCCAGACGGCCAATATAGACAGGGACCGAATGTTGGCCGGAAAAAGCTAACACCCAGCTGACGTCATCAGGTCAAGCTGGCTAGGGCACTCTATTGCCCTGGGGGTAGTAAATGCTCTCCTAAGGCGGATGAACCTTTATTGTCAACGGCATTACGATGTGGAAATAAAGGGGAAAATACCACATTAAAGGTCCAAAAGACATCGGCAAAAATCATCGCAACTTGAACGAGATGCAAGATTTTGTTGCTGCAAACCAATCCACCTGATTGATACTACGAAGAAAAACCAGAAATAACCACTGTATACGGTTGCATTGGCTTTTAGTGAGATGCCAAGATTCACAGCTATATGAATGAGACAATGTTTTCATATATTTTGGTCGTCGTTGAACGTCCCCCGCTATTAACAGTACAAAGTTGTTTTACCTTATTCGTTTTAAGGTAATACATCCTGAAGCTGACTCTCCGGGCAATGGCTGACCAGAACAAGCCTTTAAGCCATCCGCTTCGAGCCATTTAAGCCATCTTTCGATCGTTGACCATTGAGAAACGTCAAACGGTAGAAGCCGAGAAAGAGACATAGAAGCAGCTTTAATAACGCACAAACGGAAAAGATTAAACCAGTATATTACAAACAAACATCCTCCTCTATCTCAAAAAGGTTGTTATTCAGCCGCGAGGTGAGATGGCAGGATTAGAAGCAGATTGATAACACAATTTTTTTCAGAAGCACATTCACATATGTTTACGATAAAACTTTACAAAATTTACAGCTCGACCTAGTCATTAGGCCGAGCCACAATACAATATGCTCTCGCCGACGGGCGGGACACAACTGGCGTGATGGGCTGTCGCACCGGCGCTACAAGCGGCGGTCTATATAACTAGTCCCAATATGGCGGACACATAAATGTATGACCAGCGAACAGAAATAAGAGACGAAAGATTGTATACTGAGGTTTTCGGTAGTTTTAACGTAAATACATGTCAATGTGCTTCTGCAAAAGTCTTTTTTTTTGCTGCCCTGCTCATCATCATGCCCTCAGGTGAGGAGTAACACCTTTTTGAGAGAGAGGAGGATGTTAAAGTATATCTAGATTATCGCTATTACAGCAGGTATAAGCTACGCGATCTGTCGCAGCGGTCAGCGATCTTTTATTGCGATAAAGCCTCTCTCTAGTTGCCTGCAGACTGTTTCTTGACAGGCATCGGCGGACGGCAGAGTTCGTTACTTTACACCAAATAAGGATAGACAAGTTTATGGGGCAGTTAACAAAGAGGTGTGTTCAATGCAATACGAGAAAAATCTGCCATCGTCTTCGTATAACCGTTCCATTTATAGAACATATGATCACCAGTAATTCCTCTATTTGTCAAGGCTTAGATACCGTCGGGCTGATCAACCGAACTCCTTAAAAACGCTGATGATTGAACACCCAAATATTTCTCTGATACTACAGCAGCAGTCTATGCAAGTTCGCGGGCTCTTGCCCTGGAGGCTCCCGTGAACCATTTATGTTCCCATGTGGACCTCCGGGTGCAGGTGTTCTAGGACAAGGCATAGACAATCTAAGCAAACAGAACTGTGAAACGACAATTTGTGGTGTGCATATGCTAAATATAAACATAAAGTTGGCTGCCGTATTCGAGAACTGATCGCAAATCAGTATGTTCAGTTAACTAGTTTCCGGTCGATGTTTCCACGATAAGAAGTAGAATTTCAACATGATGAGCGGTTTTATAAATAAGCTTGAATGTATTCATTGAACCTCCCTATTGAACCTTTGGCCGCTGCATTAAAGACGTCTGCTGCTGTCAAGTTACTTTCTCCAACTGCTGTGAAATTGACGGGTGAGAACTTGCGCCGGTATATGCCTGGTTCAGTTTAGCACGCACGTAATGGCAAGCGACATATGCACGGATCGATTGCATGTCAGATCAGAAAATAGCAAAAAATACTAATTTTTTGAATTATCTAATATTTTTTAACAAATTGATATACACATACAAATTTACAGAAAATATTGTCTTCAATAACATTTCTTTCGTCAATATCGGAGAAAAAGAAACGGTAGACGCTGGGATTCGAACCGCATTCGAAACGTTTAGAGCGAAAATTTAAAGATAAAATTCCTTAATATCTTAAAGAAAGAAGACGTTTAACCAATGCATCTTTATATTATTAACTTTTGGCGCAGAGACGTGAAATCTAACAAGTCTTACACATCAAATAAAGGTCACCTAACGAGCTATGGAAAGATCCATGAGAGGTGTCTCTAAAAGATATAATCCAAAATGAGGATATCCGAAAAAGAACTCAAGCAGTGGAAGCTACACATCGAATAGGCAAACTCGAGTGGCAATATCTGTTGAAGAGACATGTGTAAATGAGGAAGAAAAGTGTTAGAGCGGCATCCAAGAACTGGCAAACGAAGCGTTGACCGTTCAAGGTGGACTGATGACATCAGAAGAATAGCAAGAGGTGCATGTATGCGGAAGGCGGAGGATCGAAGAGGATGGAGACTCATGCGGGAAGCCTACGATCAAAAGTGGAATAGGTCCAGGGGCTAGGTCCTCTTTCGGGGCAATACAAATATTCCCCTCAGTTGCGCTTCTCCACATGTTCAGCCGCAGGGTGGCCTCGGGTGTCTGACTGTATGAAACTTCTTCTTGATTTGAGCCGTGTAGTTGTCTTTTGATACCCAATCATAAGAGTAACCTTAAATGCCGTGGCTTTCATCTATTTACATTTTAGTATCGATTTTAGTGTCTGCTTTTTTCTACGTGATCTCAAAATTCAAAAATCAATTAAACAAGTTGAGAGAAACACACCATGGAGCCTATGCTCTAGTTATGTAACAATGGATATGAAAAATAAAAATATAAAAGCGTCAGTCGGTGTAAGGCTTCTTTGCTTTTAACAAAAGGTCGTAAGGGTGAGTGGCTTTTCAGCGCCATCTCTAGCAAACTACTTGAAATGCATTCCCACAGAAAGGAGCTCTCTGCGGTTTCCCTTTTATGTAAACACACGAAGAAGAATACCGACAGACGGTTATAGAAAGAATTACATGTGAAATTTAATTATGTATACTAAAATAGATTGATTGATTGATTGACAGTTTATTTATTTTCCTTAAATGACATTACAAAATAGGTAACATTTCAATGCGTCATTAAAGTAGATACAACCATAAGTGTGGCGATGTAAATTTATTGACACATTAAGTGTCAATGACCTCACACTCAGAACTAGCGTCAGGAGACTCAAGGTAAATAGCTTGACTTGTAACAACAAAAACCCCGTCATAAGTATATCATGATTGACACACAAATAACAAGGCATTATTGTCACAAAATAAAACGTCCAATATTTTGGTTCTATAAACGCCAGCACTGAATCTGAAGTAATATAACACTAAAGATGTCAATATCTTCACTTAACCTGGTTTCAACCACTGTTCACTGCGATTCTTTCGTCTTACACGTATCCAGGGTTGAACGATGGTCTTTTCAGGCCACACTTCAGGCTCCATGAGAGACTCTAGCGAAGTCGCGATGACCCCGACTTTGAAAGAAGTTGACAGCGTCCGTCTGCTGATAATCCTCCTGATGGTCATCCAAGATGTATCAAATAGGGCATAAGTTTATAATACGCAAAGGTTCTGTTGCTTAAAATCTAAAAAAAAACGCACTTTAAGAGTACAACTCAGTACGGAAAAGTTCTATTGCTAAAAATCTAAGAACCTGATGAAAAAAATGATGAAAATGATGAGATCTGCATAAGTTAGTCCTACGAGAGAGTTCAACTCCAAAATAAACACATATAAAGGACCATTATAAAGGGTCCGCCAAATAACTTTTTTTTTTTTAAACGGGGCGCAAAACATCGAGTGTAGCTTCGGCTGTGTGGCACGTAGCGCCGTCCTGTTGAAACCAAATGTTGCCAATATCCTCCTCTTCAATTTTTGTGAACAAAAATTCGTTCAACATGGCCGCGCCGCATGGCCAACATTCACGCACACTTTCAGCCACAGCAGCAATATTCTCGGGTGTAGGCACTGTTTTTGGCTTTTCATGCTTTGGTTCATCGATGAGGATGCCAGTTTCTTTCACTTTTTTCACAAGATAACGAACATACGGAGCTGACGGTGATTCTCTTCTTCCAAAATCCGTACGCAATTTTCGCACACATTCTGCAACATTACCATGATTTTCAAACTAATGTCGCAATATTTCCCAGCGTTGTTCAAGCGTATACACAACCATATTCGTTCAGCGGAAGGATAAAACTAATTATCTGTCAAATCAGACATGAGCTAAGTGTTACCATTCACGAAATAAGCACTAGTTGAAAAAAAAACGTTAGATGGCGGACCATATATATTATAAATCGTGAAATACGAAATAATAACATATACATAATGTCTTTTTTTACAGTTAAATACAATTTTGATTTGACACTTTTTTGTACATTTTAAACTTGACTTTTTGCATGCAAGTCGGGTCTTTTATCCCTTTGGTCTTTTCGTTAGGGGTTTGGCCGAGGGGAAGGCCGAAGTGGGCACATAATGCATTATTACTTCGAAGTTGAACGAAAGTGTTCTTAGCGCACAAAGCGCGGCGGATCTCTTCAAGTAAAAGCATTGATGCAGCCCGCATTTTAGGTCACTCGGTACTTCACTTGCAAGTAACACCCTGCAGTATGTACTCTACTGGCTAATAATATTGTTACATTACACTAACCATCAGCAAAAGCCAATTTAGCCGTATAATAGGTTGTCAAAGCAGATTCCCTGCGTAGAATACTAGAATACAGACTGATTATAAATAACTCAAAAGCCCCGAAAGAGGACCTAGCCCCTGGACATGACCAAGGGTGGAATATATGGAGGTCCCTTAACAGACTTCGGACCGGAGTATGCAAGACAAGGACACAAATGAGGGCCTGGCAGTTTTACAGCGGACCGACTGAATGTGACTGCGGCGTGGAGCAGACCCTGTCACACCTTCTGGAGTGTGCGCTGTGCCCGAATAGCTGCACCCAGGTAGACCTGATGATGGCCAGAAGTAACGCCATCGACGTCGCCCACTTCTGGGCAGACAGGATCTGACCCTGTTGTTTCCGACACGATTATATATATATACTCAAAATGAATCGACAGGCGTCTACAACTGGGATGGGCAGCATTTGCAAAACTTAAGTACATTTTTAAAGCGAAAATTCCGCAATGTCTTAAAACTAAGGCGTTTAACCAATGCATCTTCCCTGTATTAACATATAGCGCAGAAAATTGGAAACTAACAAGAAGTATTACCCATCAAATAAAGGTCACTAAGCGTGCTACGGAGAGATCCATGCTCGGAGTGTCGCTAAAAGATAGAAAATTCGAAAGGAGAAAATACGCAGAAGAACTCAAGTAGTGGATGCTACAGAACGAATAGGCACACTCAAGTGGAAATGGGCAGGACATATCTATCGAAGAGAAGACAAGTATTGGAATGGCGCCCAAGAACTGGCAAACGAAGCATTGGCCATCCCCCTACAATAAGGACTGACGACATAAGAAGAATAGCGGGAATGACTGGATGCGGAAGCCGGAGGATCGAAAAGGACGGAGACTCATGCGGGTGGCTTTCGTTCAACATTGGACGGACACAGGCTGGTGATGATGCTAATAATGTTGTGAATTGTCAAGTATGTAATCGAATGAAAGGCGCGGTTTGGTTGCCCCACCCTGTTGTACCTCCGCTTATAATAATAGTGATTTGTAATCTAATACGTTGTCGCATATCGTTAAGTAGAATATCGCCACAAAACCGCATATAGTCCGATCCTTTGTCGTCTCATATTTGCACCAACTAGGGCATTATACTCATACAAGTTTCTAACATGAAGGTTTACATTTCTAAACGGGTAAGAAGAATACTATATATAATATGGATTAAATATTTATTAGAAAAATATTTTATTTTTTCAATATTCTAATCTCCTTTTATAGATCATTGACTATAGTACAATTCATTCAGAAAAATATCGGCAGAAGCGGGATGCTAACCGCGGGCCTTGGAACCAACCTTTTGCACAGGTGTTTATATGCCGCTTAGCCACCTCGGCTATTTCTTTGCCTGAGCGGACACGCATTAGAACTTGTATTTATATCATTGTTATCATCGTATGAAGATAGATGTCTCTATAGTATATATTCAGAGTATGTATATATATATTTTTTTATTATTCAATCAGTCAACATTTACTGTTTTAAAAGTTTAAGTTTAAAAGTTAAAGACTTACAAGAAGTTGTTTCTCATCCATTCAGTCTATAGTTCGGTTCTAGACCCGAGTGGTACTTACTAAATAAATAGACTGTCGGAAAGTAATAATATTAAATCCTGTGAATAAATGTTGACTGATTGAATAATAAAAAAATAATAATATACATACTCTGAATATATATATAGAGACATCTATCGTTATACGACGATAACAATGATATAAATACATCCCTTCTAACGCGCATCAGCTCAGGGAGAGAAATAGCCGAGAGGGCTAGGCGGTATATAAAGACCTGGGCAAAGGTTGGTTCCAAGGGATTTTTCTGAATTAATTGATGCGTATAAAGAATAGGATGTATAGTATGTGTATATTTAATTACTAATTACGATAAATTGTATTCTTTTGTAATAGAAGCTCCGCCGAGTCCACGCTATTTGTAAATTTGCATTTTTAAATAATTTGAATGAGTAACGTAAATAGTAAGCGAGTATAGCTAAGTGGTGAAAGCGTTTGCTTACCAAACCAAAGGTCGACGATTCGCTTCTCGACGGAGATTTAAATGTAAAAAAATATATATTAATAAAATATATGAGCTCTAAAAAAATAGGTTGGTGTGAATTTGATCTCTCACGCGTAAAATGCCAGTCATAGCCTATTAATTAAAATATGTAGTAAACACGAAAATCGTCTTAAAAATGTATAATGCGTGAATGCCGAGCTGCAGTCTATGATGTTGGCAAATCATTTTTTTAATTTATACTTATGTGAGTAGGTTGTTTGTGGGTTTTTTGTTATTTTAGTTATAAGCTTAGAGAATGCTCGTTTTTTTTCACGTCTCACGCCTCGGAGGAACCACAGATGCCGGTCTCGTGTGGAGCACCGATCACTCAAGTGGCTGCCGGTCGTTAATCTCCACCGATGCAGTGCTCGCGGACCGGCTCACAATGCAATGCGCCCGGACCGGTATTGGAACATGGAAGCCGAGCCTTGCCGGGTACTGTTGTCTCCACTCGACCACCGGAGAGCGCGTAAAGGTACAGGATGGCACAAAGAAACATCCAACGGTAACCATCCATGCGATTGACGTTCATCAGGCATTCTGGGACATGTGTAAGTCTTTCATTAAAATTCGCTGTAATATCCGTATGGTGATGCCCAATTGCGTGGCCGGTCATCTGCTTGAAGTTGTTCTCAGCAACATGGGCAGCCACGAAATTTTCTATAACTTCTACGTTCCAGATAAGTACACCCGTGCTCGCAGCCATCCATTGTTTTTATATCCCAGTTGATGCTTGTGTAGCTTTGAGCGCTCAATTTAGTAGCTCCTAAATGGTCTACCAGCACACCTCGATCCTTTTCTTACATCCTTTTCCTCTTTTGTCGATGGTATTGTTCTCCTAGATCTCTGTGATCTTTGACACATATCATCTTCTTCTTATTTTATGTTTTTTTTTTCTCTTTTGTATGTATTGTATGTTTATGTATACTCTATGTTTCTTATTATTTGTACCTTGGAACTGTGTTTGTGTCAAATAAATAAATATCCTTGCAAGGTCTCCTGTGGTCTGTCTGTTCGAGTCGAGTGGCTAAGCGAATGTATGTCCAGTTTGCGCGATACGGTAAGGAAATCTGCGCTAACACCACCGACCGATTTCTGGTCAAAAAATCGACATGAATTTTCACGCTCTTACGGAATATAGAACAAGAATTATCATTGCTTGTTTGTCTAGTTCACAAAAGTGTCAAATATGATTGAGGTACGACGCCATTTGCAATTTTGTGCCTTCTTCTTCTTCGTGTCAGCGACGTCAAATAATTTCTGCCCAGTATCTGGCCACATCGATAGCCCGTGTGTTGCCCAGCATTATGTCTTGAGGTGTGCAGCTTGTTGGGCACATGGAGCAGGATCTTGGGTGTGAGGCGGTCTGCAGGTCTCCGCAGTCGCACAATAGTGTATCTTCCCTGCCGAAGCATTCCTCACCGCTCGAGGTTATGCTTTGTTCTACCAACTCTGGTTCTTAATCTGTTCAGAGATTTCCAGGTCCGCCAGTCAAGGTTTTTTCCAGTTGGGAGGCCTTTTTTTTTGGAGTAATGAAATCCTCTGATGCCCCCTGGACACGGAATCTCGGACTTCCTCCTCCGGCCAATCTTTACCCAACGACAACAAAACATTTTGCGCCATCCTGTAGCTACTCGCACATAAGATCGAAAAAAATCATGCTCTTCGTATTGAACAGAGATGCTTTACGAGTACGAAGGTTTGTTTCAGATATCTATGGTCTGTAAAAGAAGAGCGTTTATAGCTATGAAAACTCTGACGCGTCTATTGATTCAAAGCGCAATATCTGGGACTCGCAGCTGTACTCGATCAAAACAAATAAAAGTTTCAGATATCTCGGCGTACAGGTCACATAAAATGGCCTGCAGAAGGAGATTGCTTTCCGCTTTGCAACGCTGGAACGTATTTTAAATTTACGCGCAATGTATGGGACTCAACTCCATCAAAACGAAATACCAAACGAGTCATATATGGCGTAGCTCACCAAACGCCAATGCAGCCGTGTAATGGGTTACGAAAGCAGATATCTGCGTAGAATACTGGGGGTTTTTTAAAAGTAAACATACAGGTACAGGAGAATACCGACAGATGGTGATAGTAATTCTGAAGTTTTATCCGTGGAACTCTATGACGCTTACCATGGTGCGTATAACTAAGCGATGCGTGTGGAGTGTTGATCCGCCATCGTCATAGACTACAGCCCGAGATTCACGCATCGTGCTTCATTATTGCAGGAATTTACTATGAATTGGTGGTCTTCACGGGACGACTTTCGTCTACCACCAATTTTGATTAATAGGCTATGACTGGCATTTTGCGAGTGAGGGATCAAATTCACACCAACCGGGGGTAATTTTAGAGCTCAGAAATCGATTAAAAAATATTTTTTTAAATCTCCGTCGGGGATCGAACCCACAACCTTTGGCATTCAAAACAAACGCCTTGACCAGAGTTATACCTGCCGGCTAATTGTACTGCCGGGGTACGATGGTTTAACCTTGTGAAGAATGAATAAGAGAGCGGACAAGGCAGCCTTCCACCCTGCAGTCGGTCAAGATGCGAAGGTGGACCTGGTAGGGACATGCACTTCGGATGCTGCAGAAGAGTATATGCTACACCAGCATTTTCTTCAAGCACCCGGGCTAGCGCCTTCATCAATGGTTGGTATTTATTGGACGATTTTCGTCTAGCACTAATTTTGATTGATAGGCTATGACAGACATTTTACGGGAGGGAGTCGAGTGAGACGACACTTGAGAGATCAAGTTCACACTAATCGGGGATATTTTATAGCTAAAATGTCGATTCAAAAACTTTTAATGGATTTCATGCTCTTTAAATCGATCATAAACTTAAGTTTATGATCTACATAAACGAGTACATATATGCTTGAAATGGGTAATTGCTTGTTATGTAATTATAAGTTTTTAACATCAACCTCTATAATGTAAGGTAGTTATTCAGTCGCGTGGTGGCAGGATGAAGAGCTGTATATTTCGATAACTTTACATACTTATGGCCCGGACCTACTCACAGCATTCAGGCCGGGCCAACAACAATACGACCTTTTTCGCGGTCGGCGCACAACTAACACCATGCAGCGCCGTGGTCTGTCACACAGCGCCGCCAGTGGCGATCTATGTATCTAGTCCTCCTAACGACGTTACAAAATGACGACACGTACATGCACGACAAGCGAACGGAAATAAAAGACGAAAGGTTTTACATCGAGGTTTTCCGTACCAGTCAGTAAGGCCTATATCATGCTGATATCATTATTAACTGCTATCTAATTACATAGCGTATATACATTATATACAAGTTGTTTACGATGTATTGAATCGTAATTATATACCAACGGAAATAGTGTTATTTATCATTGGTACTAAATTATCACTATCGATTTCATCTGCGTAATAACCATTATTATTGATAAGAGCCGTTACTATAGATGTGAAGATTACATAAAAATATACCTTTACAAAATACGTAACTCACCTTTTGAGAGAGAGAGGAGGATGTTAATATATACAAATATATGGCTTTCTATTTTAGTATCGATATACACAAGTCTAGAACATTTTCATTAGATTTAGCTAAGGTTGGACCTAGCTAAGAGGACCACCTTGCTCGCTGTGTAGTTGCTTAGCAATTTCCTTATCAAACAATCTAATATCAATGTACCGTTGCCTTTCATTATCGCATATCGCATAATACTAAAGCACGCTATATGCACTTATAAATGATCGAGATTATTATGAACTGCAAAGGAATATTAGTTTCATATCTGGAACATATGAACACCACAAATTCCCGCCATTCTGTGTAATTTGCTACTTTTCATGCCTCATCCCTAGACATACTTTTTTATGTAATTGCATGCAGGAGAGCACAGCCGGTCAAGACCAGTGCACGCTATGACGCTCAGCCAGGGAGGCTGGACGCTGCGTGCGAGAACCGTGTGTTGTGTTCGTGTTTGTGTGTTGGTCGGGGAGATTGCAAATGTATATTTATCTGTTTCTTGAAGAGATCCAGATTGTATTAAGGAGGAAACACAGACGCTGGAAGAGCATTCAAAAGCTTACCGGTGGCATTAAGAAAGGAACTTTGGAAAACTGCCAGTTCTTGGTCGACACACATTAGCCGTGTATGGATGTTCGGCAAGTGCAAGACGAGTTTGTCGGTTGTGGTACTGATACTATATCTAAATAACTTCTTAGGTTTTCACGGCCAGATTTGAAGTTGTGGCTTTTGGGTTGAGCCGTGTGTGGTGATACTATATCTGCATTAAAACGGCCACCTGGGAACATATATGGTTCCTGATAACACCTAAAGTGGTGGGATAGAGATGGCTGCTGTAGTATCAAATGCCTTGACTATTTGGTCCTATAGAGCGGCTCAAACCGATCTTTGATAGAGTTCATGAATATTTGTTTTTTGTAACCAATGATCATTATTTGGATGCGGAAGGCGGAGGATCGAAGAGGATGGAGACTCATGCGGGAGGCCTACGTTCAACAGTGGACGGATACAGGCTGATGATGATGATGATCATTATTTTAATATTTCATTTTTATTCAAACACAAGCGGAATAATACTGACAGATGGAAATATATAAATAATATACGCAGTTTCAATGACGCTTGCCATTTTATATAAGACTAAACGATGCATGCGGAATATTGATACGCGCTTCCTTTACGCATCAACCATTTTAATCAAGAATAAACTATGAATGGGTAGTATTTACGGGACGAGTTTTGTCTAACACCAATAATAATTAAAAGGCTATGACTGTCATTTTACGTCAAGGAATCAAATTCACACCAATAATATTGATAAGAGTTTAAAAAACTATTAATAATAATTTTATTTTTGTTTTAATTTCGTCAGGGAACGATCTCGCGATCTTTGGAATGGTAAGCAAACGCTTTACCACTGAGCCATACCCGCCAGATAAATTTATCGCTTGAATTGTCATCATGTTGATGTTGAGTCATCAAACGAATGATAAGCGACACATCAACATTCAAAGACGCATCCCATAAAAAGGAAATGACGTGATTCATCTTAGAACTACTATACATGCAAATGTAAATACTATAATTTTAGTATTATATATATACGTTTCGGAGGTTTAAGCGTCTTCTAGGCAAGCCGAAGGTCGTGGGTTCAATCCCCGACGGAGTTTTAAAAAAAAACATAATCGTTTTCTAAGCTCTAAAATATTCCCCCGGTTGGTATGAATTTAATCCCTTACCCGTAAAATGCCAGTCATAGCCTATTAATCAAAATTGGTGGTAGACGAAGGTCGTCCCGTAAAGACCACCCATTCAAAGTGAATTCTTGTAATAATAAGGATGATGCGTGAATGCAGGGCTGCAGTCTATGTCGTTTGCGGATTGACACTCCGCATGCAGCGCTTAGACATATGCAGCATGGTAAGCGTCATTGAATTCCACAGATGAGACTTCAGCATTACTATCACCATTTGTCGGTATTCTTTCGTATGTGTTTACATAATAATAAAAATAAACTGAAATAATCTTTGGTTAGGCCGCGTAACGGTAAAACGCGAAGCCTCAAAGTTCGCGAGGACAATGTATTCGTTGCGTATTCGATGAATGAGCAGAACGAGACCCCCGCACCGCAGGCAGAGACAATGCGTGGCGTTGTGCAACCGGATGGAGCAACCAGTTATGCAAATGATGCGAGACCAGAAAGCGCCAACCGGGGACCGCGGCCAAAAAAACAAGTAAAAAAAATTAGTGAAGCAACTTTTGTCGTGGAACACATTTGGATGGGTCACCGAAGGACCATAAAAACCTAACCGGGGATATCAGGCAAGAAAAAAAAAGTTTTAAAACATTGAGTGAAGCAACTTATGTCGTGGAACACATTTTGATGGGTCACCGCAGGACCATAAAAACCTAACCGGGGATATCGGGGAAGAAAAAAAGTTTTAAAACAATGAGTGAAGCAACTTTTGTCGTGGAACACATTTGGATGGGTCACCGCAGGACCGTAAAAACCTAACCGGGGATATCGGGGAAGAAAATAATGTTTAAAAAAAATGAGTGAAGCAACTTTGGACGAGGATCATAATTTGGATGGGTAACTGTGAGACCAGAAAAACGCAACCGGGAACCACAAAAAAATGTACAAAATAAATGAAAGAAGCAGCATTGGATGAAGATTATAATTTGGATGGGTCGCCACGAGACCAGAAAAACACAAACCGGGGCCACAAATGAAATAGAAAAAACTGCATGTGGAGTGTTGATCTACCAACGTCGTAGACTACCAGCCCGACATTCACGCATCATCCTTATTATTGAAGGAATTCACTATGAATCTGGTCAATTCAATGTCTTCACGGAACGACTTCTGTTTACCACCATTTTTTTATTGATAGGCTATACTACTAGCATTTTACGAATGAGGGATCAAGTTCACACCAACCGGGGATATTTCAGCTTAGAAATGGATAAAAAAATATGTTTTTTAATCTCTGTAGAGCAGCGGTCGGGGAACTTTTTTAACCATTACCCCAAAATATTTTTGCGTAAGTCGATATTACCCCAATATATTTTTGCGTAAGTCGATATTACCCCAAAATATTTTTGCGTAAGTCGATATTACCCCATAGAATTTTTGCGTAAGTCGATATTACCCCAAAATATTTTTGCGTAAGTCGATATTAACCCATAGAATTTTTGCGTAAGTCGATATTACCCCAAAATATTTTTGCGTAAGTCGATATTACCCCTTCCCCCCATTTTAAAAAGAAGACAATCAATGTATATTTAAATAAACATTATTTATTGAATTAATTTACACGGAAAATAATAAAAAAAAAATCATAAATATAGTAAGTTTTATGAAATAGCAAACTAGAAAAATTTCCTTATTATCCCAAAAAACACATTTTTACCTCATTTGGGGTGATTTACCCCGATTCCCCGACCGCTGCTGTAGAGGAACGAACCCACGACTTTCAACTTGCCAATCGAACGCTTTAACCACTGAGCTATACCCACCAACTATTAAACTAAACGTAAATTATTTAACTATGAAGTAATTAACTACAATCTAGTACTGAACAATCGCAATATCATCGAATTTATACCAGACCAGTCAAATATAATCAAATGCGAGTAAAATACTCGTATTATAATCGTAAATTTTGTTGGTTTATATTTTTTTATTCATTTCAATATACCGAATATAATCCGAAGAAAAACTCAAATAGTGGATTCTAACCAAAGAATAAGCACACTCAAGTGGCCATATCTGTTGAAGAGATAGGTTAATGAGGAAGAAAAGTGTTAGAGGGGCGTTTAGGAACTGGCAATCAGAGCGTTGGACGACGCCTTGAAAAACTTAAGTTCATTTTAAAGCGAAAATTTCGCAATGTTTTAAAACTTAGGCGTTCAACCAATGCATCCTCCCTGTATTAAATTATGGCGCAGAGACGTGGAATCTAACAGCAAGTCTGACCCATATAATAAAAGTCACTCAAGTGCCATGGTGAGATCCAAGAGAGGATTGTCTCTAAAATATAGAATCCGAAACGAGGATATTCGAAGAAGAACTCAAGTAGGAACACATAATAGGAACAGTGTTAAAGAGACGACTTTCGATAGGTAAGAAGTGTTCAAGAAATGGCAAACGGAGCGTTGGCCGATCAAGATGGACTGACGACATCAGAAGAATAACGGGAGTAATCTAGATACAGAGAGCGGAGGAACGCAAAGAATGAAGACTCATAACGACAAAGTTTTTTTTGATAAGTAAACACGTACTGGAGAATACTGACAGTGATAGTAATGCAGAAATCTCATTTATGGATTATATGACGCTAACCATATTATAAATAGGCTGCATTTGAAGTGTTGATCCGCCAACGTCATAGACTACATCACGACAATCACGCATAATCCATGTATTACAGGAATTCACTTTGAATGAGTGGTTTTCACGAAACAACTTAGCTACCACCAATTTTAAAAGTTAAAAAATACAAAAAGATAGCTTTGTAATAACGGGTCCGCCAAATAATTTTTTTTTTTTAAATGGGGCGCAAAACATCGAGTGTAGCTTCGGCTGTGTGGCACGTAGCGCCGTCCTGTTGAAACCAAATGTTGCCAATATCCTCCTCTTCAATTTTTGTGAACAAAAATGGCCCGATAACGATCGCCATTGACTGTAACGGCCACTCCTTGCTCATTTTCGAAAAAAAATGGGCTGATTTTCAAAGTAATGTCGCAATATTTCCCAGCGTTGTTCAAGCGTATACACAACCATATTCGTTCAGCGGAAGGATAAAACTAATTATCTGTCAAATCAGACATGAGCTAAGTGTTACCATTCACCAAATAAGCACTAGTTGAAAAAAAACGTTAGATAGCGGACCCTTTAGCTATATTGTAATCATTTTGGCCAGACATTCCTATTTGACTGGGCTGTCATACAAAAGTAGGAAATCGCCAGTAAATACAGGTCGGAATTTCGGATATTCCCGTTTAATTGTTTGGAATATCTCGCTAATATATCGGTAATATATCTGTAATATATTGGGAACTGATTGGTAGAGCGAATAGATTTCTTAATGGGTCCATATATTGGGTTATCCCAAAGTTAGTACTATATACAGCGTGTCCCGAAGGAAAGAAATACTTTAATTTTTATTTATTTATTTAGGTGATAAAAAATTATTATTATTATAGGATATTGTGGCGTTTGGCTTTAGCCGTGTGTGGCGAATTTCTTTTAAACAATATTTCGACCGCCATTGTAGGGGTCTTCTTCAGGATTGATAATTTAGTTGTGAGTTTGTGTCAGATCCGACATAAATTTCAGTAAATAACCTTAAAGTTATTAAAAAAAACAATACACGCCGTTGAAATTTACGAAATATCAATTTTGAACACTTGTTTATGCGAAACGTGTCATTTTCATTCATGTTGCAACATTTTTCTTTGAATTTTAAACAAAAAAACTACAAAAACATTCATAAGGATAACAAAATAAAGTAATAAGTAAAGAAAATTAAGATTTTTAATAACAGTAGTAAATTTTCTCGACTTTTGTAAAATGCCTTTACTCAATCATCATCATCATCAGCCTGTGTCCGTCCACTGTTGAACGTAGGCCTCCCGCATGAGTCTCCATCCTCTTCGATCCTCCGATCCTCCAACGAATAGGCACACTCAATGGGCAGGACATATCTGTCGAAGAGACGACGGTCGATGGGGAAGAAAAGTACTGGAATGGCGCCCAAGAACTGGCAAACGAAGCATTGGCCGACCCCCTACAAGATGGACTGACGATATAAGAAGAATAGCATGAGTGACCTGGATACTCAATAACTTAGATTTTTTTTTATGCGTCTATTATGACATATCACCTGTTTTCGTGTTGATGTCGACTTTCGGGACATGCTGTATAGTGGTATTAAATTAGAACTACCAAACGCAATCTATACTTGGATAATTAATAGAGTTGGCTCAGCGAAATTGGGTAACTATCATAATCATACAAGCATGTACTACTGGGGTATGGTTAAAACTTACCGTTAATAGACTTATACTCGAGAAAAATTAATTTGATTCCTGACTATTAAACTAAATAACGGGTCCGCCATCTAACTTTTTTTTTCAACTAGTGCTTATTTCGTGAATGGTAACACTTAGCTCATGTCTGATTTGACAGATAATTAGTTTTATTCTTCCGCTGAACGAATATGGTTGTGTATACGCTTGAACAACGCTGGGAAATATTGCGACATTACTTTGAAAATCAGGCCATTTTTCTTCGAAAATGAGCAAGGAGTGGCCGTTACAGTCAATGGCGATCGTTATCGGGCCATTTTTGTTCACAATAATTGAAGGGGAGGATATTGGCAACATTTGGTTTCAACAGGACGGCGCTACGTGCCACACAGCCGAAGCTACACTCGATGTTTTGCGCCCCATTTTCAAAAAAAAAAAGTTATTTGGCGGACCCTTCATATTATATTTACTAGAATGCGAGCTTATATAAAAATTAAAATACCTTAAATCACTGAAAAAGGTCACAAGCTATTAGTTATTTAAGGCAAACGTGTGAAACGTAAGGCATCATACATCTACTTGAAGAATTTTTTAAATGTATTTTTCTACTAGTCTTTCAATTCGTAATAGACAAAGGACGGTACAATGTCCGCAAGCCGATGAACGCACGACGTAAGAGAACGAGACTACAATAACCGGGGCTTTTTACATTATAAGCAGTAGTAATGACAGCAAAAGGCCGACGTGACGGCAATCTCATTTGAAAGTGATCGGGAAATGAGTTTTTCAACATCAATTTTGTTATGGTCGATTGACGGTATGATGCCCGCGAACCAATGAACGCACGACGTTCGAGAACGAGACTACGATACCCAGGATGCTCCCTTTACAAACCGGTCTGACGCTGAAAAAGTTAAATAAGGCTAAGCGCTGAATGTGGAGTGTTGATCCGCCAACTTCATAGACAGCACGGCATTCACGCATTATCAATTTTTAAATTAATTTGCTATGAACGGGTGATGTTTACAGGACGACTTTCGACATCCACCAAGTATATATAGAGCTTATAAATCGATTAAGAAACAATATTATTTAAATCTCTCTCTGGGATCGAACTCACGACCTACTGTTTGGGAAGCAACGCATTACTACTAAGGCTTACCCGCAGTTAATACTGCACGATAAATACATAGAAATCGATTTTAAAAAAACCCAAAATAGTGATAATAAAGAAATGTCGTTGGTAAGGCCTGCCATGATGTGTTTCGAAAATCGAAATAAAAAAAGTAACAAACCGGATTGGTGCGACAAAGGATGAAAATAACGGACCGAATACTCCGGCGATTGTTAACTTAACCGCCAGGTTCAAATAAAGGTTCAATTTAACCAAACATTCAATGGTTAACTATTCAAACAGTTAAAGTTATTTAACATTATTTTTTTGCGTGTGTTGTTGTTGCCATAGTAGAAAATTGCCCCGAAAGAGGACCTAGACACGACCATGGAAGGAATATATGGAGGTCCCTTAACAGACTTCGGACCGAAGTATGCAAGACGAGGACGCAAATGAAAGCCTGGCAGTTTCACAGCGGATTGACTGAATGTGACTGCGGCGTGAAGCAGACCCTGTCACACCTTCTGGAGTGTGCGCTGTGTCCGAGTAGCTGCATCCAGGCCTGATGATGGCAGGGAGTAATGCCATCGACGTCGCCCACTTCTGGGCAGAGAGGATCTGACCCTGTTGTTTCCGACACGATTATATATATATACATTTGAAAAATGGTGTAAAAGTATTGTCTAGAGATGTTAACACATCATCGTAAGAGAGGTTATTGTTATATTAACTGAATTGAATTTTGGAAAATTGGGTGCGAACTAAATCTTGGATGGGTCACCGCCTGTTGGTAACCGCATGTCGCTTGTCAGGTGGAGGCACTTCTTAGGACTAATTCATTCAGACCTTGAAAAGCTTATTGACATCGTTATAAAATAACCCTCGGATACTACAGCTGCCGTGTCTTCAAGTCCACTTGGTAATCGCATGCAGGAAAGCACAGCCGGTCAATACCAGTGCACTCTATGAAGCTCAGCCAGGGAGGCTGGACGCTGCATGCGGGAAATGAGTGTTGTGTTCGTGTTTGTGTGTGGCTTGGGGAGATTGCAAGTGTATATTAATCTTTTTTTTTGAAGAGATGCAGATTGTAGGAAGAAGGAAAAACAGACGCTGGAAGAGCATTCCAAAGCTTACCGGTGGCATTAAGTAAGAAACTTTGGAAACTGCCAGTTCTTGGTCAATTAACATTAACCGTGTATGGATGTGCGACAAGTGTAAGACAAGTTTGTCGGTTGTAGGTGGGTGCAGGAGGAATTAGTTCTTTAAATTCCGAAGAGCAGCGACCGTGGTAATAACGGTAGACAAGACTAAGCGAACCAATCGTACACCTGTGTTCCATTGATTGCAGGTTATAAGAGTGTCATTGTTTATCAAACAAATTGCTCTTCTTTGAACTGAATCAATTTAGTTTCGAAGGTATTTTGGGGCTCCAATGCGAAGGTGACTGCCGTATTCAAGGATAGGTCGGATTTGTTCTTTATATAGAAGAAAAATTTGTTTATCGTTGAAATACCGACGTTATCTATAATATATAATACACCTAGTTTGTGTTCCATTGATTTCAAGTTGGAATGGACAGACAAAACTAAGTGGCAGAAATTAATGGTGACCATATGTTCCACATGTAAGAATAATTCTTAAGTTGTTAGGTGGAAGCAATTGCCAAATGGTTCAGCTGTGTGTATTGACTATAACAAAAGTGCACAAGTTCGCTGTTCGAATCCTAGCGTTCGCTGTTTCTTTATCTCCGATATTGACGAGAGAAATGGCATTGAATATTTGCTGTAGATTTGTATGTGTTGACATCAGCACGATGTAGCCCATGCTGACTGGTACCGAAAACCTCGATATACAATCTTTCGTCTCTTATTTCTGTTGCGGGAGTGACGTTAGTTATAGAGAGCGCCACTCGCGGCGCTGGGTGTCACCGACTACGGCGCAGTTCCAGTTAGAGATGTGTGCCGACGGCGGCGAGGTCATATTATGGTTGGCCCGGCCTGAATGCTGTGACTCGATCCGGGCCAGAAGTTTGTAAAGTTATCGAAATATACATGTCCATGTGCTTCAGAAAAAGTCTTTGTGTTGTTAATGTGCTCCTCATACTGCCAACACGCAATTCGATAACAAACAAAGAGAGGAGAATTCATATATGTTTTTCTAACATAGTAAATAAACAAGTAAAGTATTTTTCACGTAAATAATCCTGAAAATATCTCTTAGAGTATTTTTTCAGCGTTCGCGTAATGAGCGAACTTTACGCCTAAGTGCCTGCGATTACTTGAAATGTTTCCAGCCTAAATAATCTGTGAAACCTTAATAATAGGACGAGTATGTACATCTTCACACGAAGATTATTTAGACATAACACTGCGAGCTAAAAATGCCGGGAAATTTGAACGTAAATTTCAAGCGTTAAGCGATTCGAATTTTTGTTTTTATTTTTATGTTGGCACTACTGTCACTGACATCTGTCTCAAAGTACACGTCAAAATATTCATTAGTGTTTGAGATACCCGTCCATTAGTAAACAGCTAAAAGTGTTTTTTTCGTTTTTTTATAATGTATATAATAGTAATATTTTTTTTAAGTAAGCACCTACAGGAGAATACCGACACACATATATGGATAAACCTCATCTGTGAATTATATTATATATGATGATTGTCATTTTTTTTAGTACAGTTAAGCGATGCATGTTAAAATATTCATTAGTGTGTCAGAATGTGTGTGAGTGGTTTCATGAAAAGTGTTGGAGTGGCGCCCAAGAACTGGCAAACGAAGCGTTGGCCGAACCGCTACAAGATGGACTGACGACATAACAGCGGGAGTAGCCTGGATGCGGAAGGCAAAGGATCAAACAGGATGCAGACACATGCGGAAAGCATACGTTCAACAGTGGGCTGATGATGACTAAAAAACGAAAGTCTTCCCGTGAGCGCCACGTATTCATAGTGAATTCTTGTTAAAAATGGATGATGCACAAATGTTGCGCTGTAGCCGTTGACAGATCAACATTCCGCAAGCAGCGTATAGCCTGAAACATAGCAAAGCGTCAAAGAATCTTCAGATGCGGTTTATTTAGCGCCATCTGTCGCCACGTCACGAACAATGAGGTTCTCAGGATAATCAAGGAAGGTAGGCACCTAGTACGAACCATGTCAGAGAGGCGATCGGTCACATCATGCGCCACGATGGTCTTCTTCACGACATTGTGGAGGAGATGGTTGAGGGTAGAGACTGTAGAGGGCGCTCTAGACGGTAGTATTTGCAGCAAGTGTTCGAGGACATGAGTTGTAGCTCTTATGCTGAGTTGAAGAGGGTTGCGGACGACCGAGAGGAATGGAGATCGAGATGCAAGATTCTGTTGCTGCAAAACCAATCCACCGGATTGAAACTACGAAGAAGATGGCAGTGGCAGGTGACAGAACTAAGTGGCGGCAATTTGTGGTGACCATATGTTTTATAATCCAATTAATTCCAAACATTACCCAACTCTGTTTCTTCTAGGCATGCTTTTTTCCATTCGTTAAGAGTCCCGGAGGGAAATCGCTCTCAATCATTCATTCCTTCTTCGCAGTTCAATTCACAACCCTGGGATTCTTGAATGTTTTAACTTCTATGTTCCGGATAAGTAAACCCGTGCTCGTAGCCATCCATTGTTTTTGATCCCAGTTGACGCTTGTGGAGCTTCAAGCACTCAATTTGGTAGAGAAGAAGATCTGTCGGTATTCTCCTATATGTGATTACGTAAGAAAATAAAATATTATGAATTAATGGTGAGAGTACAGGTGCTGAATACGCGTCCATAAAACGCCCATTAAAGAGCGTTACATGTATAAACAAACACGCATAATAAACAGCAAAAGTGCATTTCAATACAAAATAAGTGCGTTATTGCAGGTGTCTGTAGCTACAGGTATGTGCGAGTATCTCAGGTGTGCTTTTTATTAAAAGCTCTCTTGATCCGATAGCACTCTTGCCGAGCAGCCTCCACGGGAGGAACACACCTGCGCGATATCTGCCGCGAAAATCTATCATTTCAAAAACCACAACTATTGGCCACTATAGAGCTGTCTCGTTCGCACTCATTCGAAATCGTATAAGCCTATCTCACTTTTAGTTTTGGTCGCTTTTTTGGCATTGATTTTGATGATTTAAGACATATATCTACTAAGTGCTAGGTCAAATGATTAGCACGACACTTATTTCTAGATCTATTTGGTGCTAGGGAACGGCTCAACTAAGCCAAACTGTCGTACACCCTGTTATTTATGCATGCATGTGTTTCAAATCTCTCCATATTTGTTTTGATATCAGCTTGATAAAGCACCTTTAGGCCGATGCCGTAAAGCCTCGAAAAACGATCTTTTGTGTCTTAATTTTGTTCGCTCGCCTGACATGCACATCTAATGTTAGTATTAATTGTATAATGTTAAACGGTGTTTGCATACGCCAAAATATTTGCAATGATAATTGGCCCATTTCCTATTGGTACCAGTCGTCTTTAATTCGCTTGTTTCTGCAGCGACGGTTGGCACCGCTGAGATGTCAGGACGCGCCGTTAGTTGTCAGTTGAAGTTTGACTCGCGCGCGCCTAAGGGCGTTCGCTATAACGGGCGACGTTTTTGACCAATAAAAACCGTGATAATGTGTGAAACGAAAACAAGTTGTTTGTATTGTGAACCTGATCCTGCATCCTTCATCCGATAAATCGACATCGAATAAGAGGAGCATGTCAGTTTCTTTCCATATCCATTCCATGTCTGATACATATAGTGTTAACACAACTTGAAGATACTCAGTTTAATGACTTTTGCAATTGCCCTAGCCTTCTCCCAAGACATCTTTGCACCTGAAAACGTATATAGTTTCCGTAAACATCCCGGGAAAAAACAGATGTGGTATCCGAGACATATTTTGTAAGATTTATAAATCGAAAATTTTAAACAGGTCGAATGATTACGTTTTAACCCTTTCGCATCGGTTGTCGGCATATGCCGTCATAAGATTCCCCGACCGTTGACATCGGTTGACTTGATATCTCGTTTTGCTACTTTCTTAGAATAGTTTTTTATGCATCATCTCATAGCCAAAGGATACAAGAACCAATGTGATGTATGAAAATAGACCAGATAAGTACATTTATGCTTCAAATACTAGTTTTATAATTGACAGTATAATTTGTAATCCAACCGAGCCGTAATGAGGGATATCAAGAGGAATAACGTAATAAGGGTTAAGAGGCGAAATAACCCAAGCAACTAAAATAGACGGTAACCCATCCAAATATCGGTCTTCGTTATAAACTGTTTAAATTTGGTGATCAAGCGAGAACCGCGCAAACTATTGTTGTAGGTAGTGTGTTATATAAACATTGCTTCTAACATATGTCAAGGATCCGACATTGTCGTCATACAAAAAAATATATATTTAAAACAGGTGATTACAAAAATCAAACATTTAC
This sequence comes from Glossosoma conforme, assembly GCA_022606575.1. Classification (NCBI taxonomy): domain Eukaryota; kingdom Metazoa; phylum Arthropoda; class Insecta; order Trichoptera; family Glossosomatidae; genus Glossosoma; species Glossosoma conforme. The sequence continues at coordinate 169,769 of JAGTXR010000208.1, read as the reverse complement.
TTCACTTACACTAATTGATGATCAGTTATAAGAAAGACGAAGAATTGGCACTTACCTGTGAAAAAGAAAAATAACAAATTAGTTGTCAGATATAAATTAAAAAAATAATGTTCATGTACGAGTATTTATTTTATGTAGACACATACAGGAGAATACCGACAGATATTGTAGATGGGACAGTAATTCTGAAGTCTCATCTGTGGAATACTATGACGTTTACCATGGTCATAGACTACAGCCAGAGATTCACGCATCATCCTTATTATTACAGCAATTCACTATGAGTGGGTGGTCTTCACGGAACGACTTTGTCTACCGCCAGTTATAATTAATAGGCTATGACATGCATTTTGCGGATGAGTCGATCGATTGAGAGAATCGATTAAAAAAATTTTTTTTAATCTCCGTCGGGAATCGAATCCACGACATTTGGCTTGCAAAGCAAACGCTATACCCGCCGGCATGGTCCGTTATGGTCAGCATTGAAATTTGAGGATTTCAATACAAACATATAACGACAGAGACAAGCATATACGTTAAGCAGTAAGTGCGAGTGCAATGGAGATATGGAGTTGAATGGTTGTACGTTTCTGCATCTCTGGGAAGGATGCAGCCCGCCTTGGCCTTATCTTTGGCTTCCGTGGCTCTTGGGATCAAGGATCATCAAGATAGAAGCGGACCTCCTGGATGCAAAACTCTGGATTCTTTTAAGATCTTAGAACGTCGGCTTAATGGATTCCGAAGCATTGTTCTACCCAGTTTATATTCAGACAAAGAAATTTTATTTTTATTTTTTGCATTAATTTTGAGACCCATTTCAAATGTTAAAAATAGATAAATATTTTTTAGCATTTTTTTATTTGGATCTGTTTATTCACTAGCTGGAATACCGCGGTTTCGTCTTCAAAGAAGAATTCATCACTTCGCAACATGTATAAACATCCTTCGTTCCATATATGGAATATATGGTCACCACAAACTCCGGCCGCAACTCAGTTCTGTCAGCTGCCACTGACATTCCTCGTTCTAGAATATAACTACACGTGAAGGTCCATTTGGGAACATAAATAATTCCCGACAATCTCCAGAGCAGAAGTTCGAGTACTTGAAGAAAGGGCAGCTGTAGTATCCGAGGCATTCAACTGCGATAATATATTTTAATATCAAAAAGTATTTTGGAAATAAAATAATTCAAATAAATTAACATCAGCATGATGTAGCCCTTGCTGACTGGTACCGAAAACCTTAATTTACAATCTTTCATCTCTTATTTTTGGTCGCTTATCGTGCATATATGTGTCGCAATATTATCATTTAAGACGGGTCCGCTAACGGGTGTGTTAGTTGTAGACACCGCCGCTCGTGGCGCGGGCAAAAGCCCATACCGAGCGCGGAGATCAGTTGCCTACCGCCCTTCGGCGAGAGCATATTGTACTGTGGCTCGGCCTACTGCTGCGCCTAGACCCAAGCCACAAGCTTGTAAAGTTTTATCGTAAATAAACGTCAATGTGCATCTGAAAAACTCTTTGTTTTGCTGACCTGCTCCTCACCATGTCGTCACGCGACGGAATAACACCCTTTTTGAAAGATAGGAGGAGGTTAAAATATATACTCGTAGGTGAAAGAAGGTAATTATAGCTACGAAATTACGGCATAATTATAAAATTATTAGGGCACCCTGGGGGGCCAGGGGGGCCACTTTGGGAAGCTATGGTCTACACATTTATGTGCAAAGTTTATTTGCGTAATAACTGGTGTATTTTTATACAAGTATCAAAATTAGCATATAATTTGAATTCAAACTGCGCCCATACATTTCAACTTTCACGTGCTGAGTAAATAAGAAAAGAAAGCTCGAGCGCACTTGGAGAGGGATTTTTAAAGAGCTGGAATGTTTATTAGGTGGAAGATAAAAAAAGAGGATGAAAAGAGGGTATATGGGGTGGGAGAGAGTCCACAATTTTAGAGATGTCAGCTGTCAAGAAGACAGTTTGTTTTGGTATGTAGGGAGAACATAAATAGATTCAGAGCAACGTGAGCCCCATTTTAACTAATAATTAAATTAGTTTTTGTTACTTTATGTGAAAGTCAAATTTTTCATCATCATCATCAGCGTATACGGTCCCTTAACTGAAACATACTTTTGTCAAGAACTGCCGCCACGAAGCTCTATCAGCTGCTATTCTGTTCGCCTCATCCCATGTCAGCTATTTCTTAGTACATTTTATATCGTCAACGAGAATGTGAGGGCTTGAAGAATAGGCAGTTTTTTTATGTGAACGCATCATGCAGGAGAGCACAGCCGGTCAAGACTCTATGAAGCTCAGCCAAGGAGGCTGGACGCTGCATTCGGGAAACGTGTGTTGTGTTCGTGTTTGTGTGTGGGTTGGGGAGATTTCAATTGAATATTTATCTGTTTGACCGTGATAATAACGGTAGAAAAGACTAAGTGAACCAATCTTACGCCTGTGTTCCATTGATTGCAGGTTAGACGTAAGAGTCTCATTGTTTATCAAACGAATTGCTCTTCTTTGAAAACAGTCAATTGTACTTAACACTCTTCTGCTGCAACCGACGTGTATGTCCCTATCAGGTCCACCTTCGCTTCTTAACGGACTGTAGTAAGGGGTGTCACGACCTATTGTGTGCCCCACGTCGTTACCGGTGAGTCGCTGAACGAATTGTCTGTGAACGAAATGCGGCAGAACCGTAGTATGGAAGTCTGAAATGTCTGATGTAAAAAGTTTGATTAAAGATTTTTTTAAATATTTTTTACGTATTTGAAGGTTTTCGCTTTTTTCGTTTCCTTCACTAAAAGTTTTTTAGGGTCTCTTGGAAAACGAAATAACGTGTTTTCACTATACATTATTTTGTAAAATCACTCTTAAAATTTAAAATTTGAAATTTTAACATCTTCCGCGAAAATCGATAACTAGAATATTCAAATATATTTTTTCAATGTTTTCAGCATTCAATTTGAGATCCATTATAAATTAAAAATATTTATATGAATTTTTTTATTTTATTAGAATATTATTTATATTTTTTTAATATTCCAATCTTCTTCTTCGTAGTATCAATCCGGTGAATTGGTTTGCAGCAACAGAATCTTGCATCTCGATCTCCATTCCTCTCGGTCCTCCGCAACCCTTTTCAGCTCAGCATAAGCGCTACAATTCATGTCCTCGAATACTTGCTGTAAATACTCCCGCCTAGGGCGCCCTCTACAGTTTCTACCCTCAACCATCCCCTCCACAATATCGTGAAGAAGACCATCGTGTCGCATGATGTGACCAATCCATCGGGCTCGCCTCTCTGAGATGGTTCTTATTAGGTGCCTATCTTCCTTGATTATTCTGAGAACCTCATTGTTCGTGACGTGGTCTCTCCAGGAAATTCCGAGAATTCTTCTGTACGACCACATCTCAAAGGCCTCTAGTCTTTTTCCAATCTATTGTATTATAATATAGATTGGAATATTGAAATAATAAAATAATATTCTAATAAAAATAAATAAATTCATATAATAATGTCTCCTTGAGACAATATCAAGAAGGTAAAATTATTCATCAGTAACACAGGTAAATGATTGGTTATAAAGTCCGAGTCGGAACTATAAGTAGTCGTTTCTCATCCATTCAATCTATAGTTTGGTTCGAGACCCGAGTGGTACTTACTAAAATAAATAGACTGTCGGAAAGTAATAATATTAAGCTTGTGAATAAATGATGACTGATTGAATAATAAAAAATAAAAATATACATACTTTGAATATATACTATAACGACATCTACCGTACGATGATAACAATGGTGTAAACTGGCCATAAACTCGCCAAGCCGCCTGGCAAGCGTGGCGTTTTAAGCCAACAACCCCGAATGAAAGACTCATGCGGGAGGCCTACGTTCAAAAGTGGACGGACACAGGCTGATGATGATGATGATGATGATGAAATACTAGTTTCAACGCGAGTCGGTCTAGGCATAGCAATAGCCCAGTTGGCTGAGCGGTATGAATACCTGGGCATAGTTGGTTTCCAAGGTCCGCGGTTCGCATCCCGCTTCTGCCGTTATTTTTGTGCTTCGATTGACGCGTTGAAAAAAGAATTTTATGTATAGTATATGTATATTTAATTAATAAAAATATTTATTTATTTACCTTGGTTTTGCATGGATCACGGAAGATAAGTTCTCAATTAGGAGACTACAGTTTCGACTAACTCGTAGCCTTTTTCAATCCTTCTCTTGTTAAGAGATAACTGAGCTGCGTTAGTACTTTGCAAGTGGACTAACCCATTTTATTGATTGAGAAAGGCTACGAGTTAGTCGAAACTGCAGTCTCGTAATAAAGATCTTATTTTAAGTGATACATGTAAAAACAAGGTAAATAAATAAATATGTATAATTTAAATAAATCTTTATTGTTTTACTAACACAAGTGATATTTTTTTTTAATTTCTTGTCAGTAAATAAGTATTTTATGTAAGTTATATTTTTTTTCTAAACGTGGGAACGCCCTTTTGGTTGAAAAACAAAAAGGGCAGATTTGGCTAAAAGTTAAGGATTGCCCATTAGCATAAAATTTGACTGGCAAAATGCTAAAGTTTGCACTCCACTCGTTTAAGACAACAGAACTTTCCAAAGGTTTTCGCTTTAAATCACCACCGAAGCCTCTCAAATTTACCTGAAAGATGCTTTCAGGTAGAATTTTCACGAGCTTTGTGACGGCATTTCGTGACGACCATATTCACAACTTATGTTGTCAAGCCGAAGGTCATGAGTTTGATATCCGACGGCGATAAAAAAAGTCGATTTCTGAGCTCTAAAATATCCTAACTCTTTCCGTAGGGTGTCCCGAAAAAAAATTTTTCGTTTTTTTTTTAAGGCTCATCCCATCGTTTTTTGTGAATGGTGTCCAAATAATTGTAAAAAAAGTTTCACGTCATTAAAACCACGGGAAAAGATAGCGACTTGCATCGGAACATGTCAATACTAGAATTCGAAGGCGCGCGAAAGCTGAACCCTGATTATAAAATGCATTTTTTTTTAATTTTCTGTAATAGATAATAATATTTACATAATATGTACTTAATATTTGTAAGAAAGAGATAAAGCAGCGTTTTATTTGCTGAATAAGCAATAAGTTTTCAAAAGCTCCTTTTGGCCTTCATACAAAAATTTATATTAAAACTTGAACATCAAGTCGCTATCAGAAAACATTGTCCGATAGCAATCAAATTTATTATGTGAGTTACTAGGACAAAACCACAAAAAAACAGAGGGTGAGCCGATTTCATTTCGAAAAAAATAATTTTCCCATACATAGCCTGGAACATCCTAATGTGCAGTTTATTAAAATACTTGTTTAACTCTTTCGTTACGGCTCGGTGGGATACAAACTATATTGTCAATACGAGGTGAATTTTTCAAACCATTATTTTTGCTTAAGACTAGTATTTGAAGCATAAATGTACTTATCTGACCTATTTTCATTTATCAGATTGGTTCTTCTATCTATATATATTAAGCTATCAGATGATGCATAAAAAACAATTATATTTATCAAACGTTCACTATGTAACTCCATACATGTGGTGGCATTGACACATGTGGTTTACAGAAACATCGCTCCTGTGACGAAACCTAACGATATTTATTTACATGCTTTACAGATTCCTGTAAATAATACATGTAGGTTGATAAAGCGAAAGACTGCACTTCTAATTTCCTTCCGTAGATGTCACAATGAGTACTGAAAGTAGAAAAAAGATATTTCACGTCAAGCGATGTCAACTGTCGGGGAATCTTTGACGGCATATGCCGACAACCGATGCGAAAGGGTAAAATAATAAAAAAATGACGGCGATGAAAAAGGGAATAATAATTGAAATTATTAAAAAATTATAAATATATTCCGGTCCATATTTCCCACCCTATGAAAGGCCCTGTCTGTCAGTTTCAAGTACAGCTGTTGAGCGAGGAATTCCTGGCATGCGTCATAAGCATCTCATTAAGAACTTATGTCGTATTAAGGCATCTCTGGCTCTGCACGCGAAAGCAACAAGATGACAAACGATAAGAGAAAATAAATGAGAAATGGTTAAGTGTTAAGGTACGTGAATGTGATGTGAGAGTCCGAGAGTTCGATCCCCAGCGAGGCTAAAAATACTCCTAGTTTCTTTTTATGTAAACACATACAGGAGAATACCGACAGATGGTGAAAGTGATTCTGAAGTTTCATATGAGGATTCTATGACGTCTAGCATTTATACATGGATAAGCGCTGCATGTGTTGATCCGCCAACGTCATAGACTACAGCCCAACATTCACGCGTCATCCTTATTATTACAGAAATTCACTATGAATGAGTGGTCTTCACGGGATGACTTTTGTCTACCATCAATTATGATAATTAGTCTATGACTGACATTTTACGGACGAGGTATCAAAAACCACACAAACCGCGGGTATTTTAGAAATCAGATATCTATTAAAAATCTTATTTTTTTTAATGTCCGTCGGAGATCGAACCCACGACCTTCGGCTTGCCAAGCAAACGCTTTAACCATTGAACAGATGAGACTTCAGCATCACTAACACCATCTGGCAGTATTCTCTTGTACGCGTTTAAATTATAAAAATGTAACACCATATATATATAATCGTGTCGGAAACAACAGGGTCAGATCCTGTCTGCCCAGAAGTGGGCGACGTCGATGGAGTTACTCCCGGCCATCATCAGGTCTTCCTGGGTGCAGCTACTCGGACACACCGCACACTCCAGAAGGTGTGACAGGGTCTGCTCCACGCCGCAGTCATATTCAATCGGTCCGCTGTAAAACTGACAGACTTTCATTTGTGTCCTCGTCTTGCATACTCCAGTCAGAAGTCTGTTAAAGGACCTCCATATGTTCCATCCCTGGTCGTGTTCAGGGGGTAACACCATCATACAATGATATCTAAGCAAATAAAAAATAGCGAAAATTCCGCAATGTCTAAAAACTAAGGCGTTTAACCAATGCATCCTCCCTGTATTAACTTATGGTGCAGAGACGTGGAATCTGGCAGCATGTCTTACCCATAAAATAAAGGTCATCCAGCGTGCTATGGAGAGATCCATGAGAGGAGTGTCGCTAAAAGATAGAATCCGAAACGAGGAAATACGCAGAAGAACTCAAGTAGTGGATACTATCCAACGAATAGGCACACTCAAGTGACAATGGGCAGAATATATCTGTCGAAGAGACGACTGTCGATGGGAAAGAAAAGTATTGGAATGGCTCCCGAGAACTGGCATACGAAGCATTAGCCGACCCCCTGAAAGATGTACTGATAACATAATAAGAATAGCGGGAGTGACCTGGATGCGGAAGGCGGAGGATCTAAGAGGATGGAGACTCATGCGGGAGGCTTACGTTCAACAGCGGACGGATACAGGCTGATGATGAACAAATAGCTAAAACGTAAATACAAAGGCCGCCAAGCGTCCCGCGTCGAAGTCCCTAAATTTGAACAATAGGTACATTTAAGTAACAGGAAATAGGAGTATGTTTTCAGGTAACAAAAGACTTTTAAATGGATTGGTGAGATCAATACATTTGTCGATTAAACCGCAACCGACACAAATGCTCAAGTAATTACTTGGCCGCAAATGTATTCGGTGGAACGACGACACATTTTCTTTCTTATAACAATTTAACACGAATTCTGTTTAACCTAACCTACAAAAAAGCCTAATCGAATACTAACTCATTTCAAAATTTACATTGAATTTGCTATAATTTTAACCTAACCTAACTTGCAAAGTATCTAATCGAATATTTGCTTGAACCATACATTTAGTATGCTATAATTTTAAATTATTTTGAATTAATAAATTAATAAACATATAAATCAATATCAGGAGTCGTCAACCTTTTAATGCCTACCGCCCACTTTTGCCTATTTTTCATGGTAAAATTTCCCTACCGCCCACCAAACTCGCTATATTTCAATTCAGTATATGGGTGGAAAAAATTCTAGAAGGAATGTAGGAGATTTGAAAATTTACAAAAATCGCCCACCGCCCACCACGGAAGCCCATATCGCCCACTAGTGGGCGGTACGGACCAGGTTGACGACCCGTGATCTATATAAAAAAACTCCAACCTAACCTAACATATAAAAAACCTAATCAAATACTTGCTTAGTTAATTTTAATAAATAAATTGATGTATACATTTGGCCGGCGGGTATAGCTCAATGGTCAAAGCGTTTGCTTAGCAAGCCAAAGGTCGTGGGTTCGATCGCCGACGGAGATTAAAAAAAAAAAGATTTTTAATCGATTTCTGAGCTCTAAAATAATTGTTGTGAATTTGATCCCTCACCCGTAAAATGCCATTAATAGTATATTAATTAAAATTGGAGGTAGACGAAAGTCGTCCCGTGAAGACCACCCATTCATAGTAAATTCCTGTAATAATAAGGATGATGCGTTAATCTCGAACTGTAGTTTATGACGTTGGTGGATCCACATGCCACATGCAGCGCATCATGTTATATTTTCTTACGCATAATTTTGCGTGCTTTTCACTACTTCCCGAAGTACACCACCAAAAGGTGCTAGTCAAACATTTGCAGAAATAATTTTAATTCCTACATTTCCTGCTTTCCTTGTTTTAACTACGACAATTATGCCATCCACCCTCGTCATCAACATACCTCGCCTCCCTTCATAACTGCTTATTGTCCTACGGGGACCTTAAAGTCACGCAATTACACAAGAGGCCCTTAAAAATTATTGCCGAGATTTAACAGAGCAATTATAATTCATAAAATTTACTTGGCGCGCGTTGTAACGCGTCCAAAAAATATATTTATCATTTAAAAAATAGGTTTTATAGTAGAAAATGGATAGGTTACCGCCTGATTGATTAATTTCGGAGTAAATAGTCTACGCCTAGGGAGCGTCGTGATCATCATGCGATCTTCTTAAAAATCCTATGAATAAATCACCCAAAATATGCCTAAGATACTACAGCTGCCGTCTCACCGATTTTCAGGGTAAGAGCCTTGGAAATTGTAAATACTTCAGCTATTGTCTACGATGTATACTCGTATATTGGATGCTTTGATCTAATTATTCTTCTTCTTCTTCGTATCAGCGACTTCAAATTATTTCTGCCCAGTATCTGGCAACATAGATAGGCCCCGTGTGTTGCCTAGCATTAGGTCTTGAGGTGTGCAGATTGTTGGGCACACGGAGCAGGATCTTAGGTGTGAGGCGGTCTGCAGGTCTCCAGTCGCACAATAGATCGAAGCATTCCCCACCGCTCGAGGTTGTCCTTTGTTCTACCAACTCCGGTTCTTAATCTGTTCAGGGATTTAAAGGTCCGCCAGTCAATGTTCTTGCAAGTTGGAAGGCCTTCCTTTAGAGTATTGAAATCCTCTGATGTGATTTGTTGCCAGAGCTGGAGTCTCTCATTTTCAGGGCCTGATGTGAGAGGTTGTGTGGATCTCAGAAAGCTGCTTCGCGACTTCAGTCTGTGTGTTGGGGGTATCTGATTATACAAGCAGTGGGACGGTTGGTTGATTGCCTTACGCATTTCTTCGGCGCATATGACTTTGCGTCTTATGTTTGGTGGTGCGATACCAGCCAAGGGGTATAGTTTTGAAGTTTGAAGAAAAACCCAATTAGGTGAGCGAACACGATGATGATGGTGATGATGACGATGACAAATACATACACAGTATAAAATTTAATTTGATGAAGTATTTTTTGTATAGAGCTTGTTGTATGAGATGTAGCCAACAATGGCGGCACTTCCGGTGAACACTGTCGTACTCCGCCCCAGCAGCTTCCGCGGTTTCCGCTAACCGATCACCAAACAATGGCCGACTGCCGAAATGCGCGCATGTGCACAAGGACACTCACACAATATGCACTTACTAATATGCAGTATATTTCATTCAGCCGACGGGTATAGCTCAATGGTCAAAGCGTTTGCTTTGCAAGGCAAAGGTCGCGGGTTCGATCCCCGACGGATATTAAAAAATAATAATTAATCGATTTCTGAGCTCTTAAATACCCCCCGGTTGGCGTGAATTTGATCCTTGACCCGTAAAATGCCAGTCATAGCCTATTAATTAAATATGGTGGTAGACGAAAGTCGTCTCTTGAAGACCACCCATTCATAATAAATTCCTGTAATAATAAAGGATGATGCGTGAATCTCGGGCTGTAGTCTATGGCAGCGGTCGGGGAACCGGGGTAAATTACCCCAAATGTGGTAAAAATATGTTCTCTGGGGTAATGAGGAAATTTTTCTTGTTTGGTGTTTCATAAAACTTACTATTTTCACGTGACTTTTTTGTTATTTTTCGTCTAAATTAATTCAATAAAGAAAGTTTATTTAAATATACATTGATTGTCTTCTTTTCGAAATGGGGGGAAGGGGAAATATTTTATTTTATTTTTATTTTTATTTTATTTTATTAACGGCCTAGGCCAATACATACGGTTTTAAAATAGAAAATACAATAAATGAAATGGTAAAACAGAACAATAAAATAGCTAAGACAATACATTTAGACAAAACATGAACATGAGTAAAAAAACAGATCTAGCACATTAGTAGAGGGATCTGCGAAATGCTGGAAGGTCCTGCCCGAAAAAGTCCAAGTCACTAGAGGAGTTAACCAGTCTACACATTCTCAACATAGGAGAATAGAAACCGTAGTTGGTTTTGGATGTCCTTACATGTAGCAGGTCACTGCCTCTAGTGAACCGGGAGGGAACATTGAACGTAATTTCCTGCAATAATGTCGAGTCATCGATTATGGAGTTCATAATTTTAAAAATAAACAGCAAGTCAGTCACTGTTCTACGTCTCTCCAATGTAGATACATTAAGTCGCCTCTCTATATCTTCATAGGAGTAGCTACCTCTCTCAAGGCCGATCAGTCGTGCAACTCTTGACAAGAAGCGATGTTGGACTGATTCAATCCGCTCGATATGAGTTCGATAGTAGGGAGACCATATAACGCTAGCATATTCTAGCTGCGGGCGAATCAGAGAATAGTAAAGGACCTTGATGGAGCTCAGGTTTTTAAAATCCTTAGTGATTCTATTGATAAAACCTAGAAGTTTAAGGGACTTGTTCACAATACTATCAATATGGTCGTGATAAGATAATTTACTATTTAGGGTGACGCCAAGGTCCTTTATAGTAGGAACATGAGAAAGAAAAAAAATATCGACTTAGGCATAGATATTTTGGGGTAATGGTTAAAAAAGTTCCTCGACCGCTGGTCTATGGTGTTGGCGGATCAACACTCTACATGCACCGCTTAGCCATGATAAGCGTCATAGAATTCCACAGATGAGAATTCAGAATAACTATCACCATCTGTCGGTATTCTCCTGTATGTATACATAAAAAAAAATGTTCTGATGAATACATATTAAAAGAAATAACGAATATATGAAACTTTAGCAAATTTTATATGAAAATGGTACAATTTTCAATACCAAATAAGCTTGATGTGTTTACTTGAGTGTACGTAGTAGGGTTTATTTGGCAGATAAAAAAATACAAAAAAAAACGTATTTTTACGTTTTGAAAAATGGCGAAATTACGTCACATATCCGTCAAATCCCGTCATAAAAAACAAATCTGTTTCAACGTTCCGGGATTTGCTTTATTCGAAGGTTTTATTTGCGACAATAAATCAAAGCAAAATATCGAATTGCTTTGAAAAATGCTCCACTGGGGATACATTCTGAACGACTGGTATGAACCAAATCTACCGGCAGGTATCTTTTTTATGTTATCGCATGCAGGATAGCACAACCGATCGAGAACAGTGGACTCTATGACGATCAACCAGGACGCTGGATGTAGGAAATATGTGATTTAATTTATTTAACAGAACCGCAGTTCCAATGTACAAATAATAAGAAACATAGAGTATACATAAACATACAATACATACAAGAACAAAAAACATAAAAGAAGAAGAAGATGACACGTTTACGAACAATACCATCGACAAAAGGAGAAAAGGGTGTAAGAAAAGGATCGAGGTGTGCTGGTCAACTATTCCTTATTTAGGAGCGCCATTGCCGTTGTACTAAATTGAGTGCTCGAAGCTCAACAAGTATAAACTGGGATCAAACATAATGAATGGCTACGAGCACGGGTGTACATATCTGGAATGTAGAAGTTAAAGCATTCAAGTGATGTGTTTGTGTATTGAGCTGGGATGATTTCAAGTGTATGTTTATATGTTTCTAGAAGAGATCCAGATTGTATGAATGAAGAAACTTAGGAAGAGCATTTCAGAGCTTACCGGTGGCATTTAGAAAAAAAAACTTTGGAAAATGAAAGTTCTTAGTAGACACACATTAACCGTGTATGGATGTTCGGCAAGTGTAAGACGAGTTTGTCGGTTGTGGGTGCAGGAGGAATTGATTGAAGTTTAAAAAAGCAACAGACGTAGTAATAACGGTAGAAAAGACGAACTAATCTTAAGTCAGTAGTCTGGTGATTGCAGATTAGACGTAAGTGTTCTTGAAATTCACACCAACCATCAATATTTGAATTAGATTATTTTTTTTGAAATCGTTTTTTTTAAATCGCTGGTAAGCAAACACTTTCACTACTAAGCTATACCCGCTGGCAGCTAGGGAAGGATTGGCATAATTATGATGATTTGAAGCTGATGAGAACAATTTCGATTTTTAAAGCAAATTTTGAAATTTAATGCTTTAACTCTTTCCCTCTACGAAAGGTGTTCTTGTGGTACAGACGCCGGAAGTATTGCTTTCATATTACCGATATAAAACTATGGATTACGCGTGTTTGACTATACTAGTGACTCTAAAGATGAATCACGTTACATGTGAAACGCACGTGCGCGTCGAACCCCACGTGGAATATATACCATCGAGACTATACATCAATTGGTGTGGTTTCGGTCAAACCACGGGTTGAAAATGAAACTTATCTAAGGTGTCACAGTAGTTGGAACATTCTTTGCGTCATATTTGTAGTAAAGTCGTCGAGAACTATGCATAAAATGTATTCGGCGGCGCTTAGTGCGGCGGATTGATACGATATAAGGCAAGGACCGAAAACGCTTTATGGCTGCTGTTTGTGACGACCATATGTCCCAGTTAAATGAGCAGACGTGGAAATTATGATGGTTGGTAAAATTAAACATGAAATAAAGCGATATTCACACTCCAAATCATGTGTAAAAAAGTAAAAAAAATAAACCTTTTAAATGCCAGCGGATATAGCTCAATGGTCAAGGCGTTTGCTTTGCAAGCCAAAGATAGTGACTTCGAACCCCAACGGAGATCAACAACAACAAAAAAACGATTTCTGAGCTCTAAAATATCCTAGGTTCGTGTGAATTTGATCACTCAACCGTAAAATGCCAGTCATGGCCTATTAATTAAAATTGGTGGTAGACGAAAGTCGTCCCGTGAAGACCACCCATTCATAGTAAATTCCTGTAATAATAAGTATGATGTGTGAATCTCGGGCTGTAGTCTATGACGTTGGCGGATCAACACTCCACATGCAGCGTTTAGCCATATACACCATGGTAAGCGTAATAGAATTCCACAGATGAGACTTCAGAATTGCTGTCACCAACTGTCGGCATTCTCCTGCATGTGTTTAGATAAAAAAAAAATAAAAATAAAAGTGAAATATTCAAGCTATCAGTTCCCATTAGTGAAGATTTACAGTCATGACCGTCTTTTACTCTCCATAACATTTAACAAAAAAAAGAGCAAAAAAAATGTTTTGACGCATTTAAAATGTTAAATTAAGATTAAAAGCTCTTTTTACTCTAATATATATTTTTTACTGCGACTTACTGTGTCTTTAACTGGGTAGTCGTATTTTAATGTAATCGCATGCAGGAAAGCACAATCTGTAATAACGTCAAATTATTTTTGTCCAGTATCTGGCAACATCGATAGCTCGTGTGTTGCCCAGCATTAGGACCTGAGATGTGCAGCTTGTTGTGCACATGGAGCAGGACCTTAGGTGTGAGGCGGTCTGCAGGTCTCCACAGTCGCACAATAGTGACTCTGCCAGCCGAAGCATTCCCCACCGCTCGAAGTTGTTCTTTGTTCTACCAACTAAGGTTTTTAATCTGTTCAGGGATTTCCAGGTCCGCCAGTCAAGTTCTTGCCAGTTGGGAGGCCTTCATTTGGAGTAATGAAATCTTCTGATGCGACTTGTTGCCAGAGCTAGAGTCTCTCGTTTTCAAGGCCGGATGTGAGAGGTTTTGTGGATCTCAGAAAGCTGTTTCGCGACTCCAGTCTGGGAGTTGGGAGTATCTGATTATACAAGCAGTGGGACGGTTGGTTGATTGCCTTACGCATTTCTTCGGCGCATATGACTGCGTTGATGATGATAATCGTATGTTCTAGATATATAGTAGAATAAAATATAATGTGGGAAGAAAAAATAAATCGTCCGCCAAATAACTTTTTTTTTCAAAACGGCGCAAAACATCGAGTGTAGCTTTGGCTGTGTGGCACGTAGCGCCATCCTGTTGAAACCAAATGTTGCCAATATCCTCCTCTTCAATTTTTGTGATCGAAAATTCGTTCAACATGGCCGCGCCGCATGGAAGCGCCATTGATGGCGCTTCACGCACACTTTCTGCCACAGCAGCAATATTCTCGGGTGTAGGCACTGTTTTTGGCTTTTCACGCTTTGGTTTATCGATGAGGATGCCAGTTTCTTTCACTTTTTTCACAAGATAACGAACATACGGAGCTGACGGTGATTCTCTTCTTCCAAAATCCGTACGCAATTTTCGCACACATTCTGCAACATTACCATGATTTTCAAAGTAATTCGCAATATTTCCCAGCGTTGTTCAAGCGTATACACAACCATATTCGTTCAGCGGAAGGATAAAACTAATTATCTGTCAAATCAGACATGAGCTAAGTGTTACCATTCACGAAATAAGCACTAGTTGAAAAAAAAACGTTAGATGGCGGACCCTATACAAGGATATTCTTTCTTCTGTCGTGGATTTTGAAGGAAAGAGATTCTGACAAGAATTTTCATATGGAAGATAATAAGTATCAAATGTCACCTTGTAGAAATTTTTTTATGATAAATGGCAATTTATCCGCAAAAAGGCATCTTTAACGGCTTTATAGAGGGAAACGGAGTAAAATGACATTACACCTAATAGGCCATTAGATTAAATTATGGGGAAATTTTTAAAGTATTCTTAAGAAATAATCATACTCTATACTCGAGAAAACATAGCATGATACTTGACTATTTAACTAGATTGGTTAAATTTACTAGAATCTTGGCGAATATAAAAGTTAAAATACTTATTGACATCAGCATGTTATAGCCCTTGCTGACTGGTACCGACTTATTTCTGTTCGCTTGTCGTATATGTTGATATCCTCCTCGAGTATTTAGGACATCGATTAACTGGATGAAGGATGCAGGATCAGGTTCACATTATAAACAACTTGTTTCTGTTTCACGATACATGTTTATTTGTCAATAACGTCGCCCGTTAAAGGGCCGCCCTTAGGGACGGTCCTACCACGAGGACGGGCGAGTTGCGACTACTTGCCCGCTCTCACATTTCGGCGGTACCAACCGCCAAGATGACAGTTGTACCAACTGACAATGGGCCAACTGTCATAACAATTACTTTTGGCGTATGCAAACACCGTTTAACATTATATAATTAAACTAACAGGCAAGCGAATAAAAATAATAGACAAAAGATCGTTTGTCGAGGCTTTACGGCATCGACCTTAAGGAGCTATATCAAGCTGATATCAATGTATATGTCCGCCATATTGGCATTAAGCACTAGTTATATACACCGCCGCTCGTGACGCTGGCGAGAGCCCGTCACGAGCGCGGCGGTCGTCTGCCGTCCGTCGGCGAGATCGCATTGTTAGGTCCCGAACGGTCGCGGCGAAAGTAACGCCATGTTACGATCGATCGGAAAAAACCAAGTTTTATCATAAATATATGTCAATGTGCTTCTGATAAAGTCTCTGTTTAGCTAACCTGCTCCTCATCATGCCCTCACGCGACGGAATAACACCTTTTTGAGAGAGAGGAGGATGTTCATCATCATCATCATCAGCCTGTGTCCGTCCACTGTTGAACGTAGGCCTCCCGCATGAGTCTCCATCCTCTTCGATCCTCCGCCTTCCGCATCCAGGTCACTCCCGCTATTCTTCTTATATCGTCAGTCCATCTTGTAGGGGGTCGGCCAACGCTTCGTTTGCCAGTTCTTGGGCGCCATTCCAATACTTTTCTTCCCCATCGACCGTCGTCTCTTCGACAGATATGACCTGCCCATTGCCACTTGAGTGTGCCTATTCGTTGGGTAGCATTGGGTAGAGGAGGATGTTAACGAATATCAAATATGATACGCAACTTTCGACGCATTTGCAAATATTATAACATCTTCCGATAGGGTAATTAGTTTTGCGCCATGCTGTAGCTACGTGGTATTAGTTATTTGAATCATGTCAGTACTGTTATTATTGCTTTGGGCGTTTTCTACGAATTCGTTAGTTATATTCTAAATTAATGTTTAAATAACGAGAATTTTTTAATTTTACAGTCTAAAATGACACGAAGTCACAGCTCTGGAAGGCGATCGTATTTCAGTGCCTTCCGGCCAACTAATAATACTATGAACTTCGTCGCTTGCCGCTACGCGACCCATTAATAAACATAAGTTAAATCTAACCTTGACAATTCAAGATTAGAAATCAAGAAGTTGTTTCCTACAGTCGACAACGGAACTGATGATACCTGAGGCCACCCTGCGAGAGTGCACCGTGGAGAAACGCATCTGAGAGGAATACTTGGATTGCCCCGAAAGAGGACCTAACCCCTGGACGCGACCAGCGGTGGAATATATGGAGGTCTCTTATCAGACTTCAGACCGGAGTATGCAAAACGAGGACACAAATGAAAGCCTGTCAGTTGTGCAGCGGACCGATTAAATGTGACTGCGGCGTGGAGCAGACCCTGTCCTACCTTCTGCAGTGTGCGCTGTGCCCGATTAGCTGCATCTAGGAAGACCTGATGATGGCCGGGAGTAATGCCATCTACGTCGCCCACTTCTGGGCAGACTGGATCTGACCCTGTCGTTTCCTATACGATTATATATTTTTCAAGATCTTTTCATCAAATATGCGTTCCGTATATCTAGAGCATATTTTCTAAAAATTTCCATTGAACAATTTATTTGTGTATGCCTTAAACTAAGACATCTATGAACCCGAAGGTCCATCCGGAAACATATATAGTTTCCAAAACGAGAACTCGATGACATAACCGCCTTAAGCACACGAACGAACGTTACTCGGACACCCAGAATGGTCCATTTTTCACTATCCCGAATGACGTTCGTCAGTAAGAAAAAAAGTATATATCTTTAATATTTCCAACAAACGTTTATTTGTCATACAGTGTATGCCTTGTCCTAAGACATTTATGCACCCGGAGGACCATCCGGAAACATATATAGTTTCCAAAACAAGAACTCGACGACTTAAAGAGACAGCAGCTGTAGTATTCGAAGCATATTTGAGTATTTAATTAATCAATTTTTTTAAAGAGATTTGATGATTAACCTAACGTATCCAAGATTTGACCCATTTGGTCCTAATAGGCAGCAAAACTTACGCTAGAAATTGAAAGTAAAAATTTAAGTCAAATTAAAAAATATATGAAGTAAATACCATATTATAAGACATTGTGGATATATTTTAATATGCGATATTACTTGCTATATATATACAAGTATATATGTATGAGTATTGATTAAGTTAAGCCACCCCATAGAACTAAATAACCTAAGCCTCGAAAACGTAGGGCTAATCTTCTCTTTTTAAAAAATATGAATAAGAAATCACCCAAAATATACTACAGCAGCTGCGTAGCTCCTGCTCTGAAAGTCGTTTGGGAACCACATATGTTCCCAGGTGGACCTCCAGGTGCAGATATGTGGGAAAAGGCATGAAGAATATCAATTTACAGAACTGAGTGAAACGGATATATCTGAAAAAAAAACGTTTATTTGCTGCTGTCTGGTAACACCGGTGTGTAATTGATATGACTCTTGAGCGGTTGTAATTAAAAAACAATGGACAATTGAGGCAAGTACGCTTGCTACATTACGCGGTAATGAGATGCCTTATTAAGATTGGTCTCTATGACTTGGGAGGAAGTTAGCCCTTGACAACCGGAAGTACGATGCTCTCGTCTAGTATCTGTTAATAGCCCGGATGTCAGCTATTACTCCAACATTTTTGAAAACTTTTCCACGAATTGAGACAATTAGAAAATACGGTATTTTTAAGTTTAAGCAATCGACATAAAAAAATGTTTAAAATTGCCGGCGGCCATAGCTTAGTGGTTTAAGCGTTTGCTTGCTAAACCGAAGTTGAAGGGCTTCGATCCCCAACGAAAATAAAAAATAAACTTTTTAATCGATTTCTAAGCTCTATAAATACCGCCGGTCGGCGTGAATGTGATCCCTCACCCGAAAAATGCCATTCATAGCCTGTTAATGAAAATTGGTGGTAGACGAAAGTCATCCCGTGAAGACCACCAATTCATAGTGAATTCCTGTAATAATTAGAATGATGCGTGAATGTCATACTGTAGTCTATGACGTTGGCAGATAAACACTCCACATGAATCGTTTAGCCATATAAAAAATAGTAAGTGTCATAGAATCCACAGATGAGATTTCTTCACCATCATATGTCGGTTTTCTCTTGAATGTGTATAAGTAAATCGAACCCTCGAACTCTCGCATCGCAATCGTGCGCTTTAACCACGCCTCCCCTAACCACACACACGTGCCACACGTGAGCTATTAATCTTCAGCACCCTCGCGTATTAGTATGATACACGTGTATCTGAGGTATCCTTGATGATGCGCGTCGTTTCAGTTGACAAGGCGCCTAATGGCTGCCCCACCCCCCATTGCGACAATTCTACCGAAACGAAAAAGCGTGACGTTTTACCGTCACACTTGACAATTCAACAAACGATTACCTTCATCATGTCATATTTCAAACTCAAATATGATATTTTAATAATATCTATATGAAAAAGAAAGTTTGTTAGTTTCAGCATTTATAACTCACGAACGGCTGGATCGATTTTCATGATCTTTGATTTGATGGATTCCTTCCGATTTCGAATAGTATAATAATTATTAGGTGAGCGACATCAGTCTGCCAATATAGACAGGGACCGAATGTGTGCCGGAATAAGCTAACACCCAGCTAACCTCATCAGGTCAAGCTGATTAGGGCGCTCTATTTTCCTGGAGGTAGTAAATGCTTTCCAAAGGCGGATGAACCTTTATGGTCAACGGCATTAGGATGTGGAAATAAAGGGGAAAATACCACATTAAAGGTCTAAAAGACATTCCATTTATCAGCAAAAAATGAGTGGAGATCAAGATGCAATATTTTGTTGCTGCAAACCAATCTACCGGATTGATACTACGAAGAAGAAATAATTATTTAAACATTGGGAAAAATCAACACAAAAAATTAAGGAGGAACCAATTTTTTCTGTGTCACGGCCTATCGTTCACAGACAATTCGTTCAGCGACTCATCGGTAACGAATAAGGCGTACTGGATGTCTGGTGCACGGGAAATTTGGCGCACAGGACAACCGGTGCACTGGATGTCTCGCTAACGTTTGTGCACATTGGAAATGATGAAGCTTTCATAAATTGCGAAACTACAGTCTTCTTCCAGCAAGTAAAACAGTGCTCAATCAGATGCATAGTAAAACAAGGTATGAAATACGTATATTTTTCATTTAACTCAGCTAATATAAGCGTTTGTTTGTCATTCAGAGGCTGTCTGTTCAAATCAGATTTTTTATTTATTTAATCAAATCTAAGCTCTATACATGCCCTAGGTAGGGTTGAGGGATCCCTTTAAGACAAAAACAAAATTAACAAGACTTTGGAAGCGTCGGGCTGATATCCGAACTCCTTAAAAATGCTGATTCTTGAACACCTAATATTACTCCCCATCTATGTTCCCATATGGATCTCATGGTAAACAAGTGTTCTGGGACAAGGCATAAACAATCTGAGCTTACAGAAATGCAAAATGGAAATTTGCGGTGTCCATTTGCTTTCAGCGTGCTATGGAGAGATCCTAGAGAAGAACTCTAGTAGTGGATGCTCTCAAAGAATAGGCACAGTCAAGTGGAAATGGGCAGGACATATCTGTCGAAGAGACGACGGTCGATGGGGAAGGAAAGTATTTGAATAGCGCCCAAGAACTGGCAAACGAAGCATAGGCCGACCCTCTGCAAGATGGACTGACTACATAAGAAAAATAGCAAGAGTGACCTGGATGCGGAAGGCGGAGGATCGAAGAGGATGGAGACTCATGCGGGAGGCTTACGTTTAACAGTGGACGGATACAGGTTGATGATGATATGCTTCAAATATGGAGCGGATATTGTAAAAAATATTTATAAGAGAACACAGGATTTATTGATTTTGAAGTGGTACAAAGTTCGCCAGGTCAACTAGTATTTAACAATAAAAAAATAACTGAAAGACTATTTATAAGCCTCTGGCTTTATGAGCTCGAAAAGACGATTCAGAAGTAAAAGAATAAAAGAAGAATGGGAACGGTGTAGAACCCTTTAGGTTCCCTAATCCATGGGGACGAACTTCGGGGTCCTTTATTCGGAAGAGGCACTTACTTTTTATTTTATCTGCCTATGGGGATTGGAATCCAACACTCTTCCATACACTGGCACAGGTAGATACGACTCAAAAATATCTACGTTAAACAAAGTTATTTTAAAAATTATGACACGTTTTCACGCCTACTTTACGTTTTTAGGAAACATAGAAATTATTCGTTCAATAATTACTATGGGCAAAAAATACGGCTTTTATTTTTTTCATTTCGAGAGTTAAATGATTCGAATTCATATTTTTATATTCACGTTGGTACTACTATCACTGACGTCTGTGCCAAATTACATGTAAAAATATTAATTAGTGTTTGAGATACCCGTCCATTTGTAAAGTTGCAAGTATTTTTCTCGTTTTTACATTGTAAAGTACAGTGTATATTTTTTATGTACACACATACAAGAGAGTACCCACACACAGTTATGTATGAATCTCATCTGTGTATTATATGACGCTTGCCGTTTTTTGTGCACCTCGTCGCGGTCGGCACACAACTGACTGTACACCGGGCGCCGTGGTCGGTGAATTCCAGCGCCGCAAGTGGCGATCTATATAACTATTCCTTCTAACGGCATTACAACACACGCGTGTCCAATGAGCGAATGAAAATAAGAGACTAAATATTGTATTTAGAGGTTTTCGGTACCAGTCAGCAAGGGCTATATCATGCTGATGTCAGTCTTTAATAACAAAATTTTATATTGTAAAATGGTTGTCAAAAACTCACATTAACTCATATATTTCCAGTGTCTCTGTGTAGGTGCAATAAAAGGTTAAGATTCACTTACCTGAAAGAAAAAGAAATAAAATGGATAAATTTTAATATTTATTGAAAAAGATTCTTTTTATTTGCCAAACTAATGAGGAATTTAAGCAACAATCATATGAGACATTTCTGTCATATTGATGAGAGAAATGTCTTTTTTTTTAATTTTATTCTTCTATCTCAATAGATCGGAGAAAAATAAACGGCAGACGCTGCGATTCGAATCGCGAACTTTTGTTGAACCCGTCGCTAACAGCTCGGCCATTTGCGCCGCCTGTCGAGTGGGGTAAATCTTCAGTATATAAATGTTTTTGTAGGTCTTATCTATAAAAATAAAGGTCACCTTACGTACGAAGCGTCGGGTTCATCATCCATCTCCTTAAAAAAATATTTAACAATCACCTAAAAGTTCGTCGTATACTATAGTTGTGTCTGTTTCAAGTATGTATCTGGAATGCTGCTCTAAAAATTGACGGGTAGCTTATGTTCTTAGGTGAACCATCGGGAGCAGAGATGTCTTTAGACTAGGTATAATGAATAGCAACTAATAGAAATGAGAGGCGATGATTTGGACGGGTATAAGTTTGTCCCCTAAAAGTACTGGAAGTCTCTGCGAAATGCCTTATGGTCACAGGTTCGATGAAAGGAAAATCCTGATTTATCTCCTTCTCGTGGTGGCGGGGTGAGCGACAACATCAGTCGACAAATATAGACAGGGACCGAATGTTGGCCGGAATAAGACACCCAGCTAACCTCATCAGGTCACTGGTTAGGGCACTCTATTGTCCTGGACGTAGTAAATGCTCTCCTAAGGCGGATGAACCTTTATGGTCAACAGCATTAGGATGTGGAAATAAAGGGGAAAATACCACATTAAAGGTCTAAAGACATCCCATGTTTCAACAAAAAATGATTAGGATAGAGGAGTGGAGATCGAGATGCAAGATTTTGTTGCTGCAAACCAATGCACCGGATTTATACTACGAAGAAGAAGTATGTAGAGAATAAATCTTACAACATGGAAAACTCGCTGGTCATATTTTTTTACCATATCCGCTCCATATGTGGAGCACATGACACCACATATTGTCGTTTCACAGTTCTGTAAGACTATGCCTTGTCCCAGAACACCTGTATACACACGGAGGTTCACATGAGAACATAGATGGTTCCAGGGAGCCTCCAGGGCAAGATTCCGCGAACTTGCATAGAGTGCGGCTGGAGTATTAGAGAAACATTTGGCTGTTCAATAAAAAGTGTTTTTAAGGGAATCGGATGATCAACCCGACGATCCCGAGACCTGGAATATTTTGTTTTATTCTTAAAGAGTGACTTAACCCAACCGGGGTCATGTATAGCGCTTAGATTTGATAAAATAAATTAAGATTGGTCGCGATTTGAACCGACAGCATCTGAATGACAAAAAAAACATTTTTAAATTTAATTTTAATATTGGAGCATCACTGGTTTACAAATGGGTATATTATAATTATAAATTAGTTATTTAAAACCCCAAAAAAAAACTAAATTAAAAGGGTGTTCTATTAGATCGAAAAAGATCATCTGTCTTTTTTGCACAATTATCGTATGGAAGGGACCCAACGTGGGCCAACAGATGGGCAGGGGTGTTCAACCCTTAATGAGACACTGGTGAAGCTGACAAATATGCTAAGCTGGTGACGAACTTGCCAGTGTTAATTGTTAAAAATTGTAATTCAAAAATTCGTGTTAGTTACATCATTTATAAATCGAGAACGGCTGGATCGATTTTCATGATTTTTGATTTGTTGTATTCGTTTTGAACCCGAACAGAATAATAACTATTAAAAAATAAAGAAAAATTAAAAAGAAAATATTTTTTCCATGCATTTTGCATAGTAGGTTTTTCAATTTTACTGTTTTCAGAAGATGGCATTGTTTTACCTATAGGCCGTACCAGGAAAGTTTTTTTATCTAAACACAAACAGGAGAATACCGACAAATGGTGATTATGATACAGAAATCTCATCATGTTAAGCGGTACATGAGGAGTGTTCTTCCAACAACGTCATAAAATACAATTCGACATTCACGCATCAACTATTTATTAGAAGAATTCAGTATTAATGGGTGGTGTCTGTGTCGACGGACGTTTATTATCTACTACAAATTTTAATTAATAGACTATGACTGGCATTTTACGCGTAAGGGAACAAATTCACACCAACCGAGCGTAGCTTAGAAATCAATTATTTGTTTCATCTACGTCGTGGATCGAACCCACGATTGTTAGTTTGCTAAGCAAACGCTTTCACCACTAATCCATACTCTGCAGAATAATGTAAGTAAAATTTGTACATATTACAATTTTATTAATTTTATTAATTATTTTTTATACTTCCGGTATCGAACCCATGTCCTCTCGAATAAAAATCTACCGCTTTATAATTCATACTAATCCCTCGACAGATGTTGGCTATTGTTGATATAATCGTGGTGTATGGTCGCCGTATTAAAAAATTGGGGTCGGTTCTATTGCTCTATTCAAGCGCAATTAACACGCATACAACCACACTGGATGCGTTGCAACATACTCTGAGGCATATATACATGAAGAGGCATATATTCCATAATATAATAGATATTTTATTCTTCTCATATATGTACATCAAATATCTTAAACATATGGTCTTTAACAAATGCATTGACATCAGCATGATATAGCCCTTGCTGACTGGTACCAAAAACCTTGATATACAATATTTCGTCTATATTTCTGTTCGCACGTCAAACAGGGATGTGTCCGCCATGTTGGCATTAGTTATTTACACCGCCGCTTGTGGCGCGGGCGAGAGCCCATACCGAGAGCGGAGATCAGTTACATACCGCTCTTCGGCGAGAGATATTTTACTGTGGATCGGCCTACTGCTGCGCCTAGGTCCAGGCCACAAGCTTGTAAAGTATTATCGTAAATATACGTCAATGTGCTTCTGAATAAGTCTTTGTTTTGCTAACCTGCTCCTCATCCTGCTACCACACGACGGAGTAACACCTTTTAAAGAGAGGAGGATGATAATACAAACTATTAATAATTTGAGGCAAACATGTAAATGGTCCGCCAAATAACTTTTTTTTTTAAACACGGCGCAAAACATCGAGTGTAGCTTGGGCTGTGTGGCACGTAGCGCCGTCCTGTTGAAACCAAATGTTGCCAATATCCTCCTCTTCAATTTTTGAACAAAAATTCGTTCAACATGGCCGTGCCGCATGGAAGCGCCATTGATGGCGCTTCACGCAAACTTTCTGCCACAGCAGCAATATTCTCGGGTGTACGCACTGTTTTTGGCTTTTCACGCTTTGGTTTATCGATGAGGATGCCAGTTTCTTTCACTTTTTTCACAATATAACGAACATACGGAGCTGACGGTGATTCTCTTCTTCCAAAATCCGTACGCAATTTTCGCACACATTCTGCAACATTACCATGATTTTCAAAGTAATGTCGCAATATTTCCCAGCGTTGTTCAAGCGTATACACAACCATATTCGTTCAGCGGAAGGATAAAACTAATTATCTGTCAAATCAGACATGAGCTAAGTGTTACCATTCACGAAATAAGCACTAGTTGAAAAAAAACGTTAGATAGCGGACCCTATACATTACAAATTATAATAAATATCAATTATTTAAATAAATACTCACAAATAATACTTTACTTTCTTGAGTATAACTGATATATCTTTCTTATTTCATATTAAATGTTGAGCAATATTGCAATTTGTATCGCTCGCGTGAGCTTCTTGATGTTATGGGGGAATACGAAAATACGGAGAAAAAACATAAAAAATTGAATAAAATAAAATTGAACGTATATATAATAAAAATTCGAATGGGGGACGTAACGGGACGCACTGGAGAAGGCATGTCACAGTATGTAGCGCAGCGTTTCTCCCATTCTTGGTTCTATTTTAGACTGAGAATGCCCCAAAATCGAGTGAGCAACAAGGGTGATCCCCTTAACCAATAACAAAATATACACATTTTGTTTAAATTTGAATAGGAACATGTTTCATTAAAAAGAGATTTATTCGCCAATGTCATAAACAACAGTTCGGCATTCACGCAACATCCACACTACGAATGGGTAGTGTAAGCGTGACGATTTTTTATTTTTATTATCTTATTTTATACCTTATTGTTATTATTTCTATTCCTTCCTGCCTTGATTATGCTGAGAACCTCATTGTTCGTAACGTGGTTTCTCCAGGAAATTCCGAGAATTCTTCTGTATGACCACACCTCAAAGGCCTCTAGTCTTTTTTTCTAACTTAAATAATTATAAACGAAAGCAGCTATGTTAATGCCGCCAGTATAGCTCAGTGGGTTGCTTGGTAAACGGGCTGTAGTCCATGGCGTTGGCGGATCAACACTTTACATGCACAGTTGAGACTTTAGAATCACTATCACCATCTGTCGGCATACCCTTGTACGTGTTTACATAAAATATATATTTTAGTATTTATTTAAAAGGTTATGCCTCAATTCTGTTCATATAAAGGGTATCAAATCGTCAACAGATGCTGCAATTTCATGTGTCGTTAGAGCGGGGTATCGCATTGTACTTCCGTCGCTAGTCCGGGGTATTGTACTCATATATTGCGCTTTTTATTGCGACGATAACGAAAATGCGTCGCCTGAAGGGCTACAGCGCGCGCGGCATGATAACGTAAGCGGATCGTTTCCAGCGAAGGCATCCGTTAACCCGAGGACAACTCAAACAAGTTTTTTAATATAAATATAATTTTACTACGAATACCGACAGATGGTGATAGTAATTCTGAAGTCTCATGCTGTGGAATTCTATGACGCTTACCAAAGTAGCATATGGGTAAGCGCTACATGTGGAGTGTTATTCCGCCAACGTCATAGACTACAACCCGAGATTCACGCATCATCCTTATTATTACAGGAAATTACTATGAATGGGTGGTCTTCATGGGACGATCAGCCGGCGAGCTATAGACGCCAGCTATGTGGACCTCCGGTTACACAGGTGTTCTGGGACAAGGCATAAGACAATCTGAGCTTACAGAACTGGTTAACGACAATCCGCGATGTCCATATGCTCAAGATATGGAGCAGATATTGTAATCTTACAAATCTGAATAAATAAATCAATTACATTATTTGTATTGACATCGGCAAGATGTAGTCCTTGCTTACTGTTACCGAAAACCTCGATATACGATCTTTCGTCTCTTTATTTCGGGTCGCTTGTCGTGCATTTAGGTGCGCCGTGCTGACGGTTCCGCTAACGGGTATGTTAGTTAAGGATGCCACCGCTCGTGGCGCTATCGGAAGCCGGGGCAGCGCGGAGACCGTCAGTCGGTCCCCATCCTTTGGCGAGACAAGGTCAGCGTTGCGGCCAGCGGTATGTTTCCGCTTGGCCGAAAGCTTGTAATGTTTTTAACATAAATATAATCTGTGCTTCTAAAAGAAAGTGTTTGTCTGCTGACCAGCTCCTCGTCCCGCCCTCACGCGGCAATATAACGCCCCTCTTTGAGAGAGGAGTATGTACGAGTAGAACGGATATGGAATGTAAATTATTGTATTTCCTAGATTTTTTTGATTCTTGTTCATTAGTATTCGTTTGCTTATACTATGACTAAGAACTTAAGTTTATGGCACTTGGTTTTATGTCACCTAACATTGTTGGAGACGAAAGAAGAAGGAAACGCCTTTGACTATAAAAAAAAGGGATAAAAAGACAGCAATTAAAGATGTACCCAACCCTGCAGCAAGCTGAAAAAAGATCAGTGTTTCCTTACGTACTATAAGGGTGTGAATTTATAGTACAAGGGTGAATAAAAAAATTCGTCAAAATTTCTCGACTCTTCGGGCGGAAGTGTTAGGTCTTGGGTTATCGCGATGTGTATAGAATATAAATAAGCAGAGTTCGTGGTTCGAATCTCAGCGTCTGTCGTTTTTTTCTTCTAAAAAACAGGACTGGACAGGGAGGATTTTCACCAAGCGGGTGGTGGGTTCAATCCCCGACGAGGATTAAAAGATGTTTTGTGAATTTGATCCCTCACCCGTAAAATAACAGTCATAGCCTATCAATTAAAATTGGTGGTAGACGAAAGTCATCCCGCGAACACCATCCATGGATAGTAAATTCCTGTAATAAATGGATGATGCGCGAATGTCGGGCTGTAGTCTATGACTTCGACGGATCAACATTCTACATGCAACTCTTAATCATATGCAACATGGTAAGCACCATATAATCCACAGATTTCCACCATCACCATCTGTCGGTATTCTTCCTGTATGTGTTTACGTAAAAATAAATATATAACCGTATTTGACTGTGATTTTGAGTGTGTACCTGCGCCCTCTTGGAGGTTCGACGTAAATAGAAACGAAGAGCTGTTTTTTGTCTCTCACGGTAATGAACTTTGTTTGTTTTTCTGGAAGCGTAAAAACTTCGTTTTCCGGTTTAGTGGAAGTCCTGCGACAGGACGTAAGTGGATGGTGATTTGTGGGGAGAATGCAAGGAAGAATAAAAAAAGACGAAAAAAAATCTAAATATAAATGTGGTTCATACTTATTCTAGTCTAGCAAAAATGGAGCATCGTTAGCGCGGCTTTTGATAGATTACCAAAGTAAAGCTACATTGGGCGCAGACCACACCTTGGATGGGTCTGCGCCACCCCTTCTTCGTACCTCAGCTTTAGCACTTTTTTCTCAACCGGAGAATATTGGCTGGTATCGCACCACCAAACATAAGACGCAAAGTCATATGCGCCGAAGAAATGCGTAAGGCAATCAACCAACCGTCCCACTGCTTGTATAATCAGATACCCCAACGCCCAGACTGAAGACGCGAAGCAGCTTTATGAGATCCACACAACATCTCACATCCGGCCCTCAAAATGAGAGACTACAGCTCTGGCAACAAGTCGCATCAGAGGATTTAATTACTCCAAAGGAAGGCCTCCCATCTGGCAAGAACCTTGACTGGCGGAACTAGAAATCCCTGAACAGAATAAAAACAGAAGTTTGTAGAACAAAGGACAACCTCAAGCGTAAGGGAGTGCTTCGGCAGGGAGCGTCACTGTTGTGCGACTCTGGAGACCGCCTCACACCTAAGATCCTGCTCCATGTGCCCAACAAGCTGCACATCTCAAGACCTGATGCTGGGCAACACACGAGCTATCTATGTTGCCAGATACTGGGAAAAAATAATTTGACGTCGCTGACACCAAGAAGACTTCTGGGCAGACAGGATCTGACCCTGTTCTTTCCGACACGATTATATATACAGGTATATAAATGATTTCTAAGTAACTCGAAAAAATTACGTTTCTGAAATTTACAAACGAAATTAATCTCTGCTGAAATGAATAACGGCGAGATTAGAGATGAGAGGGTGAGATAGGGATACGAAGGTTTGACTGTAGAACTTTGCGGGATTAGAAAGATTAAATAGGATTATACCAAGAGTAAAGCAAGCAAACTCTGCGACTGGGCATGCGAATTGATGCAGAGAACCCAGCTTCTGTGCAGCAGCACTTGCCGAGATGCGGATCTTATAGTTATTACAGTAAATTCCTATAATAATAAGGATGATGCGTGAATCTCGGGCTGTAGTTTATGACGTTGGCGGATCAATACTCCACATGCAGCGCTTAACCTTATGTAACACGGTAAGCGTCATGGAATCATCAGATGAGACTTCAGCATCACTATCACTAGAGACCCGTGTTTTTAGCATTTTGCAATAGATGCGAAATAGATGCTAAAATTCGGAATATATACTATTTAATGCAAATCTCAGAAAAATGCTACAATCATAATTATTTGTGATTTTTTTAGTTTTTAAAATAAATATTCACTATGTTTAACTATGTTGACTGTTTATTAATAATAATAAGTCAACTTAATTAAACTCGATTATCGCTGGGTAGGTTTTTCCTTATTTTTTTCTGTAAATGAACTTTGTACCTGTAGCTTAGACAATTATTTAATTCCTTGCCCTATTTTAAGTTTTTTTTTATAATTTTTAATTAATTTTAAAATTAACCAATTAAAAATATTTAGTTTTGATATACATTTATTTTAAACGATTACATGTTTCGGTCTCACTGGAGACCATCTTCAATAATGGTTAATTAAATAATAATCAATTTACCATTATTGAAGATGGTCTCCAGGGAGGCCGAAACATGTAATTGTTTAAAATAACTGAATCAAAACTAAATAATTTTAATTTTTTAATTAAAATTAATTAAAAATTATAATTATGCAGTATCACCAAGTATTGTCAGTTGATTAACCTTAATGTTATTAAGATATTTTTTTATTAAATATATGTTATTGTGGCTTTTGGGTTGAGCCGTGTGTGGCGAACTTTTTTCAACCAATATTTCGACCGCCATTGCAAAAGCCACAACATCAAATCTGGCCGTGAAAACCTAAGGAGTTATTTATATATTTGTTAGTATTATAAACAAATAAAAAGAAAAAATGTATTGGAAGTACTAATTATTTGCATCTTATAAAAATAGATGCTTAAAAGATATTAAATAGATGTACCTGTATAAAAATGCACGCTTAAATGCTCCGAAATGCTAAAATCCACACATTTAAATGCTCAAAAGCGCTAAAAATTAAAAAATATACGCTAACAATACGGGTCTCTCACTATCACCATCTGTCGGTATTCTCCTGTATACTACTGACTGTTGCTTAATGTCTATATAAAAATTATATGTTCCCAGCAATCGTTTATTGTAGGAGTAAATATCCATTTCCAATGTAATCAATCGAACATAATAGCAGACTAAAAATAAATGGCCAGAACTCAGTTTGTGAGGCGATGGAAACATGTTATTTTAGTCCAAGTCCAGATGCTGCACAACGTGAAAACGTGTTTCTCTAATATAAATGTTTGATAAAGAAGTAAAAAAAAGATCAAACAGTCTAATTTACAACTAATTCGTTTCAACACAATCTTCACTTGCTCTATCTGTTCTGGAATATGGAAGCTTAGTTTGGAATCTCAATAAATCCAAAAACATTATCATGATCGAAAAAATCATTAAAAAAAATCTCCGACGTCTCTAATTTTATATTTACGGAAGCTATCCATTCTTCAATCAATTCCGAACACAGTCTATATTACAACTAATTCATTGCAACACCATATTCAATTGTTCTATCTGTTCTGGAATATGGTAGCTTAGTTTGGAATCTCAATAAATCCAAAAACATTATCATGCTTGAAAAAATCATAAAAAAAAATCTCCGACGTCTCTAATTTTATATTTACGGTAACTATCCATTCTTCAATCAATTCCGAACACAGTCTATATTACAACTAATTAATTTCAACACAATATTCACTTGTTCTATCTGTTCTGGAATATGGTAGCTTAGTTTGGAATCCCAATAAATCCAAAAACATTATCATGATCGAAAAAATCATTAAAAAAAATCTCCGACGTCTCTAATTTTATATTTACGGAAGCTATCCATTCTTCAATCAATTCCGAACACAGTCTATATTACAACTAATTCATTGCAACACCATATTCAATTGTTCTATCTGTTCTGGAATATGGTAGCTTAGTTTGGAATCTCAATAAATCCAAAAACATTATCATGCTTGAAAAAATCATAAAAAAAAATCTCCGACGTCTCTAATTTTATATTTACGGTAACTATCCATTCTTCAATCAATTCCGAACACAGTCTATATTACAACTAATTAATTTCAACACAATATTCACTTGTTCTATCTGTTCTGGAATATGGTAGCTTAGTTTGGAATCCCAATAAATCCAAATACATTATCATGCTTGAAAAAATTCATAAAAAAATTCTACGACGCCTCTATTTTTATATTCACGGTAACTATCCATTCAATTCAATCAATTCCGAACATTACCCAACTCTTTTTCTACTACGGATGCTTTCTTTCCATTCGTTAGAGTCCCGGAGGAAAATTGCTGCTCTCAAACATTCATTCCTTCTTCTTCGCGGTGCAATTCACAACCCTGGGATTCTCCAATGTTTTAACTTCTACGTTATTGATAAGTACACCCGTGCTGGTAGCCACCCATTGTTTTTGATCCCAGTTGATACTTGTGGAGCTTCGAGCACTCAATGAAGTACAACGGCAATGGCGCTCCTAAATGGCCTACCAGCACACCTCGATTCTTTTCTTACATCCTTTTCTTGTTTTGTCGATGATATTGTTCTCCTAGATCTCTGTGATATCTTAGCGAGAAATCCAGTGCACCATTTGTCTCGTGCGCCAAGTGCCGAATGCACCAGACGTCCAGTGCGCCTTACGTCGTTGCTGATGAGTCGTTAAACGAACTGTCTGTGAACGAAATGCGACGGAACCATTTGTAACACATCCCATTACAAGTTAATAGGCATTGCAACAATTAGTGTATAATAGAAAATTCTTAGGTAATTCATTTAATTATGATGACCGAATAGATTAAAGTCATCTTCGTACCCTTTTTTATATAAACACATACAGGAGAATACCGACAGATGAAGATGGAGAAATCTCAGCAATACTTTGAAGCAGACTTTATCCGCCTCACAACCGCATCCTAGTTTGTCTCCTTGATGATGCGTTCATTAAAATTATGATCGGTTAACAATTGATAAGTCAAGTAAGAGTGGCCTCTGAACAATGGTGGCCACTGCACAGAAGTGCTAAAGAGAAATAACCCGTGAAATAGACTATAATCGCAGTCACGGGTTAAAAGAAGATGGAAGTTAAGATTCTCTCAATGAAAATACCAGCGAAAATGGTATTGTAAATGCATGGATTTTTTTAATGTCCACAAAGAATGCATGCCTGATATGGCAGAAGCATTTTCTTCGAATTGTATCGAAAATAACCCCGTGGAACGTTTGGTCCTAAGGGGCGACTCAACCCAAAGAATCCATTGATGTCTTTAAAATATTATTTTTAAGTAACTTCTACATGCAAACTTCAATTTGTCAATTGATTTTAAGGAAATCAGATCATAACCCTGATGCTTATGGGTTATCATAAGGCGTGGACTGTTTGGTTCTAAAGCTGGCTCAACACAAAATTTTCATAAATTACTAACAATATGTATATTTTTCTTAGCTTCGACGGGTATCGAACGAGTTATATTTTAAACGACAGTCGTGCGATTTTGCCACTAAGACATAACCGTCGGTAACCATCCAAAGAATTGAATGTGCTTTTCTTCGGCCGGGATTTTAATTGGTAAAGTTTTAATGCGAAGAAAGATCTCGCAACGTAATTAAATGCGATCGTTAATTACACTAAAACGGAACAAACGGTACGAAACGGAACAAAACGGCACAAATAATTAACAGTTAATTTGATAATATTATCGAAATTTAAAGCGAACTTTTTAACACTTGGAGCATCAATCATATTCTTGACATTGTTGCTTTTGGGTTTAGCCGTGTGTGGCGAATTGCTTCTTTCCAATATTTCGGTCGCCATTGTAGGGGTCTTCTTCAGGACTGATGTCTTAGTCATCATATCCTTTGTTACCATATTCGGTCCATATTTGTCGCATATGGGCACCACAAAGTGTCACTTCACAGTTCTGTAGACTGCAGCTGTAGTACCAGTTAAATATTTGGGTGTTCATAATCAGCTTTTTTAAGGTTATCGGATGATCAGCCCGACGCTTCCGAGGCCTAGTTTTTTTTGTTTTGTCCTTAAGGGGTGGCTTAACGCTATCAGGGGCATGTATAAAGCTATGATGTCATCGAATATTTCTTTAAGAATCAAGCTCTGTCGGGATTTTAACCGACCGCGCTCGATTTTTAAAGCTGACGGTTTTATTACTTGTATAATAATCAAACCGTCAGCTTTTTTTGCCGCTCCCTATATTAGTATTTTAGAAATATTAAAGCAAATTAGTATATATTGAATTTATACTTTAATTTATTCCATAATATGTCAAACAGAAGAATTCTTGGAATTTCCTGGAGAGACCACGTCACGAACAATGAGTTTCTCAGGATAATCAAGGAAGATAGGCACCTAATAAGTACCATCTCAGAGAGGCGAGCCCGATGGATCGGTCACGTCATACGCCACGATAGTCTTCTTCACGACATTGTGGAGGGTATGGTTGAGGGTAGAAACTGTAGAGGGCGCCCTAGACGGGAGTATTTGCAGCAAGTGTTCGAGGACATGAATTGTAGCTCTTATGCGGAGCTGAAGAGGGTTGCGGAGGACCGACAGGAATGGAGATCGAGATGCAAGATTCTGTTGCTGCAAACCAATCCACCGGATTGATACTACAAAGAAGTATATATTGAATTTAAGATTAAATTAATTCTAAAATATTATTTTTTGTAGCAATTAGTGCTGGAAAATTCGTCGCAATTTTAGCGTATGAATCGAATTTGTGATCACGTCGGTTTGTGATGCCTGTGTTAAGAAGCCAGAAGGCGCTACGCGGCCTGTTTTTGTTTTGATAAGAAATCCGACTCCAGTGGTGCGCAGCTACCTTTACACTAAACAGATGGCTTTTACTATCAATGTATTACCAGCGCTTCTTCAACGGTGAAGTTACAAGCGCTCAATGAAGCATTCGCATCATAACTAACAGATAAAACACGCAAGTATTTCATCTAACGTAGTCTGTTCAACTGGGCACGGCGCTTTTAATGACAGTTTATACTCATTTAATTTAGTTTCGAACCCTAGTTGCTCCTGTGGCGCCCCCTTCCAGACCTCAGAGCACATTCTCTAAGACCGTCAGTTTCTCTTGTTAGAAAGAGGAGTTCTTTTCGATGCAGTTCGAGGTAATCGCCTCGGCCCTATCGGGCATGCAGACTTTGTGGCCACAAAAAAATCCACGCATTAACAATCTTTGCTCGTATTTTCGGTGATAGAATCTATCTTCCATCTCCATCTCTTTACAACCAATGAATGCGATTGTAATCTCTTTCATGGGTTCTTTCTTTTAGCACTGCAGTGACCACAATTGTTCAAAGGGAACTCCCACAGGATTTATCAGTTGCTAACTGATCATAATCTGAATGAGCACGTCAACTGTCCTCCGGTGTGATGCGGGTGTGAGGCGGGTAAAGTCTCTTCTTTTGTACATATTATGTAATTGATGTCCCGATATATAATATGCATTCTTTCCTCGTAGTGTCAATCCGGTTGATTGGTTTGCAGCAACAGAATCTTGCATCTCGATCTCCATTCCTCTCGGTCCTCCGCAACCTTTTTCAGCTCAGCATAAGCGCTACGATTCATGTCCTCGAATACTTGCTGCAAATACTATCGTGTAGGGAGCCCTCTACAGTTTCTACCCTCAACCATCCCCTCCACAATATCGTGAAGAAGACCATCGCGGCGCATGATGTGACCGATCGCCTCTCTGAGATGGTTCTTACTAGGTGCCTGTCTTCCTTGATTATCCTGAGAACATCATTGTTCGTGACGTCGTCTCTCCAGGAAATTCCGAGAATTCTTCTGTACGACCACATCTCAAAGGCCTCTAGTCTTATATGCATTCTTTAGGAGTACATATACGAGTTTTTAAAAAGAATAATTTATACATAAGCCCGGCTAGACGATCGCTTACTGAATTAATTTGTTTATATATGCAAATTAAATCACATAATTAGCATTTTTCGAGCGTCTAACCAGCGTGACTAACAGTTCATTACAGCAGCGGATGGTTTCAACATATGTTCAAACAAATTATCTCATATGTACTGTGAGCGATTGTTAAAATTTTATTTTTCGACAAGAGTTTATTTTTATTTTTTATTCAATTTATTTATTTTATTTTTTCCTTGCAGAAACATTACAAATTTTATGAATTCAATGCATTTCTGAAGTACAATAATATAAATACAATAATATAAAATAAAAATACAATAGGTAACATAAATGTGCTGATGTAAATTTATTGACACATTTAGTATCACTGACCTCACACTCAGAACTAGCGTCAGGAGACTCAAGATAAACAGTTTGACTTGTAACAACAAAAACCCTGTCATAAGTATATCATGATTGACTCACAAATAACAAGGCATTATTGTCACAAAACAAAACGTGTAACATTTCGCCTCCATAAACACCAGTACTGAATTTAAAGCAATATAACACTAAATATGTCAATATCTTCACTCAAGTTGGTTTCAACCACTGTTCACTGCGATTCTTTCGTCTTATGCGTATCCAGGGTTGAACGATGGTCCTTTCAGGCCACACTTGAGGCTCCATGAGAGACTCCAGCGAAGTCGCAATGACCCCGACTTTGAAAGAAGTTGACAGCGTCCGCCTGCTGACAATCTTCCTGATGGTCATCCAAGAAGGATTGAATGCAGCGGTCGCTGCCAAGAAGCTCTGTAAATCCTCAGCCGATGTATCTGGGTGAAGGCCCTTGGCGTGAAGATACGCCATCTTCACTCCAGTAACGTTTTTTGAAGGAGCTGCAGAACCACGGATCATCAGACGTGCTGAATGTTGTTGCCTTTCCCCATGCGGAGAGGCGCGACTCAACTTTTGACGTTGAACTTCTCCGGAAAGATTGCTCGGGGGAGGGAGGGGACATCCACGGAGAAAGCACTCAGGTCCTCCAGTTCCTCGAACGATGATTCGTCCCGGCTGAGAACGGGAGTCCTTGGGAGCCTTGCTCGAAACAGGGGCTCCTTCGATAGTATCTTCCGAGGAGTCCTCTTCGGTGGCCTCACTCGAAGCGGATTTTTTGACGGCAGCTTCGGAGTCTCTGCTGTCACAGTTAAGCGACATCGACACAGGAATGTTGACAGCTTCAGCGTAGGTAGCTGGAATTGATTTGCACGCTCGAGGTAAGCGCCTTCTGCGGGAAGTCGGCAGACTTGTCGGGTTGGGTGGAGGGTGCACACCAACGGATGTCAGAGCATCATCCATCCCGCATCCAACAGCCTTTAAGAGCCTCTCCAGCAGCAAACGGTGATCGTCTAAGCGACGATTTATTTGCGCGATATCACAATCGCAACAGTTCGCCATCCTGTAGGTAGGATGACTAGACACGTCCGCCCGGTTTGAGTGTCAAGCGACGAATCATTCAATTTTTATGTAAGCACATACAGGAGAATACCGACGGATGGTGATCTGTAGTCATCTGTGGAAGTCTATGACGCTTACCATGGTGAATATGGCTAAACGCTGCATGCGGAGCGATGATCCGCCAACATCATAGACTACAGCCCGAGATTCACGCATCATCCTTTATTATTACAGGAATTTACTATGAATGGGTGGTCTTCACGGACGACTTTCGTCTACCACTAATTTTAACTAATACGCTATGACTGTCATTTTACGGGTGATGGATAAAATTCACACCAACCGGGGGTATTTAAGAGCTCATAAATCGATTAACAATCCTTTTTTTTTTAATCTCCATCGGGGATCGAACCCACGACCTTTGGCTTGCAAAGCAAACGCTTTCACCATTGAGCTATGACCGCCGGCAAATATCAAACAGTACGACGTTAAATGCGAAACGTTTCTAAATATTGTATTATTTTCGTCAATATTTAGTATTCTGTTTTATGCGTCGTCAGCGCGGCTCTCGTTACATCACCGAAATTAAACATTGGACGCGGATAAAAATTTGGATGGGTCACCGCATGATGCTAACCACTTGTCGCTGTGCGAGTTAAACCGAATATTATGGGTAAATGGTCCGTGTTTCTGAAGCGGCAGGCTAATTATCTGACATCTTAAAAAAACGACTCATCACCAAAAATATGCCTCGGATACTACAGCAGCCGTCTTTTTTAGTCCTTGGGTATGTTTCAAAGTGGAATTTTGGCTGTAGAAATATCTGTTAATAAAACATGGACAGTGAAAACTGAGTGGCGGTAATTTCCATATGTTCCAGATATTGGAAAAAAAACACTAACGAATGAGTTATCGCGTACAGGCAGCTAAAAGGCCGAACAGGCATACAAACGTCACTAATTCCTGTTTTTCTGTTTCCATTTTAAGTTTTTTTTATACAGTAACCTTCACTTGTATACACGCAATAAGTCCTGTAAGTTTCATCGCAATCGGATGAACGGTATGGCTGCGCATAAAGGACGAACAAACTTTTATGTTTATACAACGAGAAGACTAAGAAGTGTTGATAGTTTTTTTATTTCATATATTCGTAGCATATGCTTTAACTATAATGCACATATATGATATATTAAAATATTTATAACGTTATTAAAGTCAGAAGAGATCATCTCAGGTGATTCGTCAGCACATCACTGATTGGTTCTAGAACGCTTTAGTTAAACTTAATTGGTTTTCTGTGTGGTTCGTCTAGAAACGCATCAAGAAAGAGTTGCCTAGACCAGCGCTCTTCAAACTGTTAGCAATAGCGGTCCGGTATAATTAAATGTCTAAACTAAACCAAGGGTCGTCAGCCTGGTCCATACCGCCCACTAGTGGGCGATACGGGCTTCCGTGGTGGGCGGTGGGCGATTTTCGTCTCTCTACAATCTGCTACATTCTTTTTAGATTATTTTTTTCATCCATATACTGAATTGAAAGTTGAAGAATTTCGAAATTTGCCGGCGGGTATAGCTCAGTGGCTAAAGCGCTTGCATGGCAAGTCGAAGGCCGAGGGATCGATCCCCGACGTCGGAGATGAGAAAAAAATAATAATAAATCGACTTCTGAGCAAATGTTAAAAGTTTGAAGTTTGCTGTCATAGACTGTTAGACAGGTTTAAAGGTGTTGCTTACGAAGAGAAGGTCTTAAGTGGCTTAAATTACCACCCACGCTTATATATAGCCTGAGTAGACGAAACAACTTTTATATCATCCTTTATATACAATACTTGAGATATATAGCGCCTGCATCGTCCCCATTCTTCTTTATATTTTTCATGTCCGCTCCAAATTTGGATCATATGGACACCGCAAATTGGCATTTTTACAGTTCTATAAGCTCATATTATCTATACATTGTCCCAGAAGACATGTATACCCCAAGGTCCACATAGGAACATAGATGGTTCCCGGGAGCCTCCAGGACAAGAACTTGCTAACTTGTATACACTGCGGCTGTAGTACCAGAGAAATATTCGATGTTCAGGTTTTTTTAAGGAGATCGGTTGATCAGCGTGACGCTCCCGAAGCCAAGACAAATTTTATTTAGTCTTTTAGCCGGCGGGTAAAGCTCAATG
Organism: Glossosoma conforme; assembly: GCA_022606575.1. Classification (NCBI taxonomy): domain Eukaryota; kingdom Metazoa; phylum Arthropoda; class Insecta; order Trichoptera; family Glossosomatidae; genus Glossosoma; species Glossosoma conforme. The sequence goes on along the minus strand of JAGTXR010000208.1, from coordinate 131,021 downwards.
GTCAAAGCGTTTGCTTACCAAGCCAAAGGTCGTGGGTTTGATACCGGAAGTAGGTAAAAAAAAAAATTCAATCGATTTATGAGCTCTAAGATACCGGTTGTGTGAATTTGATCCCTCACCCGTGAAATTCCAGTCATATTAATTAAAATTGGCGGTAGACGAAATTCGTTCCGTAAAGACCACCCGTAATAATAAAGGATGATGCGTAAATCTCGGGCTGTGGTCTATGACGTATGCGGATCAACACTCCACATGCAGAGCTTAGCCAAGTGCAGCATGGTAAGCGTCATATAATGCCACAGATGAGACTCCAGAATTACTATCACCATATCTGTCGGAATTCTCCTGTATGTGTTTCCATAAAAAAAAGAGGTTGCTCAAAACCTGCAGGGGGCATGCCTGGACCTTAGTTAAATTTCATTAAATCGTTTTTAAAAATTCAAGCTTGGTCGGGATTTGAACCGACAGCGCCTGAATGACAAACAAACGCTTTAACTACTGGACTATGCCACACTGCAACCATAACGCATACTCGTTCTTTATAAATACAACAAGTCGCATCAAAGGATTTCATTAAGGCCTCCCAAATGGGAAGAACCTTGATTGGCGGACCTAGAAATCCCTGAACAGATTAAGAACCGGAGTTGGTAGAACAAAGGACAACCTCGAACGGTGGGGAATGCTTCGGCAGGTAGAGTCATTATTGTGCGACCTAAAGACCTAATACTAGGAAACGCACGAAGAAGAAAGTCTATTTAAATTACTATTATAAAAAAACCGTTGCAGAAGTGTTGACTGTATAGTCAAGATTACTGAGGATTCAATACACAATGTCGGCGCTTTCCTGGATATATTTACATAATAAAAATCAAAAAAATAAACTTTCAAGAGTGGGTTTCGATGTTCAGCCCACGCCTTTCTTATCTAGGCATTCGACAGGCCCAGGAAGTAGGATTTAGGGCTGAAGTAGTAACCGAATACCGGTTATGCCCAACAGCATGCATCGGAATTCGAAGATTGAACGAATACCTACTTGTAGTGTTGTACCTACAGCAGATACTAATGCCTTCTAGCCCTTGAGTGGGTGAACAAAAAAAAAGAAAACAAACTATACAGTATTAAGTAAGGTGATATATAGTACTAACAATGAAAGCTTCAAAGTAGTTTTGGTACTCTAAGAGCTTATTTTATAAATATATCATTTAAAATCTATATATATATATAGATATTTATGTATATTTTTAAATGTTATAGAACTAGTAAAATGTTTTTTATGTAAGCACATACAGGAGAATACTGACAGATGGTGATAATGATTCTAAAGTGTACTTACCACGCTGCATATGACTAAGAGCTGCATGTACAATAGAATGTTGATCCGCCAACGTCATAGATTGCAGCCTAACATTTACGCATTGTCCTTATTATTGCAGGAATTTACTATGAATGGGTGGTCTTCAAGGGACGACTTTTGTCTACCACCAATTTTGAATAATAGGCTGTGACTGGCATTTTACGGGTGAGGGATCAAATTCACACCAACCGGGAGTTTTAGAGCTTAGAAATCGATTTGTTAATCTCCGTCGGGGATCGAACCCACAACCTTCAGCTTGCCAAGCAAACGCTTTGACCAACTGAGCTATACTATTTACCATATTCATATAATAAAACCAAAACATAACCTAACCATACACTAAACTTAACCAAAACATAAAGTTACCATAGCCTAAAAATAACCGGCACAAACTTTTTTTAAACTGAAAGCACAGGCTTTAACTGTCTTATAAAAGCTGAAAGTGAAAAAAAAAGACTAGATGCCTTTGAGATGTAGTCATACAGAAGAATTCTCGGAATTTTCTGAAGAGACCACGTAACGAACAATGAGGTTCTCAGCATAATCGAGGAAGATGGCACCTAGTAAGAACCATCTCAGAGAGACGATCGGTCACATCATGTGCCACGATGGTCTTCTTCACAACATTGTGGAAGGCATGGTTGAGAGTAGAAACTTCAGAGGGCGCCCTAGACAGGAGTGTTTGCAGCAAGTGTTTTTGGACATGAGTTGTAACTCTTATGCTGAGCTAAACAGGATTGCAGAGGATCGAGAAGAGATCGAGATGCAAGATTTTGTCGCTGCAAACCAATCCACCGGATTGATACTACGAAGAAGAAATGCTGAACAGATCGCATAGCGATTTTGCGGCAGAATATTTCCCATACTGTTTAACTCTAGTTGCATAATAGTTCAACAAATGAAACTAAACAGTAATTACAAAGCACCTAATTATTTCAACAAGTGGTTCAAATTGACCTTTAGCTTCTTACAGTACTAACACAAGTCCATCACACTGAAGAACAGTTAACGTTCAAGTGTTCCTTGTTACTCAAATGTTGAGTATATTGCACTTGAGTAAAATTAATACACGTATCTGGAATAACTAACATAATACGAATTATTACTCGTAAATAGATGTGTTTTAAACTGATAATGCATTCATTGAAGGCGAAACTGCGGTCTTCCACCAAGTCATGAAACAGTGCTCAGTGTGATCCATGTCAGAACAAGATAGAAAGTACTAATCTATTGAATATTTGAAATTGATCAAAATGAACGCTAAAACTAATTTACAAATATATATATAGCCATTTTTAGAGTCAGTTACATTGCCTACAAAATAGCAGTGCACTTACGTATTATATGCAATACTAGGATAACAGATGCTTAGTTGGTTCACTTGGTTTCTTCTACCATTAACACTGTGGGATCTCTTAGTACATAGTCTATAGATACGAGTATATGGACGAGTATACATACAACGTCAGTCCTACCCTCAACCCACACACATTCCTTCCACTTAACATGTTCTAAGGTCAGGGTTAACACAAGGAACAACCATATTTTTTTATTAAATTTCATGCAGGAGAGCACAACCGGTCGAGACCAGTTCACTCCGTAAAGTTCAGCTGGACGCTGCATACAGGAAACGTGTGTTATGTTTGTGTGCAGTTAGGAAAGATTACAGGTGTATATTGATCTGCTGCATGCGGAGTGTTGATCCGCCAGCGTCATAGATTACAGCCCGACAATCACGCATCATCCAATTATTGCAGGAATTCACTATGAATGGGTGGTGTTTACGGGATGACTATCGTCTACCACCAATTTTGTTAATAAGCTATGACTGGTATTTTACGAGCGAGGAATCAAATTCACACCAACCGAGCTATTTAAGAGCTCAGTAATCGATACAAAATCTTTTATTTTTTAATCTCCGTTGAGATTCGAGCCCACAAATTTCGGCTTGCCAGAAAACGCTTAAACCACTGGGCTATGCCCTTCGGCAAAATGCCCCAAACATAGTAGTTAGGATAGCTGCAAGTCCCATATATTACGCATAAGTTAACGATTTAATTGTTACTATAATTGAACAGCTGAATAGTTTCATCCCTAACATGTTCCGAACAAGTAACGACTATCTTCTAAATGCGTGGGAATAGAGTACGTCGACCCGAGGATCATAGTCAACTTGTGCTTTAAGCTTTTAAAACGTAAACTAAACAACATAGACCTGTCGAAAAGATTGGATAAGACTTGTATGTGTATATAAATTTAAAAAAGCGTTAAATTATCTTTCAAATGAGACGTGGAAATCGTTTTTTGGTCCACTGGTTGTTGTTTTATTTAGGTTTGAAAATTAGTCAATCAAATCACTTTAGTATTGAAAACTGAGTACACAGCCTATGAAACTTTTCAAAAATAGCACGATAAAGATAATGATCAGATAGAATTTGTTTATTCAATTATGTACGTAGTAAAGAGTATGAAACATTCTTTTAAATGGTGTATTCAAGTCATATTTTGGTCACTTACTTTTTTTTTTGTAAATTAAGATAAATTTATGAATTCTTACATTTCAATGCTTAAACCTTAAACCAATGACATTGCATGGAAAGGCGAAGATCGCTGTACTTAGTAAGAACAGACAACTCTCCTATAATGTTTATATACGATCGGATGATTAGCTCGATGTTCTCGAAGCCTGAACCATTTAGTTCTTACAGAGGGCTCATACTTCATCATCAGCCTGTATCCGTCCACTGTCGAACGTAAGCCTCCCGCATGAGTCTCCATCCTCTTCGTTCCTCCGCCTTCCGCAAACAGGTCACTCCCGTTATTGTTCTTATATCGTCAGTCCATCTTATAGGTCAGCCAATGCTTCGTTTGCCAGTTCTTGGGCGCCATTTCAATACTTTTCTTCCCCATCGACCGTCGTCTCTTCGACAGATATATCCTGCCCTTTGCCACTTGAGTGTGCATATTCGTTGGGTAGCATCCACTACTTGAGTTCTTCTGCGTATTTCCTAATTTCAGATTCTATTTTTTAGCGACACTCCTCTCATGGATCTCTTCATAGCACGCTGGGTGACCTTTATTTTATGTGAATGACTTGCTGTTAGATTCCACGTCTCTGCGCCATAAGTTATTACAGGGAGGATGCATTGGTTAAACGCCTCATGCAATGCATATTATCTCGTACTTATTATCATGCAATGATTTATGTCAATATAACCATGTGCTCGTTCAGATCATTTTTAAATTATCTAGTTTTACCTTTCACGTGGGAGTCAGGTAAACATGTAGTATATCATATATCACTGATATTATTGTTAAAGGTGTTCTGTTGTACATGCCTGAGCACTGATACGATGTGTTCAACTTGTGAGTGGGTTCAAGAGGAATCATAAATCACACAATAAACAATAACGCACTCACGTATAACGAATATAATAAATAAAGTTGGTTCACTACTACAAATTAATATGAAACGTTGAAAATCATTTTTTATGTAGTCACATGCAGGAGAGCACAACCGGTCGAGACCAGTGCACTCTATGACGCTCAGCCAGGGAGGCTGGACGCCGCATGAACATGTGTTGTCGTGTTTGTGTGTGGGTTGGAGAGATTGCAAGTGTATATTTATCTGTTTTCTTAAAGAGATTGTAGAGAGAAGGAAACACAGACACTGGAAGAGCATTGCAAAGATTACCGGTGGCATTAAGGAAGGAACTTTTAAAACTGACAGTTCTTGGTCGACACACCTTAACCGTGTACGGATGATCAGCATGTGTAAGACGCGGTTATCTGTTGTGAGTGGGTACAGGAGGAATTAGTTCTTCAAGTTCTGAAGAGCAGCAACCGTGGTAAAATCGGTAGAAAAAAAGGAGCGAACTAATCTTACGCCTGTGTTCCATTGATTGCAGGTTAGACGTAAGAGTGTTATTGTTTATCAAACAAAATGTTTTTCTTTAAACTGAGTCAATCAAATTTAGAAGGTATTTTGGGGCTCCAACCACAAGGACAGGGATTCGTCCTTTATATAGAAGAAGAAGTTGTTTATCGTTGAAATACCTCAGTATATAATACACCTAGTTTTTTGGAAGCAAGGCCGTTAGTGAGCTTTCTTTTGGAAGAGAACAACCATTGAAAGATACAGAATTCATTGCAGTCTTCTTGGTAGAGAATGTATTACTTTGTGAGCTTTAGAACGAAAGCTCAGACAAGACAGTCTCGAAGCATTGCTTTGAAAATGAGTCATCTTTCTAAATGCAGGGTAAGGAGTTGGATGCTCCGAAAATAAATGTTCAGAAACTGCGTGTTTAGGAGCTACACAGGGGCATTAATGCTCAGCCAGACACACTGGCGGTTTCCGCGCGGATCAACCGCGAGAAGTCGATTTATAAGGCTTTGCGGTAAACGCTCGGATCAAAATGTGTATACACTTATTCCTCGATTTGCACGGTAGATACGCGTAATTCGAGGTAATAGATTCATACAAAAATATAACATTCCATCGTTCGTAAGCAAAACGTGTAAATGGAGAAGAAAAGGGAAGATATTTTTGAAGCAGCGTAATTCGAGGTGTATAACGTGGGATTGCGTGTGAATGCTTTATCAATGTCATTAGTAATAAAATATACACATACCTTAAACGGCTTAAACTTTTATACGCATCAATTCATTCAGAAAAATATCGGCAGACCCGGGATTCGAACCACGAGCCTTGGAACCAACCCTTTGCTCAGGTCTTTTACGCCGTCTAGTCCACTCGACAATTTATCCGCCTGAACTGGCACGCGTGAGAAGATGTCTTCATACCATTGTTACCATCGTATAACGATAGATGTATTATATTCAGAGTATGTATATTACTATTTATAAGCAATTAAATATACATATACTATACATAAAAATCCTTAAACGAGTCAATTCATTCAGAAAAAATATCGGCGGGAGCGGGATGCGAACCGCGGACCTTTGGAACCAACCATTTTTGCCCAGGTAATTATACCGCTCGGCCACCGGCCAATTTCTTCCACCTGAGATGACTCGTCTCTGATCTTCTATATATGTTATCATCGAATGATAGATGTCGCTATAGTATATATTCAAAGTATGTATATTTTTATTTTTTATTATTCAATCAGAATGCATTTATTGACAAGCTTAATATTATTATTTCCCGCAGTCTATTTATTTTAGTAAGTACCACTCGGGTCTCGAACCGAAACTATAGATCGAATGGATGAGAATAACTTCTTGTAAGTACGTCGCACACATTGCAATTAGTTATTTACCTGTGTTACTGATGAATAATTTACCTTCTTGATATTGTCTCAAGGTGACATTTGTTGTTGGTTCCAAAGGTGCGCGGTTCGCATCCCGCTCCCGCCGATATTTTTTCTGATTGAATTGACTCGTTTAAGGATTTTTATGTATAGTATATGTATATTTAATTGGTTATAATATTGTAATGTAGTCAATGATCTATAAAAGTAGATTAGAATATTGAAATAATAAAATAATATTCTAATAAATAATTTAAAATATCCATATATTACTATTTGTTTATTATTCAATCAGTCAACATTTATTCACAAGCTTTTTATTATTATTAGTTACAGACAGTCTATTTATTTAGTAAGTACCACTCGGGTCTAGAACCGAACTATAGATGGAATGGATGAGAAACAACTTCTTGTAAGCCCTACTCGGACTTTACAACAAGTCCTTTTCGTTTTTTAAGAACACGTTAACGATTTCATTTTGTGAGGAATAACGAGATGATAGAGCGGACAAGGCAGCCTTCCATACAACAGTCATTCGAGAGGCGAACGTGGACGTGGTTGGAACATATTCTTCGGATGCTACATAAGAACATAAAGTACAGCAGTCTTTTCAACAAGCAACCATCTGGAACTATACAAATAATGTTCCCGGCAAAGCTCACATAGACTGAGGCGAGGACCATGGCAGCTGATAGAGCTGTACTGGACTTCTTGGACGGAGTCTCCTTGATGACGCATTCATTCAGATTATGATCAGTTAGCAACTTCTTCTTCTTCTTCGTGTCAGCGACGTCAAATTATTTTTTCCCAATATCTGGCAACATCGATAGCTCGTGTGTTGCCCAGCATTAGGTCCTGAGATGTGCAACTTGTTGGGCACATGGAGCAGCATCGTAGGTGTGAGGCGGTCTGCAGGTCTCCACAGTCGCACAATAGTGTCTCTCCCTGCCGAAGCATTCCCCACCGCTCGAGGTTGTCCTTTGTTCTACCAACTCCGGTTCTTAATCTGTTTAGGGATTTCCAGGTCGGCCAGTCAAGGCTCTTGCCAGTTGGGAGGCCTTCCTTTGGAGTAATGAAATCCTCTGGTGCGATTTGTTGCCAGAGTTGGAGTCTCTCATTTTCAGGGCCGGATGTGAGAGGTTGTGTGGATTTCAGAAAGCTGCTTCGAGACTTCAATCTTGGTGTTGGGGGTATCTGATTATACAAGCAGTGGGACGGTTGGTTGATTGCCTTACGCATTTCTTCGGCGCATATGACTTTGCGTCTTATGTTCGGTGGTGCGATACCAGCCAAGGGGTATAGTTTAGAAATGGGTGTTGGTTTGAGGCAGCCTGTGACGACTCTGCATGCATCATTCAGGGCAGTATCCACTTGATTACAGTGGGCTGATCGACCCCACACTGGTGCCGCATATTCTCCGGCTGAGAAACAAAGTGCTAAAGGTGAGGTACGAAGAAGGGGGTGGTTGGGCTCCCCAGTGAGTGCTGGTCAGTTTGCGGATGAGGTTGTTCCTTGTTGCAACTTTCTGTTTGGTGTTGCTGCAATGACGCCTGAAGGTGAGGGTGCGATCTAGAGTGACTCCGAGGTATTTTGGATGGTCGCTATGTTCCAGTACTCTACCTTCCCACGTGACACGAAGCTTTCTGTTAGCTTCCCTGTTTCTAAGGTGGAAACAGCAGACTTGTGTCTTTGATGGGTTAGGTTTGAGATGGTTGGTTTCGTAGTAATGGGACATCTCGTTGAGTCCCTGGCTTAGGATGTCCTCAACTTCTTCAAACGTTACTGCTTGTGCTGCCAAACCTAAGTCATCCGCATATATGAAAGATTTTGTGTCTTTAGGGGTGGGTTGGTCGTTTGTCAGTTAGCAACTGATAAGTCCAGTGGGAGTCCCCTCTGAACAACTGTGACACAGCACAGAAGTGCTAAAAGAAAGAGATTAGAATCGCATTCATGGGTTGTGAAGAGATGGAGATGGAAGATAGATCTTACCGAAAATACGAGCAAAGATTGTAAATGCGTGGAAATTTTTTTGTGCCCACAAAGTCTGCCTGCCCGATAGGGCTGAGGTGATTCCCTCGAACTGCATCGAAAAGGACTCCCCTTTCTAACGAAAGGAACTGACAGTCCCAGAGAATACGCTCTGAGGTCTGGAAGGGGGCGCCACAGGGGCAACAATGGTTTGAAACTAAATTAAATGAGTATAATCTGTCATTAAAAGCGCCGTGCCCAGTCATTAGCTGGGTAGAGCTATGTGGCGGCAGGTCATGACGTTTATAAGCTCCAGGTAGAATAACAATCGATCAACACTTCCTGATTAACAGTTATATCAGCTGCCCGTGATGAGCTCGCAAACGACGGTCGTAAATCCATTTTATTTACATGGTTATTGCCGGGGAGCGAGACGTACCTGCATGTCAATAAATAACAACACTTGGTGACTCTATGACGCTTCACAACACATCGCAGGGTGACCAAACGCTAACATAATAACACAACGCATTCGATTTTTTTTACCATATTTGTTCCATATTTGGAGTAAATGGAGCGAATTTCCTTTTCACAGTTCTGTAAGCTCAAATTTTCAATGCCTTGTCCTAGAACACTTGTATACCGAAGACCACATAGGAACATATATGCTGCTCGAGAGCCTACAGGGCAAGAGCCAGCAAACTTGCACAGACTGCAGCTGTAGTATCAGAGAAATATTTGGGTGTACTATAATCAGCTTTTTTTTTAAGGATATCGAATAATAAGTTTTTTTTTTTTCAATTTTATTTATTTCAGAAACATTACAAAATTTCTTTAATACGATTCTGAAATAAGATATAATACAAGAGAAACAATTTATCAATATAGGTAATTTTTTATTTTCAATGTTTTCAGCATTCACTTTGAGATCCGTTAAAAGTTCTCTATTAGGAGACTCCAGTTTCGACTAACTCGTAGCCTTTCTCAATCTTTTTCTTGCTATGATGAGAAAAGCTACGAGTTAGTCGAAACTGCAGTCTCTTAATAGAGAACATTTGCTACACGATCCTTGTGAAAACAAGGTAAATAAATAAATATTTATAATAGGTATTTATGATTATTAACAACAATTATTAAATAATCCCGAATTTCGCTAAACAGAAGATTTTACGAAATTACTGATTTGATAAATAAATTCATGGAGCTAATGTCTAAACTGGGCTTCTCTCAAGTGGAATATATCAATATTCGAGGCGATATGGTTGAACAGTCTGATCACTCTCCCAAGAGGCATAGTCTCTGGCAGGTTAGTATTACTTCTAGGACGAATTTTTGTCCTTAAGGTGTGGGCTCAACCCTACCGGGGGCATGCACAGAGTTTAGATTTTTTTTTAATCAAGCTTTTTCGGGATTTGAACCGACAGCGTCAGAACGATAAACTCTTGCTTGACTCTACTATAAATATTGGTCACTGCATTTTATGGTGAAGTGGGCGATAGTATGAGCTGACTCACATACTAGCATGTACTCTCCTATCTATGTATGTATACGCTTATGTATAGTATAGTACATAGACTGAATGTGTATGTAAGTCGATGACTTTCAAGTGCATTGTACATACTACAGGGTTCCCACTAAATAACGGCAGTAAGTTAAATCAATTGGCAGCAAATAAAATAAAACAAGAGTAGACTAAATAATCAGTATCCACTGTGTCAGCGTGAATGTGGTCAGTTATAAAATAAAAATGGCATTAATATATTCAATATTGGTAAAAATTTATGTAAAATGAATAATTGACCGATAAAATGGAAACCTAACCTAACCTAACATTAGGTTAGGTTTCCATTTATTTTTTCATACTATAATTTACCATTCATTAATTATTTCCTGCCAATTTTTTTTCTATTGCCGATTGATAGTTTTTTACTTACCTTTTTACGTTATTTATTAATGACTGTTTGCTAAATAATTACAGCCCATTAATTGAATAATTTAACGTCGCTGACACGAAGAAAAAGAATTGAATAAATACTTCCATAATATTAGTTGCCCTAAATATGTAACTACGAGTTTATTTGTTAAGTATGGAATAATACAGATTTTAAAATCTCCGAGATTTTTATTAGTCTACTGGTTTCGAAGACAGCTCTCCTTCATCAGGACAAACTTAAAACTAACATAAATACATAACAATCAATGATAGAGAGTATATATGTTTAAAGTAATTGGTTATTAAAGATTTTTTTGATGGTTGATGCCTTTTTTAAATTTCTAGTTTATTGTTCATATTGAATGTTGTTTTTTATTATTATTTACGGCGGGTGTAGCTTTGTGGTCAAAGCGTTTGCTTTCCAAACCGAATGTTGTAGGTTCGATCCCGACGGAGAAAAAAAAACATTTCTAAGCTCTAAAATACCTCCGGTTGGTGTCAATTTGATCCTCACCCGTAAATGACAGTCAAAGCCTATTAATCAAAATAGGTGGTAGAAGAAAGTCGTCCTGTGAAGACCACCCAATCATAGTAAATTCCTGTAAATAATAAGGATGTGTACTTTTAGAACACATTATTTGACTGAATTGCCTTTTATTCTTGATAAAATTACTTTATTTTCTGCATCTTATACAATAACACAACTCGAGCAGTCATAGCCTATCACTCAAGGCAGCTATTTAACTACATCAGATATATTAAATTCGTGGGCGTCGACATGCGTCATACTATAATAAGCAGAGTTCGTTCCCACGCCAAACTAAACAAATCTCAATAGTAACCGACCGGTATTGTTCATGCCTGAATGCCAGTTTGTCATGTTTGAATGCTAGCTGGAATGTTCGAATGCATGTGTAACACACTAAAAAAACGTGAGAAATTCACAAATATCGTGTAAAAGTATAACATACCAAGAACCACTAAGCCACGTAAACTTCTTACAGATGGTCACCACAAATTTCTGCCACTCAGTTTTGTTGTCATTGTTCATAGCACGTAGTAAAACATCTCTGCACCCAAATATCCGCCTGGGAGCATACATGGTTCCCAAGGAATTAAAGGGACGGCTGCTGTAGTATCCGAGACATTTTTGTGTGATTTTTCAATCATTTATTTGTTAATGTTTTAGCATTAACTTTAAAGTCCATCATAAATAATCAATATCTGTATATTTACTTTGTTTTTACATTGATCACGTTAAGTATGACATCTGTTTATGAGACTGCAGTTTCGACTAACTGGTAGCCTTCTTCAATCAGTTGACTCTTGAAAGTGACGGATTGAAGAAGGCTAACAGTTACTCGAAACTGCAGTCTTATAAACAGAGAACATAGCCGACTGATGGACTGGATGATAAGCCCGACGCTCCCGAGCCCTGTACCATTTGATCCCATTTCAAGCACCATCACCAAAATTGACAAGCAGTTAGTAACGAGTGGCTGCCATCCAAATTTTTGTCCACGTCTAATGTTGCCTAACTTCTGTGCTATCGTCTTTTCCCATATCCGTTTCATATATGGAACATATGGTCCCCACAAAGTGTCGCCGCTTAGTTTTGTCAGCTGCCACTGTTTATACCTCTATCTAGGACATGTCTGGATGTGACGATCCACTTGGGAACATATATGGTTCCCGACAACCTCCAAAGCAGAAATCCAAGTGCTTAACCCTCCAGATACGAGCGTGACCATATAGTCACAGTGAACACTATTGTCTATTTATCCCTACTCCGGTCCCTTTTCTACCTGAACATTGTATCTTTTGCTCAGTTTCTGTTAAGAAGTGTCTCCACCACAGTTATTCTGCAGCCGCGGCAACGGTGTTTCCGTTGCCGCGGCTGCAGAATAACCTACCAAGTACCCTTGTGAGGTAGCTTTTCTACAAGAAAGCATCGTATTATTATATTAGTATTTGTATAGCGCTCTTTTATGACCGAATGATCATTCCAAAAGCGCTTCTTTGCCTCTCTGAGTAAAAAGGTGCGTCTTGAGTCTGCTTCTGAAGGATGCCTCCGCTTTAAGAGAACTTATGCTTTCCGGTAGCAAGTTCCAGGCTATTGATGCCGCGTAGCTGAAAGCCAGATTGCCAAAGACCGTGCTAGGACTACCTCCCGTCAGCTGCAGGGTGCTTCTATTTGCTCTAGCCGATCTGAGTGTCTCTCTACGCGCACTTATTTCTGAAGGCTTGATAAGTTCTGTCAAATAGCCCGGTGCAGTTCCGTTGAGTGCCTTGTAAGCTAAGAGGCATTATCGTATATATTTTTTAAATAATTTTTGCTAGATGAAGAGAACTACATGCTAATAAAATATGTCTTAAAACTATAGTTTTTATAAAGGGTCCGCCTAATAACTTTTTTTTTTTTAAACAGGGCGCAAAACATCGAGTGTAGCTTCGGCTGTGTGGCACGTAGCGCCGTCCTGTTGAAACCAAATGTTGCCAATATCTCTAAAATTAAAAAATATGCTCTTAAATTTTTGTGAACAAAAATTCGTTCAACATGGCCGCGCCGCATGGAAGCGCAATTGATGGCGCTTCACGCACACTTTCTGCCACAGCAGCAATATTCTCGGGTGTACGCACTGTTTTTGGCTTTTCACGCTTTGGTTTATCGATGAGGATGCCAGTTTCTTTCACTTTTTTTCACAAGATAACGAACATACGGAGCTGACGGTGATTCTCTTCTTCCAAAATCCGTACGCAATTTTCGCACACATTCTGCAACATTACCATGATTTTCAAAGTAATGTCGCAATATTTCCCAGCGTTGTTCAAGCGTATACACAACCATATTCATCAGCGGAAGGATAAAACTAATTATCTAAATAAAAAAAAAACTTTCGTCTCTGGAGGGTAGAGAGGGTACTATAGTATCCTTGAAATATTTTTGTATGATTTGGTAAATTGATTTTTAAGCAAATCAGATGAAAAACCCGACGCTCCTAAGGCCTGGACCATTGGTCTTAAGGGGCGGCTCAAATCTTTATATAATATGTATTATAAAAAAAAAAAGATTGTATGAAAACAATAATTTTTTTTTGAGCTTTTTCTGAGATCGAACCCAAAAATTAATTTTCAGCATGATTTTAAATCATTATTCAGAATATTATCGAATACCTTTTTGTGACATTAATCACGTATGGTAACCTCCGCTTGGCAGGCCCAAATTAACGGGGTAAGGGCAACACTGGAGCCGTCAAACTGTCGCACCGTAAACTGCTTGAACCCTCATCGATACGTGACAATCCTTCGCCATCCTTGAACACCCCCCTTAGAGCCTATTATACTCACACGCAAGTTTTCAGCACATCTATTTACACTAGGGTAGATATATACAGCGGTTACCATCCAAAATGAATGAGATGGCAGAATAAAAAGAGAAGTCAACAGTCGCATACATCAAGCAAGGCTAGCTTTCAATAAAAAAGCAAAAATTCTTGAGTCAAAGAATATTACTTTAAGGCTCCGCAAGCAACTTGCCAAAACACTTGTTTGGAGCATCTTAATGTTCGGCTGTGAGACATGGTGCTTGTCTGAAAGTGATAAAAAAAGACAAGAGGCCTTTGAGGTGTGGTCGTACAGAATAATTTTCGGAATTTCCTGGAGAGACCACGTCACGAACAATGAGGTTCTCAGGATAATCAAGCAAGATAGGCACCTAATAAGAACCATCTCAGAGAGGCGAGGCCGTTGGATTGGTCACATCATGCGCCACGATGGTCTTCTTCACGATATTGTGGAGGGGATGGTTGAGGGTGGAAACTGTAGAGGGCGCCCTAGACTATTATATATAGTATTTGCAGCAAGTATTCGAGGACATGAATTGTAGCGCTTATGCTGAGCTGAAAAGGGTTGCGGAGGACCGAGAGGAATGGAGATCGAGATGCAAGATTCTGTTGCTGATACCAATCCATGTCTGAATTGGGCCTCCCTTAGGTGAAATATTTCAACATACAAGGCGATTTGGTTAAACAGTCTGATCCCTCTCCCAAGAGGCATAGATGGTTCTCGGGAGCCTCCAGAGCAAGAGCCTTGCTCTGGAGTCTCCCAGGAACCTGAATAGACTACTGTAGTATGTACCAGAGAAATATTTGGGTGTTCAATAATCAGCGTTTTATTCAAGGAGATCGGATGATAAACCCGACACTCACTAGGCTTGAACATTTTTTTTAGTCATTAACACGCTTCAAGCCACGAAGGTCACCGGTGACCTACTCTGTTGTTGAAAAGGAGCCCTGTAGGTTACCGGTGACCTACGTTTATTTTTTTTCGAACAAACAGTCCCTGTACGCCAGCGGTTACATTTTAATGGAATTTTAACATTTAACCTATATGGCGCCTCTGTCGAATGCATTAAAAACATAAGATTGGCGTTAAACGTGTTAAGGGGTGGCTCAACGCTACCAGGGGGCATATATAAAGACCTATCGTCGGTTAGGTTAGCGAGACATCCAGTGCATCAATTCTCTCGTGCACCAGACGTCCAGTGCTCCCCACATCGTTACCGATGAGTCGTATAACGAAATTATCTAGGGAAGAAATGCGGTGGAACCACCAAAATTAATACAAAATTTAATTATTCTCGTACTGTACGTTTCACCCGGGACCTTTAGAACTTAAAGCACGTGTTTGGGTGGGTTAAAGAAAGCTCTAGAGGGGACCACGTGGGTGAGAGATGCCCTAATTTGCACGTGCGCTGACAACTCGCTTCCGGAAACGCTTCAATTTACATAATACAAGTTTTTGCCCAACTTCCGGAGCGAAATTGAAAATGAATCGACCGTTTGTATGTTTTTTATTTGCCCTTTTATTGCGATATTTTGACCCGAATTTTTTTATGCAAATACATAAAAAAGTTATTTATATTTTTAGCATTCCTTTTTAAATGTGTAGATAAGAATTTCATACCTTTTTTAATATGGATGGCACTAGGTATCTAATGAAGCTTTCGTAGATCGCGAAACTGCAGTCTTCCATCAAGTGAAACAGTGCTCAGTGTGGTCTATGTGAAAACAACGTATGAAATTATTATCTATTTTCTATTTCAGACATAAAAAAGAGAGCAACAGCAGAGTTTCTAGAAGTCTTTCGTGCACTCTATGACGCTCAGTCAGGTAGGCTGGACGCTGCATGCGGGAAACGCGTGTTGTGTTCGTATTTTTTTGTGGGTTGAGGAGATTGCAAGTGTATATTTATCTATTTCTTGAAGAGATCCAGATTGTAGGAAGGAGGAAACACAGACGCTGGAAGAGCATTCCAAAGCTTAATGGTGGCATTAAAGAAGGGACTTTTTGTTGAGGGAACATTTATTAATATGATGCAATTTTTACGCAAACGCATGCAGGAGAGCACAACCAAACGAAACCAGTGGGCTCTATGACGCTCAACAGGGTCAGCTTAAAGCTGCATTTGATTGTTTTGTGCATTTATACATTGTAGATGTCTTTTTAGATACATTTAATAAAATCTAAGGTCTATACATGCAACCCAGTAGGGTTGAGCAACCCCTTAAGGACAAAACAAAATTGTCCAGCCTTTGGGAGCTTCAAGCTGATCATACGATCTCCTTAAAAACGTTGATTATTGAATACCTTATAGCGTTAAATGCAAATAACCTTTACAAAGTGTTTTTCTTCGTAGTATCAATCCGGGGGATTGGTTTGCAGCAACAAAATCTTGCATCTCGATCTCCATTCCTCTGTCCTCCTCTTCAGCTCAGCATAAGAGCTACAACTCATGTCCTCGAACACCTGCTGCAAATACTCCCGTCTAAAGCGCCCTGTCCAGTTTCTACCCTCAACCATGCCCTCCACAATGTCGTCAAGAAGACCATCGTGGCGCATAATATGACCGACCGCCTCTCTGAGATGGTTCTTACTAGCTACGTATCTTCCTTGATTATGCTGAGAACTTCATTGTTAGTGACGTGGCCTCTCCAGAAAATTCCGAGAATTCTTCTGTAAGACCACATCTCGAAGGCTTCTAGTATTTTTATATCACTTTCAGATAAGAAATAATTCTCCCTGACTATTGACTAAATAATGGTGACTGATCCCTTCATACTAAATTTTTTTTAATACAATTTGCTTTAGGAAAGGTAGCCTATATACCAAAAAACGTAATTATCAACGTATATATTGATATCCTCCTCATCCATTTAAGACATCGGTTTACTTGAAGGATGCAGGATCAGGTTCACAATACAAACACTTGTTTATGTTGCAATACAAACAAAGCCCGTTATAGGGACGCCCTTAGGCGTTCCTATCACGATTTTGGGCGAGTTCCGACTGCTTGCCCGCTCGCACATTTCGGCGGTACCAACCGCCAAGATGACAGTTGTACCAACTGGCAATGGTCAACTGTCATTACAATTATTTTGGCGTATGCAAACACCGCTAACATTATATAATTAAACTAACATTCGATGTAGATGTCAGGATAGCGAACCAAAATAAGAGACAAAAGATCGTTTGTCGAGGCTTTACGGCATGAGCCTTAAGGAGCTATATCAAGCTGATATCAATATGATATACAGGTATATAATCTGCTCTATGTATGTTTCTTCCTTGCCTATCTTCCTTGATTGATAAAGTGTTGAGTTTACAATATTAAAGTTACTGCTGATTATTCGCCCTGTAGGTTTAAAAGAGTACAGACAGGTGTTCGTCTGTGATTGGTTGGCAGGTAACGGTCTTTTTTCAAATTGTCGTGCAAGGGAGGAGTCGCATTGTACTTGTATAATAATGTACACAAAGCCAGGTGAGGGCAAAATGATTCCGGTTTTTTTTTCATACGAACGGAAGGCATTTTAACGGACAGATGCTAACAAATTTAACTGTGTTTTATTTAGCGAGTTAAATTTATTTATAGTATGCATTAATTATAACAAATAATATGTATGTTTGCGGCTGGTAATCTCGAAAAGTATGGATTGATTCAAAAAATTTACAGAACATTAAATTTAACGACTGGCATTTTACGGGTGAGGGATCAAATTTACACCAACCGGGGATATTTTAGAGCTCAGAAATCGATTAAAAATATATATTTTTTTAATCTCCGCCGCGGATCGAACTCTCGACTCTTGGCTTGCAAAGCAAATGCTTTTACTATTGAGCTGTACCCGCCGGCAAATTTACATTATGTAAATTAAACACTTAACATTACAGCAATTTGATCGTATTACAATATGAAATACAGTGAAACCTCTATCCATCGTTCCTCGAATAATCGTTTATTTATTCTACTCCGTATTCATTTCATACAAAAATTGATCCGCATACTTTATTTTGATAGTTTCACTGAATCATGTTTTTATATTCTTCCAGCGACAATAGAACAAAGTCAGCGCGGGTCTTGTTAAATCACCGGAGTTAAGCAATATTTGGCGCGGACTGAAACTTGGAATGGTCACCGCCTATTGATAACGACGTCTAACCTCCAGGAAGACCACATAAAAGACGGCCGGACATCTATTATCAGTATCATTATTAATTAACCAAAAGTAACCTAACGTAACCTTACCTAACCCAACCTAACCTTACGTCGGCGGGTATAGCTTAGTGGCTAAACCATTGAGCTGTACGCGCCGGCAAATGGTGATATTACTTGGAATGAGACAAAAATCAAGGTATCTACGAGAACTTTATATAAAACTATTTATAGTAAAAATATGTACTGAATATCAAATGTATCAAATGATCGATGGTGTTTTAGCAATGCATGCTTAGTGTTACTATCATTAAGCGATGATATCTATGTCGTTGGGAATAGCGAATATGTAGTTGCTAATGCTTGACTGACATGCAAATGCGTTCGTGGGTTCGATCCCCGACAAAGAATACATTTTTTTGTGTAAGCTCTGTAGGAGAGTAGACCCGGTTGTGATCATTGGGCTCTATGACGTTCAGTTAAATCGAATGGACGCTGCATGCGAAAAACGTGTGTTATGTTTGTGTGTGGATTGGGGAGATTGCAAGTGTATATTTATAGAGTGTGTTTTTTGAAAAGATTCAGATTTTATAAATGAAGAAATATTGCTCGTAAAGTGCCGCTCAGTCAAATCAACTACATGCGCTACGCAACAGGCGGTAACCCATCCAAATTTTATTCCGCGTAATGTTGCTCAACTTCATACAGACTTGTTTTAATCTTGCTTAACACGGTGAACACTGAATGTACGTCGACCATGAACTAGCAGTTTAATAAATTTCCTAAAAAAAAGCCTGCGGGCCTAGCTTAGCGGTAAAGGGTATGCTTGGCAAACCGAAGGTCGTGGGTTCGATCCCCAACGGAGAGTCCGGTCGGCATGAGTGTTATAGATCCCACTGGTCTTGATAGGTTGTGCTTTCCTGCATGCGCTTCCATAATAAGAAATATATAAAATCACCGTTTGGCGGTGTTGTACTGAATGTTTTCTCATAACAAACTCCCTTCATTTTGATTTTACGCGCATACATGCTGAATCTGATCACTATCACGATAATGCTCGATGCATTTTAGACAGACAATTGCTAACTGTGCAATGGCGTGAGTTCGAGCGATCGCCTGCTGTCCATAGTGATTTTAAAAATATTATTCAACATAAAAAAATATAATTTTTCTGTTTTTTTTTTTAAAGTGATTTCAACATTCGATATGATAGTCGTAGTATAGTGCACCCTCTTATAAAGCTTTTATAAGATAAAATGATTAGCCTGATGCTCCACTATTAATTTCTAAGAAGCAGTTTAACCCTTTCTACCGTTAAGTGCCACGGTCGCTGCTTTTCGGAACCTCAAGAACTTATTCCTTCTGCACCCACCCACAACCGACAAACTCGTCTTACAGTTGCCGAACATCCATACACTGTTAATGTGTGTCGACCAAGAACTGGCAGTTTCCAAAGTTCCTTCCTTAATGCCACTGGTAAGCTTTGGAATGCTCTTCCAGAGCCTGTACTTCCTACTTCCTACAATCTGGATATCTTTAAGAAACAGAAAAATATACACTTTCAATCTCCCCAACCACACACAAACACGAACACAACAAGTTTCCCGCATGCAGTGTCAAGTTTCCCTGGCTGAGCGTCATAGAGTGCACTGGTCTTGACCAGCTGTGCTCTCCTGCATTCGATTACATAAAAATAAACAATTATGACTCAAACTTCATCGCAGCATGCCCGTTTCCGTTTTATAATATTTACAAAAAAAAATTGAGAATTTAGCAAAATTAAAACTGTCAATCGAGATAATTTATGTGAGGGGACCATAATATTTAGATTAGACTATAGATCGAAGAAAATGATATATCAGGAAACAGTTTATACGGTATAATTTAATTTTGTTTCTTATGGGTGTTTGCTGGCATCATTTAAAATGTACAAATTATAAGGAAAAACGAAAAAAACGAGAACGAAATAGCGGGGTTTCAGTCTTTATGAAATACATTTTTTATTTAAAAATTCACTTACGTACAAATGTTCCAAGCGGCAGTATGAAGGTATGGTGAAGCATTTTTTGTATTGATATAATCTTTAGTGTCGGCTACTTACCTGAAATAAATAAAAATAATAAATTACAAAATGCCCAATTGTATGGTAATTTTTATATAGACGATGAATACATTATCTACCTGATGGCATCTCATATATAATATATACGAGTATCAATGTATTATATATATGAAATATCACATTATAAAGGGTCCGCCAAATAACTTTTTTTTTTTAAATGGGGCGCAAAACGTCGAGTGTAGCTTCGGCTGTGTGGCACGAAGCGCCGTCCTGTTGAAACCGAATGTTGCCAATATCCTCGTCTTCAATTTTTGTGAACAAAAATGGCCCGATAACGATCGCCATTGACTGTAACAGCCACTCCTTTCTCATTTTCGAAGAAAAATGGCCCGATTTTCACAGTAATGTAGCAATTATTCCCAGCGTTGTTCAAGCGTATACACAACCATATTCGTTCAGCGGAAGAATAAAACTAATTATCTGTCAAATCAGACATGAGCTAAGTGTTACCATTCACGAAATAATCACTAGTTGAAAAAAAACGTTAGATGGTGGACCCTTTATTTTATGTAAGCACCTACAGGAGAATACCGACCGATGGTGAGAGTAATTCTGAAGTCTCATCTGTGGAATTCTATGATGCAGCCCGAGATTCACGCATCATCGTTATTATTACAGGAATTTACTATGACTGGGTGGTCTTCACGGGACGACTTTCGTCTACCGACAATTTTCATTAATAGATATTTCATTAATTTTCATTAATAGCATATTACTCAACATTGGTGGTAGACGAAAGTCGTCCTGTGAAGACCACCACTCATAGCAAATTCCTGTAATAATAAGGATGATGCGTGAATGTCGGGCTATAGTGTGTGACGTTGGCGGATCAACTTTCCTCATGCAGCGCTTATCCATAAGTAGAATGGTGAGCGTCATAGAATCCACAGATGAAGCTGCAGAATCACTGTCACCATCTGTCGGTATTCTCCTATATGTGCTTACATAAAAATATATCTATAAGTGATAAGGGTGTTGCAACATATTCTAAAAAATAAAAAAATAAACGAAAAATACATTTTTTTTTTAAATATTCAGAGATTGAACCCACAGCATCGCGCTTGTCAGTTGAGAGTAATATCACTTTAGTTATTTATGTTTCGTATCTTCAAGTGCAGAGAGTTAATAGCGTTATATAAGTGGGTAAAGCTTTAGCAGACTGTATCAACATATATCTTCGTTGATAAGTCGTCTGAGAATGCGTCATAAATACAGACATAACTGACAGGGTTATGGTGGAACCGACATCCTCATCATCACCATAATAGCTTTCTTAAATCGAGCATACGGCAGTCACAAAATACCGAAATAAAACTCTGTCAATCGATTTCGCCTCGTATATAATCATGTCGGAAACAACAGGGTCAGATCCTGTCTGCCCAGAAGAGGGCGACGTCGATGGCGTTACTCCTGGCCATCATCAGGTCTTGCTGGGTACAGCTATTCGGGCACAGCGCACACTCCAGAAGGTGTGACAGGGTCTGCTCCGCGCCGCAGTCACATTCAGTCGGTCCGCTGTAAGACTGCCAGGCTTTCATTTGTGTCCTCGTCTTGCTTACTCCGGTCCGAAGTCTGTTAAGGGAGATTCGCCTTAACTTATGTCAGCTCTACCGCCTACAATTACATCCTTTGTATTGATATCAGATTGATATAGCTCTTTCAGACTGATGCCGAAAAGCCTCGAAAAACGATCTTTTGTCTCTTATTTTTATTCGCTCGCCTGACATGCACATCTAATAATGTCAGTTTTAATTTTAAATAAAATTACACGGCGTTTGCATACGGCACTTTATTTATTATGACAGTTGCTCCATTTCATGTTGGTGCAACTGTCATCTTTAATTTGTTTTTTTTGCCGTGATTATCTTGGCGGCGCTGCATGTCACAGTGTTCCGGCAGTCGTCAGTTAACTCTCGCCCGGCCGGCGAAACGTCGTGTACCGGTCGGACGAAGAAACCAAGCCTTAATTAAAAATGAATGCGAATTGGGCTTCTCAATTCAATTGACTCAGTTCAAAGAAGAGCATTGGTCTGATAAATAATGATAAAATTACGTCTAACCTGCAATCCCTGAAATAGAGACGTAAGATTGATTAATTTCGTCTTTTTTACTGTTATAACCATAATCAGCGGTTATTTTGCCGGCGGTCATAGCTGAATGGTAAAACGTTTGCTTTGCAAGCCAAAGGTTGTGGATTAGATCCCCGACGGAGATTAAAAAAAATAATAATTTTTTAATCGATTTCTGAGCTCTAAAAATACCCCGGTTGGTGTTAATTTGATCCATCACCCGTAAAATGTCAGTCATAGCCTATTAATTAAAATTGGTGGTAGACGAAAGTCGTCCCGTGAAGACCACCCATTCATAGTAAATTCCTGTAATAATAAAGGATGATGCGTGAATCTCGGGCTGTAGTCTATGACGTTGGCGGATCAACACTCCACATGCAGCGTTTAGCCATATACACCATGGTAAGTGTCATATAATTTCACAGATGAAACTTCAGAATTACTATCACCATCTGTCGGTATTCTCCTGTATGTGTTTACATAAAAAAAAAACCACTGCTAATCTACACTAAAATAATTAATTCCTCCTGCACCCCCCTACATCCGACAGACTAGTCTCACACTTGCTGAATATAGATTCGCGGTTAATTTACGTCGAACAAGAACAGTCAGTTTCCAAAATTTCTTTCTAAAGGCTATCTGTAAGCTGTGGAATGCACTTTTAGAATCTGTGTTATTTCCTTCATACAAACTAGACCTCTTTTAGAAACAGATGCGATATACTTCACTTTAATTCTCTTTATGCCCCATTCGTCCTGACTGGACGTCATAGACTGGTCTCTACCGGTTGAGCAACCTGCTGGGATTTAGCATAGCATCTAATTATATGCTATCATGTTCTTTGGTGCACTTTTTGTCTGCGCGTATTTGTCGGCTAGCATTCTGACATCCCTAGCGTTCAAGTAGACTAAACGAGAACCGTAAATTTCCTTCGATTCCTCACATAAAGAAACGCTTCAAGCATTCAATGCACGTTCTGCGTATAGCTTAACACTACATAGCTTAAATATACGTAGTTTAAATATGCATAGCTTACATTGCGTTGTTCGGAAAATAATTTAATTTTAAGCGATATTTTTTTCGACGTTTCGAAACTAGACGTTTAATCATTTATTAATATCATCACATCATATCCACTCTTATCTAACTGAAGCATACGGCCATCACGAACTGCCGCCACAAAGCTATATCGGCCGCCACGGTACTCGCCTCATCCCATGTAAGCTGTGCCTCTCTCGCGAGTACATCTATGTATAGTACCCGACGAAGACTTGAAAATAAGGCTGCTGCAGTTTATGCACTGTTGAGTCATCCACAATACATGTCCCAATCAGGTCCACCTTCGTCTTTTGAGCGACTTTAGTATGGAAGGCTGCCTTGTGTGCTCTCTCACGTCGTCATTCCTCACAAAGTCAAACCATCGCACACGCATATTCTATGCAGGCATCATCGTCTAAAAATACAGTTGGTGTGAATTTGATCACTAACCCGTAAGATGTCTGTCATAGCCTATTTATTAAAAACTTGTACCTAATGTTAGAGAGCTCAGAAATAAAAAATTAAAAAATAATAATCTCCGTCGGGGATCGAACCCTCGGCATTTGGCTTGCCAAGCAAACGCTTTGATCACTGAGCTATACCCGCCGGCATTGAAAAAACTGAGTGACTGCATTTGTAGCGACAAAATAGTACTTCTTTAATTCCTCATAATGTCCCTTTTGAAATAATACTCGTATATTGCTTATCATTGAAATGGATTTATCGATCCAATGTTCTCCCCTACCGGAATGTCAGTTCGATTAACCAACTACGAGTACGTACGTTAGTCATGGTTCAACAAAGACCATATTGGGGAAACACAGGAAGCATTTGAGGTTATATAATTCAACTAAGTCCTTTGTTATTTCATTTTATTTCTGGAACATATGTACAGAAAAAATTATCATTACTCAGTTGATAGCTGCCATTGGCCATGCCTGATCCAAGATTCCGTCTCTTCAACAAAAGTCTACCTGCAAATATATATAATTCCCGATGATCTCCAAGGCAGAAGCTTGAGGACTTGAAGAGAAGGCACTGTATTATCCGAAGCATATTTTTGGGTGATTTTTTAAGGAGATCAGATAGGTTCGCTGACGCCCCCACGCCTGGACTTTTTGATCGTAAAGATCCTAAGAATTGTCCCTATCCTATCTCTTTCCATATCAGGACCATACGGTCACCACAAATTGCCGCCACTCAGTTCTGTTAGTTGCCACTGTCCATGCCTCTTCCCAAGACATGTCTGCATCCCAAGGTCCTAATTACAACATTGGCAAAAACAAGGCAATAAACCAACCGTCCAACTGCTTGTATAATCAGATACCCCCAACACCAATCCTGAAGTCGCGAAGCAGCTTTTTGAGATCCACACAACCTCTCACATCCGGCCTTGAAAATGAGAGACTCCAGCTCTGGCGACATGTTGCACCAGAGGATTTCATTACTCCAAAGGAAGGCCTCCCAACTGGCAAGAACCTTGACTGTCGGACCTGGAAATCCCTGAACAGATTAAGAACCGGAGTTGGTAGAACAAAGAACAACCTCGAGCGGTGGGGAATTCTTCGGCAGGGAGAGCCACTATTGTGCGACTGCGGAGACCTGCAGACCGCCTCACACTTAAGTTCCTGCTCCATGTGCCCAACAAGCTGCACACCTCAAGACCTAATGCTAACAACACGGGCTATCGATGATGCCAGATACTGGGCAGAAATAATTTGACGTCGCTGAGACGAAGAAGAAGAATTACAACATTTATAGTTCCCGACGACTTTCAGGAAAAAAGCATCAAGCAATTTTAATAGTTTTTTTTAAGGGGATCGAATCGTTCACACCGCCCATTCATAGTGAATTCCTGTAATAAATTAATGATGCGTGAATGTCGAGCTATAATCTCCATGCAGCGCTTAGTCATATGTTACATGGTAAGTGTCCTAGAATTCACAGATGAGACTTAAGCATTTTCTATCACCATCTGTCGATATTGTCGTGTATGAGCTTACATTAATATTATGTTCATATATTTTACGTAAGAGAGGCCCAATTCAGACAAGAACTCCAAGAGTTTCTTTGGAGGAATAATTGGTTGGCGTCGTCTGTTTGATGAGCATTGGGACCTTCTGTTGCTTGTCTTTATTACTTTGTTCTTAGTACTTAATCATAAGTACCTTCTTCTTCGTAGTATCAATCCGGTGGATTGGTTTGCAGCAACAGAATCTTGCATCTCGATCTCCATTCCTCTCGGTCCTCCGCAACCCTTTTCAGCTCAGCATAAGCGCTACAATTCATGTCCTCGAATACTTGCTGCAAATACTCCCGTCAAGAGCGCCCTCTACAGTTTCCACCCTCAACCATGCCCTCCACAATATCGTGAAGAAGACCATCGTGGCGCATGATGTGACCAATCAATCGGGCTCGCCTCTCTGAGATGGTTCTTATTAGGTGCCTATCTTCCTTGATTATCCTGAGAACCTCATTGTTCGTGACGTGGTCTCTCCAGGAAATTCCGAGAATTCTTCTGTACGACCACATCTCAAAGGCCTCTAGTCTTTTTTTATCACTTTCAGATAAGCACCATGTCTCACAGCCGTACATTAAGATGCTCCAAACAAGTGTTTTGACAAGTTGCTTGCGGAACCCTAAAGTAATATTCTTTGACTCAAGAATTTTGGCTTTTTTATTGAAAGCTAACCTTGCTTGATGTATTCGACTGTTGACTTCTCTTTTTGTTCTGCCATCCCAGGTGATCGTACTTCCAAGGTATACAAATTCTTTTGCATCTTTTAGGGGCACTCCTAGCATTGATATGTTAATTTTCTGCTGCTCATTGCGGCTTACTCTCATGACTTTGGTTTTTGTGCTGTTTATCTTCATATTGTAGTTGGAATTAAATATGTTTTCCATGGATGTCAGCGCTTCAGTGAGTTCATCTTCAGTTTCAGCAATCAGAGCAATGTCGTCAGCAAACCTTATAATATCAATCTTTTGGCCATGTATTTTAACCCCCTCTCTATGCCCCTATGTATGTATACGTTGAAGAGTACAGGCGACAGAGAGCATCCTTGTCTCACCCCTTGACGTATTTTTGCTTCCTTTTGGACATTTCCGAGTGATATTATGGCAGCTTCTTCTTTGTAAAGTGAAAATATGAGTCTTCGTTCCTTGAATTTGACACCAATTTCTTTCATTACATCGAAGAGCTTCTCCCAATCTAATCACTTTCAGATAAGCACCATGTCTCACAGCCGTACATTAAGATGCTTTAAACAAGTGTTTTGGCAAGTTGCTTGCGGAGCCCTAAAGAAATATTCTTTGACTCAAGAATTTGTTTTTTTTTTTTTATATAAGTACCTATGTTTGTATATATTGTATTTATTATTTTTATTTTTATTGTACTTCAGAAATGAATTGAGTTGATATAATTTGTAATGTTTCTGAAAGGAAAAATAAACAAAATTGAAATTGAAATAAAAAAAAACACTTTAGGTCGTGTAGCATCCAGGGACGAAGCGCTTAATAAATCTTAACTTAGTTCATAATTCATATTGAGCGTCCTTTAAAAGTTAGACATTTACAATGAAGCCAGTTGAGGCACTAAATATCCATTAATTGAATTAAAACTGTTCTCAAAGGGAATTGAACCACGATCCTCGAGTTCCACGACAGTTTCAATTGATGTAATCGTCTTTGCTTCTGTAGGGTCACGATCTCAGGATAAAGAGAACTGAAGACGCATGCCAAGCGTTGGCAAACAACCACAAAACCTCGTCACAATTTGCCTTAAGCTTGCAATATCTTTCTATATATGGATTTATTGTATAAAATAATTTATGTTTATGTTTGTCCTTTACGCATTACTACACCGTTCATCAGATTGATATGAAACTTTCAGGAATTTGAACAGCCTCTTAACCCTTTCATTACGGCTAGGTTTGAATAAAAATTATACAGTCAATTATAAAACTAGTTGATATCAGCTTGATATAGCTCCTTAAGGCCGATGCCGTAAAGCCTCAACAAGCGATCTTTTGTCTCTTATTTTGGTTCGCTTGCGTGAAATCTACATCGAATGTTAAGCGGTGTTTGCATACGCCAAAATAATTGTGACAGTTGGTCCATTGACAGTTGGTACAACTGTCCTCTTGGCGGGTGGTACCGCCGAAATGTGAGAGCGGGCAAGTAGTCGCAACTCGCCCGTCATCGTGATAGGACCGCCTCTAATGGCGGCCCTTTAACGGGCAACGTTATTGACGAATAAACGTGTATGTGAAACATAAACAAGTGTTTATATTGTGAACATACATCCTTCATCCAGTTAATCGATGTCCAAAAATACCCGAGGAGGATATCATAGTATTTGAAGCATAAATGTACTTATCTGGTCTATTTTCATATATCACATTGGTTCTTGTATCCGTTAGCTATCAGATGATGCATAAAAAACTATTCTAAGAGTGTAGAAAAACGATACATCTCGTCAACCGATGTCAACGGTCGGGGAATCTTATGACGGCATATGCCGACAACCGATGCGAAAGGGTTAAAAGTAAATGGTCCAGGCCTAGGGAGCGTTGGGCTAATCCTCCGACCTTATGAAAATGTTATATAGGAATGTTGACTTTACACATATTTTTTATCGTATTATAAGGGTATAATTTATACTAGTACTAAGCGAATCGAGTAGAATTTTATTTAGGTACCAATAATCGTTCAGAGTATTTCTCCATTCGATCCCATTAAAATGTGATTGAAAAACAATTAAATCCAATTAATTCGAGTGGCCCTTAGCCCCCTCTTGTAAAATCGCCCTTTGTCTTTAAAATTTGATAAATCATTTTTATTTCATTATTTTTTAATTATAAACGACGAAAATGAAAATTCAGCGTTTCGGTTAACGTGATATTCGATAAAAATATTTTTAACAGCAATTGAGAGTAAACCAGCGACAATAGCACACCGTAAGCGCAGTTCTCGTTACATCACTAAGTCAAGCAACATTTAGGCGTACCAAAATTTGCATGGGTCACCGCTTAATACTAATCGCAGTCAGATTGAGCCATCGTTTAGAGCCAAATGATCCACGCCATATCTGAAACAATTGGTCACCACTAATTGACACAATTCAGTTGTCCATGAGATAGAATCCGAAACGAGGAAATACGCAGAAGAACTCAATTAGTGGATGCTACCCAACGAATAGGCACACTCAAGTGGCAATGGGCAGGACATATCTGTCGAAGAGACGACGGTCGATGGGGAAGAAAAGTATTGGAATGGCAGCCCAAGAACTGGCAAAAGAAGCATCGGCCGACCTCCTACAAGATGGACTGACGATACAAGAAGAATAGCGGGAGTGACCTGGATGCGGAAGGCGGAGGATTGAAGAGGATGGAGACTCATGCGGGAAGCTTACGTTCAACCTGTGTCCCATCGGTGTTGTTATTTTGGGTTGAACCGCCTGTTAGGACTAAATGGTTCAGGCCTCGAAAGCATCGGGCTAATCGTCCGATCTTATGAAAATATTATAGAAGGGTTGACTGTATAGGATGATCTAATTATGGTTATATATACACAGAAGATAATTCTCACTAATTTTTGAGTTATGGGGGCGTAGCCAAATGGTTCCAACTGCGCACAGGGGTCCTTAAATAGCAATTTAAATACCCCTGATAAAAGAGGGGTGTTTGAGAAGTAGGCCTTAAAATACCCGTGACAAGTCAGGGGTATTTATGGTCCCCTACTGTCAAAGAAGCGACCATATGACGTGTAGTAAATCTTGGTTTTTTGTGCCTACAAAAATATAATATATATTAGTCTATATATATTATTGAAGATGGTCTCCAGGGAGGCCGAAACATGTAATCAGTTTAAATAAATGTGAATCAAAACTTATTTTTTTTTTTAATTAATTTAAAATTATAACTATATATATGTATAAAAATTATGATACATTCGTATTGACATCCCCCATCTTGAAAAAGGCGAAAATTCGCGGGTCCGACATCGAAGCATGCAGTAGCAGGTCGCAAAGCAAAGAACTTGTTTAGAAGAACAACACGCGTTTATTTCCAATATAAGACTTCGGTTTCACCGCCCGACCGTAACATGTTGTACCATGGGCATCGGTCGGACGGGGAAACCGGAGTGTTGTATTGGAAATAAACGCGAATTGTGCTATAAAAAAAACCGCATCGAAGCATGTGAAATGTGCGGCAATAACACATTATTAAAGGAGTTCTTGTTAGATCACCGAAGTTAAGCAACATTGCGAGAGGATTAAAACTTGGATGGGTCACCGCCTGTTGCGTACCTCGTGTCGCTGGTCAGTTTGAGCCGATCCTTAGGACGAAATGGTAAAGACCTCAAGAGCGTCAAGCTAATCATTGGATATCGTTTAAAAAAATACGATTAACAAATCACCAAAGAAATATGCTTTGGATATTACCTACACAAATCGTCAATACTCGTCTTACACGCACAGAACACCACACTGTTAATATGTGTCGACGAAGAACTGGTAGGTTCTTACCTAAACTCCACCAGTAAGCTCTTAAGCGCTCTTTCAGTATTTCATCATTCATAAAATCCAGTTCTTCTTCTTCTTATTCTTCTTCTTCTTATTCTTCTTCTTCTTATTCTTCTTCTTCGCGTCAGTGACGTCAAATTATTTCTGCCCAGTATTTGGCAACATCGATATGTATCGTTTGTTGCCTAGCATTAGGGCTTGAGATGTGCAGCTTGTTGGGCACATGGAGCAGGATCTTATGTCTGAGGCAGTCTGCAGGTCTCCACAGTCGCACAATAGTGTCTTTCCCTGCCGAAGCATTCCTCACCGCTCGAGGTTGTCCTTTGTTCTACCAACTCCAGTTCTTAATCTGTTCAGGCATTTCCAGGATCGCCAGTCAAGGTTCTTGCCAGTTGGGAGGCCTTCCTTCAATCCTCGTGTACGACTCGTCACCGGAGCTAGAGTGTCTTATTTTCAGGGAAAATTCAGATAAAACAACCCAGCTACAACAAAAGAAAATTCAGATAAAAGAGATAAATATACAATTGTTATCTCTCTAGGGTTAACCCACACACACACACAACACACTTTTCCAGCATGCAGCGTCCAGCCGCCCTGACTAAGCGTCATAGAGTTTACTGGTATTGAACGGTTGTGCTCTGTTGCATGCAATGGCATAAAAAATACACAAAAAATGTTCCTATACTTGGCAGGGTGTAAATGGAGTTTATGTGGATATGGGAGGGGATGAAAAAGAATGATAAGGGGAATAGAGAGGGAATAGATGGGGAAGAAGAAGGGGAAACACTTCCGATCAGCTGTCGCTATCACGTGACAAGAAATACCATCACGATGCACCGACAAACTATCCTCAAACTTGGAAACATAGTTGCATTTAACCAAGAAGACTGCCGGCGGGTATAGCTCAGTGGTTAAAGCGTTTGGTTGGCAAGCAGAAGTTCGTAGGTTCGATCACCGATGGAGATCATAAAAAATCGATTTCTGAGCTCTAAAATACTTGGTGCGAATTTGATTCCTCACCCGTAAAATGCCAGTCATAGCCTAATCATCATAGTAAATTCCTGTAATAATAATGATGATGCGTGAGTGTCTGGCTGTATTCTATGGCGTTGGCGGATCAATACTCCGCCTGCAATGCTTAGGCATAGTCATCATGGTAAGCGTCATAGTGTATGTAATAATGAACAGATGAGGCTTTAGAATCACTATCACCATCTTTCGGCATTCTCCTGTATATGTTTACATAAAAAAACAGACCGAAATATTTAGTGAAATCTTACATTTGGGAAGCATTGAAACACCACAAGACTTTCTAACTTAACTAAAGCAAGTTTGAGAAGAACAGTAACTTAAGAATGTTTGTTTGGGGATAGAAAAAGACGCACTTATGCCTATATAAAGAGCTAGAAGAGAGACAGCGCATACTGCAATGAAGAGATCACCAAACTTTGGGGTAATCGGAAAGTAGAGGAGAGAAGGTGTTGGAATGGAGCCCGAAAACCGGTAAAAACAGATTTGACGGTTTAAAAAAAGATTACAAAGAGGCTGAATGGCTATGTCAAATAATTGTAATATATACATTGACAAAATAAGAATAATATCTAAACTGTCTGAAATGAGACGGGCACCAAGGCGGCTGACAGAGCTGTATGATGACCATATGCCGCAGTTAAAAGAGCGGCAACTAATAGAGCTTTGTGGCGGCAGTTCGTGAATGCCATATGCTCTAGTTAGAAGAGAGGCTATGGTTATGATAACTTGATTGTATTGAATGTGTATTTATGATAGTAAATATCCATTCGCCGGCTGATGTAGCTTAGCGGGCAAAGCGTTTGCTTGTCAAATCGAAGATCGAGGGTTCGATCCCCGACGGAGATTTTTTATTTTATTTTAAATCGATTTACGAGTATAAGCTCCAAAAATATCACTGGTTGGTGTGAATTCGATCGCTCCCCCGTAAAATACGTCATAGTCTATCAATCCAAATTGGTGGTAGACACAAGTCGTCCTGTGAACACCTGTGGATTATGTGTGAATTTCGGGGTGTGGTCTGTGACGTTGGCGAATCTACTCTTCACATACAGCGCTTAGCCACATGTAACATGGTAAACGTAATAGAAACCACAAATGAGATTTCAATATAGCTATCAACAAGTGTCGGTATTCTTCTGTATGTGTTTACAGAGTAAAAGGGGGGGCAGGATACAGTCCGCGGGCCATGTTTTTGAACCACTGCTTTAAAGAGCGACAGCTGCTAGGTACTATCATCCCCTAGTGATATTTTGGGGTTTCGTTCATACAATGCAAGAACATGACTTTGCATCGAGTTTTAGGGAACTTTTTTTCTTATTTTTGAATCAAACACTCATTGGCATTGAATGAAACAGTTAATGATACGTGCAGAGTTGATGATAATAAAGAATTCAGTGGAATTAAGTGGAATTTAGTACCTACGTGATGAATTTAATGAATCTATTATTGAATACAGCGCATTACAAAATTCAGTAACCAAATAACATAAAAGAATACATGTTATAATTAATTTTAGTATTTTTTTATGTAAGCACATACAGGAGAATAGCGACAGATGGTGATAGTAATTCTGAAGTCTCATCTGTGGACTTCTATGACGCTTACCATAATGCATATGGCTAAGCGCTGCATGTGGAGTGTTGATCCGCCAACGTCATAGACTACAGCCCGAAATTCACGCATCATCCTTATTATTACAGGAATTTACTATGAATGGGTGGTCTTCACAGACACGAATTTCGTCTAACGCCAATTTTAATTAATAGGCTACGACTGGCATTTTACGGGTGATGGATCAAATTCACACCAACCGGGAGTATTTTAGAGCTCAGAAATCGATTAAAAATCATTTTTTTTTAAATCTCCGTCGGGGATCGAACCCACGACCTTTGTCTTGCGAAGCAAACGCTTTGACCATTGAGCTATACCCGCCGGCAAGCCGGTCTGATTTTAGTATGGATATAGATTTTATTAACTTGTTAACTTATGGCGCAGAGACGTGGAATCTAACAGCAGTTCTTACACATAAAATAAAGGTCACACAACGTACCATGGAAGAGATCCATGAGAGGAGTGTCTCTAAAGACACGTAATATACTCAGACGTTCGCCAATGCAAGTAATCTCCACAACAGATGCTGCTTGACTTCATAGATTGCACTAAATTCGTTGTCCCAAGTCATAACATTGATTTCATAACATTATCAAAATAACGTTTGTTTTCACTCTATATATTTCGTTAGTCCACCCTGTTAGTGAACAGGCATTAAGTGATCAAAACCCTTCGCTCTTATCAGTTTTTCGTCCATTTAACCTCAAGGGGATGTGGGACGTTTTTTAAATCCCCAAACGCTCCTTAAACCCCCTCAAACCCCTTCGAATCCCCACAAAGCCCTTTCTACGTAGCGTCATATTAAACTCGGCGAAGGGTTAAACCCGCTAACAGTGAAAGTGTGCCAATGAAGGGTTAAAATCTAACACCATAATCTCACTGATCAAATTATTGGGGTAATCTTTGATATGAACTGTGTTAATAGGATTAAGGTGATTGTTTATAATGGGTTAATAATTGTATTGAAATAACATACTACATGAATATAATCATCATCAACATGTCTACAGTAATTGGAGCATATAGCTGTCTCGAACTGCCGCTACAAAGTATAATGACAATATATATTTATTTCCTCCTCTCAAAGTTTGATATCGAATTACTGGGTGACAGGATGCAGGATCAGGTTCACAATGCAAAGAACTTGTTTTCGTTTCACAGATTCGTGTTTATTTCTCAAACACTAGCTTTTTCGTCCAACCGTTATGGCGAACGCGAGCCAGCCGTCAACTGACGGCGCGCTCTGACATCTAGCGCTGCCAACAGTCGCGGCAGAAAAAGCGAATTAAACATGACAGTGACACCAACATGACATGCGCCAACTGTCGTAACTAATAAAATGGCGTATGCAAACGCCGTGTAATTTAATATATTAATTAAAACTAACATTATTAGATGTGCATGTCAGGCGAGCGAACAAAAATAAGAGACAAAATATTGTTTTTCGAGGCTTTACGGCATCAGCCTAAAGGAGCTATTTATATATTGATGTCAAGCTGATATCATGTATATTTTTATTTTACAATAATGAAACTTAGTGCTCTATACGTATTTGTTTGAAAGCATTATTTTTTATTTAATAGTTTCAAGACGCACGTTGCGGCGCTGTTCAAAACATGGATGGGTCACCGCCTGTTATAAATGAACTTGTTTTTGAAGCAAAATTAGCATTTTTATTGAAGACTTGATTTCTTCGTCCGACCAGTATGGCGTTCGCCGGCCGGACGAAAGTTAACTGACAACTGCCGGAACACTGTGACATGCAGCGCCGCAAAGACAATCACGGCAAAAAAGCAAATTAAAGAAGACAGTTGCACCAACATGACATGGGCCAACTGTCATAATAAATCAAATGGCGTATGCAAACGCCGTGTAATTTTATATAATTAAAACTAACATTATTAGATGTGCATGTAAGGTGAGCGAACAAAAATAAGAGACGAAATATTGTTTTTCGAGGCTTTTCGGCATGAGCCTGAAAGAACTATATCAAGATCTTCTAGATCACGTCGGTATTTCAACGATAAACAACTTCTTCTTCTATATAAAGGACAAATCCGACCTATCCTTGAATACGGCAGTCACCTTTGGATTGAAGCCCCAAAATACCTTCTAAACTTAATTGACTCAGTTCAAAGAAGAGCAATTCGTTTGATAAACAATTACACCCTTACGTCTAATCTACAATCAATGGAACACAGACGTAAGGTTGGTTCTCTTAGTCTTTTCTACCGTTATTACCACGGTCGCTGCTCTTCGGAACTTAAAGAACTAATTCTTCCTGCACCCACTCACAGCCGACAAACTCGTCTTACACTTGCCGAACATCCATACACGGTTAATATTGTCGACCAAGAACTGGCAGCTTCCAAAGTTCCTTCCTTAATGCCACCGGTAAGCTATGGAATGCTCTTCCAGCGTCTGTGTTTCCTCCTTCCTACAATCTGGATCTCTTCAAAACAGATAAATATACACTTGCAATCTCCCCAACCCACACAAACACGAACACAACACACGTTTCCCGCATGCAGCGTCCAGCATCCCTGGCTGAGCGTCATAGAGTGCACTGGTCTTGACCGGTTGTGCTCTCCTGCATGCGTTTACATTAAAAAAATATATATATATATGTTTTTTATTTTTTTATTTAATCAAATATAACAAGATACATTTTTACACAGTAATTTACATTCCATATTTTTTTTTTCCTTTTTTCAATTCGCTTACCACACCACTTAAAGATAAGATCTTGTGTGTGGCGTGGGATGGCGAGGATATCAAGATGATATCAATATCTATTTCATAAATATTTTCCCCGAAATTTAAAGATACAAAATATATTGTAAGCAACTGGCAACCCTACATACAGTTTGTTTACCTACCTTACCTATTGTAAATTCAGGTCCTATGCCTAACGAAATTGTCTGCAGATTGGGCCATGTAGTCGGTGCGAGGGAGGAAACACAGATGCCCGCAAAGGGTCGAGTTACGTTGAGCAGAGCAAAGTTTGAATAATTCAATTCGGGACCTTCGAACCTGTAACTCGTCCGCAAGAAGTCAAACTATCGTACCCTTTAACCGCAGCAATACAAGTGATTTACGACGACAGGTACAAACTTCTATTATAGCGCATCATCATCATCATCAATTACGATCATTACCCAACTCTTTTTCTTCAAGGGATGCTTTCTTTCCATTCGTTAGAGTCCCGGAGGAAAATTGTTGCTCTCAAACATTCATTCCTTCTTCTTCGCGGTACAATTCACAACCCTGGGATTCTTGAATGTTTTAACTTCTGCGTTCCAGATATGTACACCCGTGCTCGTGGCCATCCATTGTTTTTGATCCCAGTTGATGCTTGTGGAGCTTCAAGCATTCAATGTTGTACAAAAGCAATGGCGCTCCTAAACGGCCTACCAGCACACCTCGATCCTTTTCTTACATCCTTTTCCTTTTTTGTCGATGGTATTGTTCTCCTAGATCTCTGTGATCTTTGACACGTGTCATGTTCTATTTTATATGTATTGTATATTTATGTATACTCTTTCTTATCCATTGCACCTTGGAACTGCGGTTCTGAGAAATAAATAAAAGTCAAACCATCGTACTCCAGTATTCTACGCAAGCATCAGCTTTCAAAATCTACTATACGGCTGGAATTGGCTTTTGGTGAGATGTCAAGATTCACAGCCGTATACCGCCTCATCTCATGTCAGAGTACATTCTATGTATAGTTGCCGACGGAGGTGCGAGCTCGGAGACTTAAAGGAGAAGAAAAGGCATCTGTAGTTAACGCTCTTCTACGACATTCGAAATATATCTTCCAAACCATGTACATATTTATCTTATTACCGACTGTAGTATAGACAGCAGACTTGTCTGCTTTTTTACCTTGTCGTTCCTCACAAAATCAAACCATCGTGCACCTAGTATTCTACGCAAGCATCTTCTTTAGAAACTAATTATATGGCTGCATTGGCTTTTAGTGAGATACTCAAATTCACAGCCATACAATACGCTTGTATCTCTTGCCCGTTGCACACTTAAAAAATGGCAAGCTTTAAGCTGAACTTTGGACCCGCCTCACACCCGCATCACACCGGAGGACAGTTAAGTATCCTTGATGATGTGCTCATTCAGATTATGATCAGTTAGCAACTGATAAGTCCAGTGGGAGTCCTCTCTGAATATTTTGGCCACCGCAAAGAAGTGCTAAAAGAAAAAACCCGTGAAAGAGATAAGAGTCGCATTCACGGGTGGTAAAGAGATGGAGATGGAAGATAGATTCTCTCACCGAAAATACGAGCAAAGATTGTAAATGCGTGGAATTTTTTTTTAGTGGCCACAAAGTCATGCATGCCCGATAGGGCTGAGGTGATTTCCTCGAACTGCATCGAAAAAGACTCTTCTTTCTAACAAGAGGAACTGACAGTCCCAGAGAATGTGCTCTGAGGTCTGGAAGGGGGCGCCACATTGGGGTTTGAAACTAAATTTAATGAGTATAATCTGTCATTAAAAGCGCCGTGCCCAGTCATTAGTTGGGTAGACCAGTGATCAGGGCTTTTCCATTTAGCAGTTAGTCTAAAGTAAATGTCTGGGAAGAACAGAAAGGTAGTTCTACCTTTGGTGGAGGATGCTTCAAGCTATGATTTTCAAACGAGATATCTACAGAATATAAATTTAAGGCTCCGCAAGCAACTTGCCAAAACATGTGTTTGGAGCATCTTGATGTA
The DNA here is from genome assembly GCA_022606575.1 of Glossosoma conforme. Classification (NCBI taxonomy): domain Eukaryota; kingdom Metazoa; phylum Arthropoda; class Insecta; order Trichoptera; family Glossosomatidae; genus Glossosoma; species Glossosoma conforme. The sequence goes on along the minus strand of JAGTXR010000208.1, from coordinate 93,874 downwards.
CGGCTGTGAGACATGGTCGCTTATCTGAAAGTGATAAAAAAAGACTAGAGGCCTTTGAGAATTTTCGGAATTTCCTGGAGAGACCACGACACGAACAATGAGGTTCTCAGCATAATCAAGGAAGATAGGCACCTTATAAGAACTATCTCAGAGAGGCGAGCCCGATGAATCGGTCACATCATGCGTCACGACATTGTGGAGGGGATGGTTGAAGATAGAAACTTTAGCGGGCGCCCTAGACGGGAATATTTGCAACAAGTGTTCGAGGACATGAGTTTTAGCTCTTATGCTGAGCTGAAGAGGGTTGCGGACAACCGAGAGGAATGGATATCGAGATGCAAGATTCTGTTGCCGCAAACCAATCCACCGGATTGATACTACGAAGAAGATCTACATTACCGCCTGTAGGCATTCTCCTGTGTGTTTACATAAAAAATTGCCATCAAAAATTGCAGCAATATCGCATGCAATCATGTGAGGATATATTTTGTCACAGAAAATACCACTATTATGTATGGTTTCATATTTGCAATATATTAGAATGGGTCTCTCGTTCATGGCTGTAAATGGCTCAAAAGGGTCCGAGGGGGGGCCTATTGGGGCTCGATAGGCGCTGGAAAAGGGCTCGATGCGGGTCGAAGCTTTCTGGATGGGTCGTTTGTCCAGAGTGGACACTATTCCAGGAATTTTACGGGAAAGGGAAAATGTGAAGAGTGCTAGCTATGTGGTCGATGCATTATATAAGTACAGGATGACACAAAATTAATAGCCCTATCGGAAGATGTTAGAATTTTTGCAAATGGCGACGTACTTCAATCGTAGTAATGATTCCTAACTGATGCCTGCTTTTTGTAGAATCCATTTCCGGACCTTACCATTTCCTTATCCATTCCCGCGTATTTCGTGGTTGGCAACGTGTTATCAAAGAAGGCAATTCGAGACTCGCTATAGTATACTTTCGCAGCCTTAGACTGAGGTCTATTTGACATTTAACAGATGCACCTAGAATCACGGTAAGGCCTTCAGCCACTCTCTAACAAGTAGCTTTTTGCGTGCGTCCAGTAACGGGTCCCCATCTGGGTCTCCAAAAACAGGACGGGACAGGGAGGGTTTTCACCAAGCGGGTACTACAATCGTATTTGACATTTGTGAACTAGACAACTGCATTTTACAAACTGACATCAGCATGATGTTGTCCTTGCTGACTGGTACCGAAAACCTCGATGTACAATATTTCGTGTCTTATTTCTGGTCATTTATGTGCGTCATGTTCTCATTTTGGACGGGTCCGCTAACTGGTGTGTTAGTTATAAGTACCACGTTCGTGGCGCGGGCGAGAGCCCATACCTATGCCTTTCGGTCGAGCCCTTAAGTTGTAAAGTTTTAACGTAAATAAAATCAATGTGCTTCTAGAAGAAAGTCTGTGTTCTGCTCCTCATGCTGCCCTCAAGCGACGTATTAACCCCCCTTTTGAGAGAGAGGAGGATGTTGAAAAGCTATACTTACCCAAAAAATAAAGGACATAAAGTGCCATGGCGAAATCCATGAGAGAAGTGTCTATAAAAGATATAATCAGAAACGAGAATATACGAAGAACAACTCAAGTAGTGGAGGCTACACAACGATTAGGCACACTAAAGTGGCAATGTGGTATATACGTTGAAGAGACAACGGTCGGTGGGGAAGAAAAGTATTAGAGTTGGCGTTCGTAAACCGACAAACAAAGCATTGGCCGATGATCGAAGAGGATGGAGACTCATGCGGGATGCCTACGTCCAACAGTGCACGGACACAGGCTGGTGATGATAATGACGAAACTCCGCAACAGCGTGGAATAATTTTGACCAATAATCGGTCGGTGGTGTTTGCGCAGATTTCCTAATCGTGTCGTGCGAACTGGGTGAACATTCGCTCAACTAGTCGACTCGCACAGACTGGAACCACAGGAGACATTGTAAGGATAGAGAATATCGCGGCTGTGGCTGCTCGTGTCGCTGAGAACGAAGAAACATCAAGCAGACGACGGGCCGCGCAATTAGGCATCACCAGACGGAACTTACAGCGAATTTTAGTGAAAGATTCACATATATTCCCGAACAAAGTGCAGTTGATGCCTGCTGACCGTCAGTCGCATGGATGGTTACCGTTGGATGAATAATTTTGCGCCATCCTGTATACAGGGATATAATATATTCAAGATAATTGGGGTTTGTATGAAAATTGCAACCCTTTTTGTGAGAAGAAGTAATGGAACACTCAAAAATTTCATACATTTTCAAAGCGATATCGCTCGACCAAAAGTGAAAAAACTCATTTTTATAAATATTTAATATCTTGACAAACGACAACATCATCATTATCACTACCTAGCTGAAAGGATGGAGACTCATGCGGGAGGCATACGTTCAACAGTGAACAAGCACAGGCTGATATTTTTTTAATGTATATATATATTTTAATATAAGAGAATACCGACAGATGGTGATTGTAATTCTGAAGTCTCATCTGTGGAATTCTATGACGATTAGCATGGTGTATATGGCTAAACGCTGCATATGGAGTGTTGATCCGCCAACGTCATAGACTACAGCTCGAGATTCACGCATCATCCTTTATTATTACAGGAATTTACTATGAATGAGTGGTCTTCACAGGACGACTTTCGTCTACCACCAATTTTAATTAATAGGCTATGAGTGGTATTTTACGGGTGATGGATCAAATTCACACCAACCGGGGGTATTTTAGAGCTCAAAAAAATTATTAAAAATCCTTTTTTTTTAATCTCCGTCGGGGATCGAACCCACGACCTGTGGCTTGCAAAGCAAACGCTTTGACCATTGAGCTATGACCGCCGGCCCGAATGAGATTAAGATGCACTAGGCAATATGATATTGATATCCTCCTCTCTAAGTTGGGTATTGAATTACTGTTTGAACCAGAATGCTGGAGCAGATTAATAACACAAATAACTTGTTTTCGAAGCACGACTCGCGTTTATTTTAAATAATGCCTTGATTTCTACGCCCGACCGGTATGGCAATTCGCCGGCCGGGCGCCAATCAATTGACAACTGCCGGACACTGTGACATGCCGCGCCGCCAATGATCGCGGCAAAAAAGCAAATTAAAGATGACAGTTGCACCAACATGAAATGGAACAACTGTCATAACAAATAAAATGGCGTATGCAAACGCCTGCGTAATATTCTATAATAAAACTAATATTATTAGATGTGCATGTCAGGCGAGCCTTCAAAAATAAGAGACAAAAGATCGTTTTTCGAGGATTTACGACATCAGCCTAAAAGAGCTACATCAAGCTGATATCAATATGTACCTGTAATACCTGTAAAGGTAATGCTTCGAGAAAGTTTTGATAAACAAAAACTTGTACCGACTCTGCTCATCACGGCTATTTTGAGTAAGCAAAACGTACAAGATATTACGATTCATTTCCTGTACTACCTCATACAATTACTTTCTTCATACAATGGACCTTTAAAAGAAATTTCTGGAATGATATACAATTGCTTTTTTGATAGTGTGATAAAAAATACGTTTCCGCATGTAGCGTTCAGTCGTTCTGAGCGTCATGGAATCAACTGGTCGAAACCTAAACATATTTAATGCTTCATTCGCCTATATTTCAAAAAAAAAAAACGATTTCTGAGGTCTGAAATTACCCCGGTTGTTGTGAATTTGATCCCTAACCCGTAAAATGCCAGTCATAGCCTATTAATCAAAATTGTTGGTAGACGATAAAACGTCCCGTGAAGACCACCCAGTCATAGTAAATTCCTTTAGTAATAAGAATGATGCGTGAATCTCGGGCTGTACTCTATGAGGTTAGCGGATCAACACTCCCAATGCAGCGCTTAGTCTAATGCACCGTGGTAAGCGTCATAGAATTCCACAGATAAGACTTTAGAATTACTTTATATGTCGGTATTCTCCTGCGTGTGTTTACAAAATATAAAAAAACAACTTACAAACATTCCATTAAATAAATAAACTTTTAAGCCGTCCCACCCACTAGTCCCACTTATAACCTCCCTATCGTCAAGTGAATCTCTAGTTATTTACTTACATAGATACCACCCATTTATCCCCACTTCTACACACACTTAATAACTTTCTAGTAAAACCTTTTCTTTATCAGTAAATATTCATTTACATGTCAGCGCGTTTGTGCATATTGGAACTGATGAATCTTACATAGATCGCGAAACTGCAGTCTTTCATCAAGTGAAACAGTGCTCACTGTGATCCATATTAAAACAATGTAATAGTCTCGACAAGTTGTGATTTTCGACATAATTTTTTTAACCCTTTCGTTACGGCTCGGTGGAATACAAATTAAACTGACAATACGTCGTGAATTTTTCAAACCGTTTTTTTTTTTGCTTAAAACTAGTCTTCTTCGTAGTATAAATCCGGTGGATTGGTTTGCAGCAACAGAATCATGCATCTCGATCTCCAAGCAATCATTTTTTTGCTGATACATGGGATGTCTTTTAGACCTTTAATGTGGTATTTAAAACTAGTATTTGAAGCATAAATGTACTAATCTGACCTATTTTCATATATTACATTGGTTCTTGTATCCTTTAGCTATGAGATGATGCATAAAAAACTATTATATTAACAAACGTTCATTATGTAACTCCATACATGTGGTGGCATTGATACATGTGGTTTACGAAAAAATCGCTCTTATGGCGAAACCTAACGATATTTATTTACATGATTTACAGATTCCTGTAAATAATACATGAACGTTGATAAAAGGAATGACTGCACTTCCAATTTCCCGCCGTAGATGTCACAATGAGTACTGAAAGTAGCAAAACGATATATCACGTCAACCGATTGCAACGGTCGGGGAATCTTTGACGTCATATACCGACAACCGTTGCGAAAGGGTTACAAAAACATTTATATATTGCGAAGGCACCTGTTTTCCAAACCAATTACACAGCTGCATTGGCTCTCTGTAAGATGCCAGGACCTTTAATGCTACATCCGTTGCTTATGCCCGAGGCAGCGGCATTTTTTGACGTACACCCATTTATTAAAATCGAATTTTCTCGGAAGTGCATACGAAATTCCGCGTGTCTCTGGTTTAATTTACATATTTTCGGCATGCAATCCAATTAGCATACCTGTGCGGATTGCATCACGTTCATGTCGGCCAGTGAACACCACCAATTCACAGTGAAACGATTTAAATACTACAAAACCAAAAAATTCAAAAGTACGACTTCTTCTTCCTATATAGTATCAATCCGGTGGATTGGTTTGCAGCAACAGAATCTTGCATCTCGATCTACACTCTTTCGATCCTCTGCAATCCTCTTCAGCTCAGCACAAGAGCTACAACTCATGTCGTCGAGCACTTGCTGCAAATACTCTGTCGGGGATCGAACCCTCGACCTTTGGCTTGCAAAGCAAACGCTTTGACCATTGAGCTATGACCGCCGGCTAATGGATACTATTTGTTGTTTCACTTTTAGTTCTGTAAGCTCAGATTGTGTATACCTTGTCCCAGAACACTTCCCAGGAGCCTCGAAGAAAATAACCCGCGAACTTGCATAGACTACTATAGTACCAGAGAAATATTTGAGTGTTAAATAATCATGTATTTTTACGAAATCTTAGATTTAGTTCGACGTACTCGAGGCCTGGACAATTTTGTTTGGTCCTTAAGGGGAGGCTCAGAACTTAGATTAGATGATTGGTGGTGTTTTGAACAGATAGCGTCTGAATGACCAACAATCGCTCTAACCACTGAGCTATGCCGCCCGACTGAATTACTATTATTTAGTACTTGTATAATAGTTACCCTTTTTATTCGATTTTGAATTCTTAAGCATACTTTACCATCTCTTAGCCGTGAGAACCTTTCAACCGTTACCATTCATCTCTTACCGCCACCCCTGTAGATACCAACTCAACAAAAACCGGTTAACGAGTATTCGGTATCTAAAAAATTCGAGTATTAACCGAAGCTTCGGTGGAGTCTCTTCGTCTTCGAATTTTGTATGGAGATCATACATGTGTAATCTTCTTCTTCTTCGTGTCAGCGACGTCAAATTATTTTTTCCCAGTATCTGGCAACATCGGTGTGTAATAAATATGATAGACTGAATTTTAGTTTTAAATGAAGATAATTTCTTTTTGGGTGAATGTGACGACCCACGTGTTGTTTATTATGTAACTACGCTAAATACGAGTTGACATCAGCACGATGTAGCCCTTGCTAACTAGTACCGAAAACCACGATAAACAATCTTTCGCCTCTTATTTTCGTCGCTTGCCATACATGTATGTGTCAGCCATATTGGGACTAGTTATGTAGTTTTGCCACCGACGGCGCTGGTGACCGACCACGGGCCGCAGAAGTCTAAGCGCCGACGAGCGCGTCAGTTATGCGTTGACAATCGAGAAGATAGCATTACGGCCACAGCGACATGTCATCCCGCTTGGCCGGAAGCTTGTAAAGTTTTAAGTAAATATGATCAATGTGCTTCTAAATGAAAGTGTTTGTATGCTGACCTGATCCTCATCGTGCTCTCACGCGACGGAATAGCACCTTTTTGAGAGAGAGGAGGATGTTACTATGTTAGATTAGGTTACGTAAAATTGAACTAGCATAATTGTTATTTTCTCGTAATATATATAATAAAAAAATAAAAATAAAAATTGTTTGAAAATTAGTACAAAAAATATATTCAATTCTCATGTTACAACTGGCAAATTCGTCGTGATCATAGCGTATCATGATAATTTTCAGGGATTGTGCAATAAGAAGAACTCGCAAATATATGAAATTATATCAAATTTCATTACAAATTCGTACAATTCCCAAAAACAAAAATACAAAAAAAACTTTTCAGACCGAGAGCAATTATTCTGAATTCTGAAAATGAATTTTCGGCCTAAAGTTGAAATTATATTTCCACTTGTTTAATGAATTAATTCAAGACTGAAACTTTTATCTCGGCGGTTTGAAATTACGAAACATGCCCTTATGTTTGACAAATTGTAGACACATACAGGAGAATGCCGATAGACAGTAACGCTTGGTGAAAAACCCTCCCTGTCCCGTCCTATTTTTGGAAACCCAGATGGGAAACCTTTACTGGACGCACGCAAAAAGCTACTTGTTAGAGAGTGGCTGAAGGCCTTCCCGTGATTCCAGGTGCATCAGTTAGATGTCAAATAGACCTCAGTCTAAGGCTGCGAAATTAGTATACTACAGCGAGTCTCAAATTGGCTTCTTTGGTAACACGTTGCTAACCAGGAAATACGTGGGAATGGATAAGGAAATGGTGAGGTTAGAAAATGGATTCTGCAGAAAGCAGACATCAGTTAGGAGTCATTATATGGATTGTTGATCCACCAACGTCATTAGAGACTACGCCCGATATTTACGCATCGCAAATTTTTCGCAGGAATTCACTATGAGGTGTTCATTAGACGCTTTTCGTTTATTTTCTACAAAAAAAAAATAGGCTATGACTGGCGTTTTACATGCGAGAGAACAAATTAATACCAACCGGGTATAGTTATAAATCGTAAAAGTGTAATAAGTAATATTTTTATTTTACTCTTCATCGGGGATCGAACCCGCGACCTATTACGTAACAGTTGAGTTATTTAACTCACTTCATGCAATTATTTTAGGCTTATTATGGCCGGGTGAGTGATGACAGCATCCCTATTCTAAAGTTCTAAAACTTTGCTTTCAAGAACAGCTGGTTGGTTCGTCACAAAAAATTGTCACGATTTAATGGCGACCGCAGAGAGAGACAGCTCCGTTAACGGAGCTGTATCTCTCAGACGAGCGACATTTCGCATAACGAGTGACGCACTTGTGAGTCGGGACTTCCGCGTCATTGTGTCAGTCTGTGTTTAGCACTCGTACCGTTAGCACGTTAGTGTCGCATGTGATCACACATATTTCTAAGCTTATGTTCAGACACTATTTGTATTTTTTTAGAGAGTTTGGAAAAAGAGGAAGTGGCAGAGCAATAATCTTCTGACGCAATAACAAAAATTCTGAAAGCTTGGGAAACTGTTTCATCGGACATTTAAAAAAGAATTCATCATTTGCCATAAATTAATAAATAAAAAGCTGGTTTCCATTTCTAAAAATGTTTTTATATAGTTTGTATGATCTTTAACAATTCATAAACGTGTAATTTTATTTGAATAAACTTTAAAAAAACGTATGGGCCGTGTGTGGTAAGCTTCCTTCAATCAATATTTCGACTGCCATTGCAGGGGTCTTCTTCAGGATTAATAATTTATTTAGTTTTGAGTTGGTTTATTCAGATTATATATTTCTTTTATGAGCGTTATTGATAAATATCTCAATGGCAACTTAAGTTTCATTCCGAAGTATCGTAGGTATGTTTAAGACTACGGTAGGTATGTTCTAGAATTGTACATCCACGAACGTCATGTCGGACTGTGGTCGTCCTTGCTTGGCGGTCGAAATATTGGTTGAAGGAAGTTAACCACACACTGCGCAACCCAAAAGCCACAATATCAAATCTGAAAACCTAAGAAGTTATTCACGCATTATCGTGTTTTACATTGATTTATATGGGAAAATTAGTTTCGCTCAACGAGTGTTTCACATAACGAGCAAGATTCTGGAACGATTGTATAGGGTCCGCCATCTAACGTTTTTTTTTTCAACTAGTGCTTATTTCGTGAATGGTAACACTTAGCTCATGTCTGATTTGACAGATAATTAGTTTTGTCCTTCCGCTGAACGAATATGGTTGTGTATACGCTTGAACAACGCTGGGAAATATTGCGACATTACTTTGAAAATCAGGCCATTTTTCTTCGAAAATGAGCAAGGAGTGGCCGTTACAGTCAATGGAGATCGTTATCGGGCCATTTTTGTTCACAAAAATTGAAGAGGAGGATATTGGCAACATTTGGTTTCAACAGGACGGCGCTACGTGCCACACAGCCGAAGCTACACTCGATGTTTTGCGCCCCTTTTCAAAAAAAAAAAAGTTATTTGGCGGACCCAATATATACCTGCTAATTACGTTTCCTAATTGCGGAACGACAGATGTAAGTAATATTAAAATATAATGTTCCAGCAAACAGTTAAAATAAATGATATCTGAATTTGAGATTTAAATACAATATTGAAGCTATTTAAACCCATTAAAGTACGTGTTTTGAATGTAATGACGGTGTCGGATTAACAAAAGGTTGTTTCCAGTTATCAGTTAATAATTTTTCAATTTTTTTTTCCCTAACAGAATCATTACAAATTTGAACAACTCGATTCATTTCTGAAGTACAATTAGAATTAATCCTAAAATAACAAAATGCAATATATACAAATATAGGTACTCATGATTAAGTACTAAGAAAAAAGTAATAAAGACAAGCAACAGAAGGTCCCGACAGAACAGACGACGCCAACAAATCATTTCTCCAAAGAAACTCGTGGAGTTCATGTCTGAATTGGGCCTCCCTTGCGTGGAATATTTCAACATCCGAGGCGATTTGGTTAAACAGTCTGATCCATCGATAATATAGAAGTGACCAAGATGGTAAACTAAAAAATAAAAATACTTGTGAACAAAATTATTCGATGTAATCTGAATAAATATTCACACAGCTTACAAGCGCCATCTATAAATAATGTCAAATATAATCATAAATGTTTTTTTTGTGTAATCAAATGCAGGAGAGCACAATCGGTCGAGACTAGTGCACTCTATAACGCTCAGCCAGGGAGGCTAGACGCTGCATGCGGGACACGTGTGTTGTGTTCATGTTTGTGTGTGTGTTGGAGAGATTACAAGTGTATATTTATACGAAAGTACCAGTATAATATCAGAAGAGTATTCACGTCCATTGCGTCTGAATTTTCTTCTCCCGACTGCGAATGCTATCCCGTAAAAAACAGGATGCAAACTTCTGTGTGTGAACACAGGTATGATTTTTGCGGTATCCAATAAAAAAAACTGATCCTGCAAAACTGGACGTCCGTGGGAAAGGGCCCTTAAGAGTCCCAGACATTGCGCACGGAATTAAAGACGCTCCAGCGTTCTCCTTCTGCAGACCAACGTTCCATGTCGTATTCTTTTGCATATATTTACATAGTGCATGTATATCACGAGTATCGATGCATTCCTATGTAAGTAGCACTAATTCAATTATAGCCAAAGAAAGGAAAACTGATTAGCAAAGCGTTTATATGGAACAAACCCAGCATAAATTTAAGTCCATACTTAGAATTACATTTCCAAGAAAAAATATGAAATACCTTGACGTATTAAAATGACATAATAATACATATTTATAATACGCTAGGCTTACGACGAAGCTGCCAGTTCAAATCGCTTAGCATAAAAAAAGCCTGTATTTCTTTGTTCAGTGACTAATTCAAGGTTTTTTTGCAGTAATTTAAATCTATTGGAAGTAAATGCCGGTGGGTATAGTCTTAATGGTCAACGCGTTTGCTTGACAAGCCAAATGTCGTGGGTTTGATCCCCGACAAAGATTTAAAAAAAAAATTTAATCGATTTCTGAGCTCTAAAATATCCCCAGCTTGTGTGAATTTAATCCCTCACCCGTAAAATGCCAGTCATAGCCTATTATTTAAAATTGGTGGTAAACGAAAGTCACTCGATAAGGGACCACTCATTCTTTAAGTAAATTCTTGTTTAAGTAAGGATGATGCGTGAATGTCGGGCTGTAGACTATGATGTTAGCGGATCAACACTCCACATGCAGCACTTAACCATATATAAGATGGTAAGCGTCATAGAATCCACAAATGAGACTTCAGCATCACTATCACCATCTTTTGGTATTCTCAGAGTTTAGATTTGTTTTTTTTTTAAATCAAGCTTGTTCGGGATTTGAACCTACAGCGTCTAGATGACACAAACGATTTAACCACTGCACTATGCCACCCAGCTAAATATTTTTTATTTATTTAAAAATTAATATAACATAATGACAAAATATTAGATACCAGATTTTGTGATTAGTTTGCAAAATATAGTCAGGTTCATCAGCCTGTATCCGTCCACTGTTGAACGTAAGCCTCCCGCATGAGTCCACATCCTCTTCGATCATCTGCCTTCCGCATCCAGGCAACTCACGCTATTCTTCTTATCTCAGGCCATCTTGCAGGGCGTTTTTTCAATACTTTTTTACTCTTCATCGACCGTCGTTTCTTCGACAGACATGTCCTGCCCATTGCAAAATATAGACTAGATATCAATTACACTATCGATTACACACTATATGGCAGTTATATAATTAAATACAATTATATAACAAGTATAAGTAAGCGATATACTAGAGGCCATTTATCAGTACTAGCGACATGCTCTAAAAAACACGTACGAGAATATCAATTACTGTAATACACAATCACTTCCATACATGAAGTGTGATACATACGCCAGCGGGTGTAGCTCAATGGTCAAAGCGTTTGCTTTGCAAGCCAAAGGTCGTGGGTTCGATCCCCGACGAACATAAAAAAAAAACAATTTCTGAGTTTTAAAACACCCCCAGTTGGTGTGAATTTGATCCCTCACCAGTAAAATGCCAGTCATAGCCTATTTGAACAATGAGGTTCTCAGGATAATCAAGGGAGATAGGCACCAAATAAGAACCATCTCAGAGAGGCGAGCACGATGGATCAGTCACATCTTGCGCCACGATGGTATTCTTCACGACATTATGGAGGGGAAGGTTGAGGGTAGTAACTATAGAGGGCGCCCTAGTATTTGCAGCAAGTGTTCGAGGACATGAATTGAAGCTCTTATGCTGAGCTGAAGAGGGTAGCGGAGGACACCGAGAGGATTGGAGATCGAGATGCAAGATTCTGTTGCTGCAAACCAATCCACCGGATTGATACTACGAAGAAGAACTTATTATAATCTGAATGAGCGCATCATCAAGGAGACTTAACTCTATGTTATATAACTAATATAACTAAATCTATGAAAATCAGGAAGCTAACATAGAGCATCATCACATTACACAGTCGGGCAATAGACAAAGGTGGACCTGGTTGAGACATAATTCACACCGTATCACGTGCTCAACGCGGATGCTCATGAAGTAGACAAAAAATTAACAGGTAAATTCTTTGGTGGTCCAAATATTTTAAACCAGTAGTTCTACAATGGTTGATGAAGTAGGTAAAAAGAATTAGGATAACCTCTTAGGTTTTCACGGCCGGATTTGATATTGTGGCTTTTGGGTTTAGCCGTGTGTGGGGAATTTCTTCTATCAAATTTTTCGACCGCCATTGCAGGGGTTTTCTTCATGGTCACAAAGTCATCCACTCTGAAGAAGACCCCTGCAATGGCGGTCGAAATAATGGATAGAAGAAATTCGCCACACACGGCTAAACCCAAAAGCAACAATATCAGAATTAGGATAGGTCGTGGGTTCGACCCCCGACGGAAATTAACCCACATTCAAATTTATGGTAGTCGTCCCGTGAAGACCACCCATTCATAGTAAGTTCCTGTAATAATAAGGACGATGCGTAAATGTCGGGCTGTAGTCTATGACATCGGCGGATCAACACTCCATATGCAGCGCTTAACCATGTGCGCCATGGTAATCGTCATAAAATCCACAGATGAGACTTCTGTATTACTATCACCATCTGTCAGTATTCTCCTGTAAGTATTGACATCAGCATGATATAGCCCTTGCTCACTGGTACCGAAAACGTTGATTTCAAATCTTTCGTCTCTTATTTCTGTTCCCTTGTCGTACATGAATGTGTCCGCCATATTGGCATTTTGGACTAGTTACAAAGATCGCCAATGGCATCGCTGTGCGACAGCCCATCACGGGCGCGCCAGTCGTGTGCCGCCAGTCGGCTAAAGCATAATGTATTGTGGCTCGGCCTGAATGCGGTGACTAGGTCGGGCCATAAGTTTGTACAGTTTATATTTAACATATGTCAATGTGCTTCTGAAAAATTCTGTGTGTTATTAATCTGCTCCTTATCCTGCCATCACGCGACTGAATAACACCTTTGAAAGAGAGGAGGATGTTAGTGTTAACATAAAAAAAAATCATGTCACATTCACAATTTGAGTGCCCTCTAACGGCGTCAAAAAGGTTAATCTTTTAGAAACACTGGCATAGTAGTTGAATACCTACCTGTGTGATTTACTGGCAACTGATAGGCGCTCCAGGGGGCTGGGTATTTGTAAACATTTCTAAGAAAAGAGATCCATCCTGTCGCAGCACTTTTCAATACAAGTAAAGGAAATCGTATATACAGCGCCTGTATTGTATATCCTTGTCATCCTTCTTATTTCAACCCATTTCCGTTATATATCTGAAACATATGGTCACCACAATTTACTGCCACTAAGTTCTGTCAGCTAGGACGAAATAACTTCACAAAAGAAAAAGACAGGCGAATACAATTAGGATGGGCAGCATTTGCAAAACTTGAGTGCATTTTTAAAGCGAAAATTCTGCAATGTCTTAAAACTAAGGCGTTTAACCAATGCGTCCTCCCTGTTATATATATACCCATAAAATAAAGGTCACCCAGCGTGCTTTGGAGAGATCCATGAGAGGAGTGTCGCTAAAAGATCAGAAACGAGGAAATACGCAGAATAACTCAAGTAGTGGATGCTATCCAATGAGTAGGCACACTCAAGTGGCAATGTGACATGTCTGTTGAAGATACGACGGTCGATGGGGAATAAAAGTAATGGAATGGCGCCTTAAAACTGGCAAACGAAGTATTGGCCGAGCCCTAACAAGATGGACTGACGACATAAGAAGAATAGCGGGAGTGACCTGGATGCGGAAGGCGGAGGATCGAAGAGGATGGAGACTCATGCGGGAGGGCTACGTTCAACAGTGGACGGACAAAGGTTGATGATGATGATGATGTGATGACTGGCATTTTACAGGTGGGGGAGAAGTATTTACAAAGCTTAGAAATCGATTCAAAATATATTTTTTATTTTAATCTACTTTGCGGATCGAACCCACGATTTTGGGTATAATAAGCAAACGCTTTAACACTAAGCCATACCCCCCGACGTATTAAATGTATGTTTTTTGATCATTTAATTATTCATACGAATTATTTGGCTTATATTTAGCATCCGGCAACATAGCACCACAGCGTTTTTCTACCTGGGCAGGGTTCGCCCTTTTTCTAAGGAGGTCCTAACAAATCACAATGGCGAGGGCGCGACCTTTAGTTTAAGCACTGAATTGCCTTCCAAGGGGTTTCGAGTTCGATCCCCGAGGAAAGTAAAAAAAAAACAGTTTTTTATACATATATGTGCATATATGTCGGTATTCTCCTGTATTTGTTTACATAAAAAAAAATCCCATGTCTGTCAAGTCTACCTTTCGAAGTCTACCTTTCGTCGAGTACATTTCATGTATAGTTCCCGAGTCTGGATGCTTGAATTAAAGGCAGCTGTAATTAATGCTATCATACTAAAGGGTCCGCCAAATAACTTTTTTTTTTTGAAAATGGGGAGCAAAACATCGAGTGTAGCTTCGGCTGTGTGGCACGTAGCACCGTCTTGTTAAAACCAAATGTTGCCAATATCCTCCTTTTCACTTTTTGTGAACAAAAATGGCCCCATTAAGGATCGCCATTGACTGTAACGGCCACGCCTTGCTCATTTTTGAAGAAAAATAGCCTGATTTTCAAAGTAATGTCGCAATATTTCCCAGCGTTGTTCAAGCGTATACACAACCATATTCGTTCAGCGGAAGGATAAAACTAATTATCTGTCAAATCAGACATGAGCTAAGTGTTACCATTCACGAAATAAGCACTAGTTGAAAAAAAAAATGTTAGATGGCGGACCCTTTACAACCGAAGTATATCCTAGCAATGTCCACTTCGTCTCTTGACTGTAGTATTAAAGGCTGCCTTGTCCGCTCTCTCATACGTCATTTCTCACAAAGTATTATTCGGAGGCATCTGCTTTCAAAACCCATCACACGGCCGCATTGGCTTTTATTGAGATGCCAAGATTCGCAGATATAAATAAAATGGGAACGATATATAGGCTGTTTTTTCTGACCGAGTAAAGCTGCGAGTCCCAGATATTGCGCATGGAATTAAAAGACGCAAGCAGAAAAATTCTTTAAGTAACCTGTACGCCGAGATATAAGCGTCATATAATCCGCAGGTGAGATTTCTCATTCACCGTCTGTCGGAATTATCTTGTGTGTGTTTACATAAAAAATACACGCATAGGTCAATGCACGAGATAATATTTATTTACTTCCGTGAACGTGCCCATCAACATATGTGTCTTTTTCGTTCGTTCTAGCGCATCTGTTTTGTATGTGATTACATAAAAAAAGGAATAAAATCATTCCATGTATTACATCTAGTATATATAGAAACAAGGACAATAGCATTTGTAATCGCCATTCTCGTAAGATAAATTTAGTTAAGCAACATTAGAAGAGGACAAAAACATGGATGGGTCACCACTTGTTATGGTAGAAGTGTTAAATCTATGTAGTTTTATTTAAATATCTACTATCTATAAGACATGACTAAATATGTGAGATTCTCGTTATATCAAAGAAATTAAGCAACGTTTTTATCAAAATTTGGATGGGTCACCGCTTCCTTACCGCTTGTCTTTCGTTAGATTGAGCCGCATTTTAGAACTCAATAATCAATATCTGCCTCACCTAGGTCACCTAGCGTGCTATGGAGAGATCCATGCTCGGAGTGTCGCAAAAAGATAGAATCCGAAACGAGGAAATACGCAGAAGAACTCAAGTAGTGGATGCTACCCAACGAATAGGCACACTCAAGTGGCAATGGGCAGGACATATATGTCGAAAAGACGACGGTCAATGGGGAAGAAAAGTATTAGAATGGCGCCCAAGAACTGGCAAACGAAGCGTTGGCCGACCCCCTGCAAGATGGGCTGACGACATAAGAAGAATAGCGGGAGTGACCTGGATGCGGAAGGCGGAGGATCGAAGAGCATGGAGACTCTTGTGGGAGGCTTACGTTCAACAGTGGAAGGATACAGGCTGATGATGAGTAACGGAAATCTGTAACGATCGTATGTTGTAGATATGAAACAGATATGGGAAGATTTTTTTTGCCAAATTCGTCGCAGGCTTAGCGTATTATGCAATGATGGCATTGTTTCATGATTGTTATCTGTCTGATACAACAGATGCCACGTGACATAACTTCCATAGCGGAACAGCACTATTATGTACATACAATAGCGTACAATGGTATGTATGCCCAGTTATCTACTATTATACAACATGTGCGGTCAATCCTTCTATAATGAACGCTTTGGTATTCATAACGGAGACTTTTCTTTAAGCGTTTGTGGCAATTTTTCATATAAAGTTTCCTGGTATGATGTTATTTTGGGTTGTACTAAATGGTGCAGGCCTTGGTAGCATCGAATTAAGAGTCTCCATTCTTCTCGATCCTCGGCATCCAGGCTAATCTCGTTGTTCTTCCGATGTCGTCAGTCCATCTTTCAGATGGTTGACCAACGCTCCGTTTGTCAGTTCTTGGACACCAATCCAACACTTACTTCCCATCGACTGTCGTCTCTTCAACAAACATATCACATTGCTACTTGAGAGTGCATATTCTTTGGGTAGCCTCCTCCACTTGAGTTATTCTTCGGATTTTTCAGAGACACTCTTGAATGGACGGGTATCTCAAACACTAGTGAATATTTTGACTTGTAATTTGGCACAGATGTCAGTGACAGTAGTGGCAACATAAAAATAAAAAGAATAATTCGAATCGCTTAACCCGCGAAATTTAAATTTGAATTTCTCGTTTGTTTTTGCTCACATGCGAAAGAAGGGAAACCGGTCGGTAGTTTTTGAACAATGATTCATCAATTTTGATACACACAGAGAATATACGGCACTAGTATGGGGTCGATCAGCCCATTGTAATCAAGTGGATACTGCAATGAATGATGCATGCAAAGTCGTCACAGGCTGCCTCAAACCAACACCCATTTCTAAACTATACCCCTTGGCTGGTATCGCACCACCAAACATAACACGCAAAGTCATATGTGCCGAAGAAGTTCGTAAGGCAATCAACCAACCGTACCACTGCTTGTATAATCAGATACCCCCAACACCAAGATTGAAGTCGCGAAGCAGCTTTCTGAGATCCACACAATCTCTCACATCCGCACAGCTCTGGCAACAAGTCGTATCAGAGGATTTCATTACTCCAAAGGAAGGCCTCCCAACTGGCAAGAACCTTGACTTTCGGACCTGGAAATCCCTGAACAGATTAAGAACCGGAGTTGATAGAACAAAGGACAACCTCAAGCGGTGGGGAATGATTCGGCAGGGAGTCACTATTGTGCGACTGTGGAGACCTGCAGACCGCCTCACACCTAAGATGCTGCTTCATGTGCCCAACAAGTTGCACATCTCAGGACCTAATGCTGGGCAACACACGGGCTATCGATGTTGCCAGATACTGGGCAAAAATAATTTGACGTCGCTGACACGAAGAAGAAGATACGCATAGACGTTACTAACGTATACTGTTTATGCAAGGAGCGCCTCTTGATATTGAATTTGTTTATTATTTTTGATGATTCAAACGTAAGATCAATGGAGTCAGCGAGATAAGACTCATGGAGATTCATAAAAATAAATGATCGTCAAGTTTTAAAGGTCACGTGTTTATTTAATCATTGAATTCCGAGCGAGATACTCGGCGCGCGTTGCTACAAGCCAAAAAATATTTATGTAAATAATCTAAGCAGCAAAAAAATTATATGCGGTGGGAATAAACAAAACGTAAATACAAAAATAAAAATACCAGCAGATGTAGCTGAAGAAATCTTATCTGTGGATTCTACGACGCTTGCCATCTTACACATGGCTAAACGATCAAAACAAAGTTCCTTCTGTTAAGAAGGAGATACAGGTTACTGTATCGTCGCTATTATTCTTTGCAGTGAATTTTGGCATCTCACCACGTGCCAATGCAGCCGTATAATACAGTTTTTTAGAGCAGATGCCTGTGTAGAATGTTGGGGGTACGATGGTGTGACTTTGTTAGGAATGACGATGTGAAAGAGCGGACAAGGCAGCCTTCTGTACACTACAGTCGGTCAAGAGGCAAAAGTGTACCAGATTAGGATGTATTAAGGATGCTGTAGGAGAGCATAAACTATAGCTGTGTTTTCTTTAAGCTTCCGCGATCGCACTGTCCGTAAAGGCCGTCGGAAACTATACATGGAATTTAATACGGAAGGCAGAGCTGATATGGGATGGGACGAAGATTATAGCGGTGACAGAGATTTGTGGCGGCAGTTTGTGAATGCCATACACGGTTAATGTGTGACGACCAAGAACTGGCAGTTTACAAATTTCCTTCCTTAATGCCACCGGTAAGCTATAGAATGCTAGAATTCCTACAATCTGAATCTCTTCAAGAAACAGATCAATATACACTTGCAATCTTCCCAACCCACACACAAACACAACACGCGTTACCTGCATGCAGCGTCCAGCCTCCCTGGCTGAGCGTCATAGAGTGCACTGGTCTTGACCGGCTGTGCTCTCCTGCATACGATTACATAAAAAAAATGCTCCAGTTAGGTAGGGGAGCGTAGATGGTAATGATGATAAAGAAACAAGACATTTTAGAACCTTACGCTATGCAACAACAGGCCATCGATGTTGCCAGATATTTTTTTGAATCGATATGACGCTGAAACTAAACGCGAAATACTGACCGTTGGATTCAAATATTGAGCAA
Source organism: Glossosoma conforme (assembly GCA_022606575.1). Classification (NCBI taxonomy): domain Eukaryota; kingdom Metazoa; phylum Arthropoda; class Insecta; order Trichoptera; family Glossosomatidae; genus Glossosoma; species Glossosoma conforme. The sequence continues at coordinate 75,064 of JAGTXR010000208.1, read as the reverse complement.
CGAAATGGTCCCGCGTGAATCCACCAAGGTTAAAAAAGAACAAAAAAAAGAACAGAAAAAAACACAAATTTAATAGAGCGCGTGTTCCGACATAGAGATCGCAAACATTTATACCACTTTTAACGTTCTTCTTCGAAGTGTCAATGCAGTGGATTGGTTTGCAGCAACAAAACCTTGCATCTCGATCTCCACTCCTCTCGATCATCTGCAGTCCTCTTCAGCTCAGCATAAGAGCTCAACTCATGTCCTCGAACACTTGCTGCAAATACTGCCGTCTAGGGCGCCCTCTGCAGTTTCTACCCTCAACGATACCTTCCACAATATCGTGAAGAAGACCATCGTGGCGCACGATGTGACCGATCGCCTCTCTGAGATGGTACTTACTAGTTGCCTATCTTCCTTGATTATGCTGAGAACCTCATTGTTAGTGACGTGGTCTCTCCAGTAAATTCCGAGAATTGAGAAAAGTTAGAAAGAACAATGATGTTCTAAGCATATGTCACTCTTATACTGAGCTGAAGAGGACTGCAGATGATCGATAGGAGTGGAGATCGAGATGCAACATTTTGTTGCTGCAAACCAATCCGCCGGATTGATGCTACGAAGAAGATAAATGGTTAGTTATCGCTGACGTATTGTATTGTTGTTACCAAACATTTCATTGTTGAATATAAGTTTCGTCGAGTGACCTCGCTCGGAGCTGGATACCTGCGGTTCAAAATCTCATGCGAAATTTATAATATACTGAACGTTCCGACTGGCTAACCACAGACTATGTCTCTATATAGGAAGAACAACAGCAAATTTACAGCATTTTTTTAGATGATTAATGTGTAATGGCAATGTATATTACATGGTTAGAAGTCTGAAGCATTCCGTTATTTATTAAAGTAATTGCCTTCACTCTCGATGACTTTCCGCAACCAGAAGATGAGCTTTTGTATTCTTGTAATAAAATAACTAAGGCGTTAAACCAATGCATCCTCCCTGTATTAACTTATGGCGCAGAGACGTGGAATCTGACAGCAAGTCTTACCCATAGAATAAAGGTCACCCAGCGTGCTATGGAGAGATCCCTGAGAGGAGTGTCGCTAGAAGATAGAATCAAAAACGAGGAAATACGTAGAATAACTCAAATAGTGGATGCTACACAACGAATAGGCACACTCAAGTGGCAATGTGACATATCTGTTGAAGAGTCGACGGTCGATGGGGAAGAAAAGTATTGGAATGCCGCCCAAGAACTGGCAAACGAAGCATTGGCCGACCCCCTGCAAGATGGACTGACGACATAAGAAGAATATCGGGAGTGACCTGGATGCGGAAGGCGGAGGATCGAAGAAGATGGGAGACTCATGCGGGAGGCTTACGTTCAACAGTGGACGGATATAGGCTGATGATGATGATGAAGGGCCAACGTCTGGTCTGGAAGATGGGTGATCGATCACCGTCTATCTAAATCGCTCGACGAGCGACGTTATTTTGGATATTCTCAGCAACAATTTCGCACATTTTCATATACATCAGTAAATTGCGCAATTACATTAAAATGACCAATTACAATAATTAAGAATATTAAATTTGCTACAATTTACTTTTAAAATGTTTTATCGTTAGATAAACGGTTAAGAAGCTAAAGAACGATAAACTTTTAGAAAAAAAAATTCACTCGAGGTAATAAGGATAACACAGCTCAAATTACAAAGTTTTTCTGTTATAAATATCACATTTAGAGTAAAATGATTAATTACAAAAATGAACAACAATAAATTTGCTACAATTTATTTGTAAGATATTTTATCGTCAGACAAATGGTTAATACACTACAGACCGATAAACTTTTAGAGAGAAAAATCAAGTTCACTTTACTTATTCAAATATAAATTTTTCCGTAATAAATTGCACAATTAGAGGAAAATTATCGAACACGAAAGTAAACAATAATAAATTTGCTACAATTTACGTGCTACAAGCTTTGTTGTCGGACAAACGGTTAAGGCGTTAGAGAACGATAAACTTTTACAAAAAAAATCAACTTCACTCCAAGTAATTCGAAAACACAGTTCACTTCACTTATTCAAACATTTCGTTTTTTTGTTATAAATTTCACAATTACAGAAAAATTACAAATTACGAAAATATACAATAATAAATTTGTAACACGCAGCTTTAAGCAGGTTTTATCGTAAGACGAACTGTTTATGCGCTAGAGAACGATAAACTTTTACAAAAAAAAAAAAACTTCACCTGAAGTAAAAGGAAATCGCACTTCAATTTAGTTTTATAACTTCATTTCACGGTCGGCAATATTTGATTCAACTGAAAATTGCGCAACGAACAACTAAATGCGATAAATTGAAAAATAAATTTAAAAAATAAACAACTTTTAAACACTATTTTTCAGTCAATTTTGGATATTAAAAGTGTTTTTTTTTAGTGTAAACACATACAGGAGAATACCGACAAAAGGTCATGTAGATTTTAGATATTATTAATTGTGGATCCTATGGATGGATCATGTTATGTTTTTTGAGTATTCTCAGTTATATAAACTGTCTAAATAATGATTTTAAAGAGCGTTGCATAATTAATAATAAGGTTTTGATTTTATTGAGTTAGATACACTTTAGTGATGTATTACCTTCAATTATCATACTAGTACATCTCACCTGGCTGTCTGTGTTGTTCAAATTTCAATAATATTTAGAATTATTTTTGGAATATTGTATACATGCTTTCATATATATATTATAGGTGTCTTCTGCAGTTTCAAGAAGAACTATATATCGAATCAATCATTCAAATAAGATTTACCCAAGATAAGTGATGTAAATGTAGTTTTGTACTTACGGACTGGTACTTTTTTGGGATCGTATTGCTCCACGCGCTCTCCTACGCGTTGTATCCGTAGTTGCAACCCCTTGGAACGTTCTGCCACGATGCTCAGCTGTCCACCGAGCTCTGAGAAGACGTCTTCAGCGAGCAGCACCAAGGAAGCAAGCTGTCGCAAAGCGTTGCTCAACGTGCAATTGGTCACCGCGAGCAACTCGTCGTCTTTAACCCTGGTTGCGACTTCACCATCACGTTGGGTGAGCGAAGCCCTCGACAGGAACCTCGGTTCCACCACTCTCAAAACGAAAGGCATCGCAGAAAAAAAATGATAAAAAATCAACGATCAAAAAATTTACACTTTTTAGAACATAGATCGAAAGATCAAGCGTTGATGTACACGGTGCGATGGTCAAAACACCTCTCGTTAGATCTCAGCGAGATCTAGAAGAGATGTAATTTTTTTCGAAATATATATTTTTTAAATCGAAAAATAAACATCGCTTCTTGCAATACAAAACAAAAGAAGTTTAAAGCTTAGTATTTAAATATAAGATAAGCAAAACTGTACAATATGATTTATTATTATTTTTATTATTACAAAGCACAGTCAGGCGTTTAAAAACAGATCAACACTTTGCATTGTGAGGCGGCATAATGCCGGCACGCCGAAGGTGAGCGCACAAAAAACTTTTATCATACTTATTTATTTATTTTAAAATTAAATCAAAACTATTTCTTATAAAATAATTATGCAGTTTTGTCGAGCACATTCAGAGCTACATGTTCACTGTTGTTAAATTCACTTTTGGACGCTTTTCAAGCGTTTGGTTCGTTGTTTTCGATCGTGAGCGTGATCGTTCGCGGAGTTATCGTGAAGACGTCCGTCCTCTGCGCTCTCGGCGCGCGAATGACTGGACGAGTGAAGCGGCCAGTAGCCATGGTTACCGCCATGTGCTTGAAAAATATTTTACCGACACGTCGCGATAAACTTACAAAGCTTTTTGTGAGCTTTCATACAAAAGAAATCATTTTATCTCAGACGCGAACCTTGCCTACTACGTTATTAATTATATTTTTCAGATTTACTTAGAGATCTATTTCAAATATGAATGATTATTAATTATTATAAGACACAACAGTTCTCATTGTGAAGCATTTTAAGGTAGGAAATATTGATCTATTTAATATGTAAATCAGAAAAATATGATAAATGAAGGATGTTGTAAGCAACATAAAAGGGACCCTAATATGAAAAATTGATTTAACCGTTTGGTTACTAAGCGTCGAATATTCGACGGTCGATTCTCGTGCGAGAAAGACGAAGCGTCGAATATTCGACGCTCATCAAAACATTATTTTTTTGTTTATATAACAACCACCTATGTTTTTTTTGGTATTCCATAAAAAAAGTTTGACCTTTGACATTTTAATAATATTAGTTTGATTTTTTTAATATTTGCATCATATATGATTTCAAAATCAAAATTTGAGTTTGGATATTTTATTTCTTAATGTTAATATTTTTTTATTGGCAAATATAATTAAATTTGATTAATTTTTATTTGCTTAATCTGAAGTTTAAGCTGTTTGGAATGAACATGATTTTAATGTTTACAATCTAGCGTAAAAATATAAAAATTTAAAAAATATCTTAAATTTTTAAAGTACTACAAAATGCTCTAAAATCGCCGTTTTTTCGCAAGTTCGCTAAGATAATTCTAAGCAATCGAAGGGTTAATAAGTGTAAGAAATAATTCTGTTACGTATCATAAAAAGCGTGCGTTATAAAGAGGTTGACTGAGGACTAAAACATTTCAATAATGGTAAGATTCTTATTAAATAATAATAACATCAATGAACTACAAAAACTTTAAAGCACACCTGGTAATTCTGTGACTTCAAAAAAAACGATTTTGAAAATAACGCTGAACTCAAGTCTTGCGCTGAAGTGATAATAGCCGGGGAAGCTATACGCATATTTGTCGTAAGTCTTGCGACGTTGCGTCCGCTATAAAGATTATTAAAGTTTTAAAAAGAAATAAGGAATAAGCTAAAATTTATTATTTTAATACTCTCTTTCATGAAACGCTTTTATTTTTATTTATAAAAGAGATTATCCTTGTATAGTTTGCGAAAAAACTTCATATTGTAATATCTCTATGTTGTTATTTTCAGTTGAACCCTTTTCTTGGACTAAATGATCAAGGCCTCCAGAGCATCGGGCTAAACAACCGTTGTTATTTAAATGTTATAGAATATAGGAGAAGTGATTGGCATTTATCTAAATTGAGTACCTAAACCTACCTTAAAGTATAATATTTATTTTATTTTTATGGCAGCATTACAGATGGCGTCAACCGTAAGTTACGGACGCCAGTAAGCACGCTTGACTTTGCAGTTTGTTGTAAAAATTAGTTATTTTCCTGTCCAGTAGCAATTATATGCTTTTTTCTTTTACGATAAACAGTTGTGTATATTCTATTGCTGCATTTTCTAGTAAAATATGACTCTTCAAGGAGATAAACAACTGCGTAAGTTACATTTCACACAATACACGCTTTCATTCAATCTTGCCATCTCATCAAAATGCAATGCAACCGTTTAATGAGTTTCTATAACAGGCGTAGACTACGGGGGCACATCATGTTTCGAATTTGTGAGAAATTACAAGTGAGAGAGCGGACATAGCAGCCTTTCATACTCAAATCGGTCAAGACGCAAAGGTGGACCTGATTTGGGCATATAATTCGGATGCCACTAGAAAGCATTTACTACAGCAGCCTTTTTTCAATCCGCTTTTAGTTCGCAAGGCCGTCGAGAACTAAATATACATAGAATGTACTCGGTAGAGTATCCTAAGTGTACGTCCCAACCAGGTTCACCTTCGCCTCTCTATATTATAAAAGGCTAACTTTTCCGCTCTATCGCCGAATTTTTCTTTTTATTAATGATACCTAATTAAATTTAATTGGTTTTAGACCAGAATTGTGATATTCAAAGTTGGGTAAGGTTATGTTTGATTTTAGTAAACTAGCACAGCGACTATTTTTTTTACCATATTCGGTCCATATTTTGAGCGTGAGGAACTGTAAACATCTGTTAACTCAGATTGTTAATGCCTTGTCCCAGAACACCTGTATACCCGGAGGTCCAAATGGGAACATCGATGGTTCCCGGGAACTTCTAGGGCAATAGCCCGTGAACTTACATAGACTGCGGCTGTAATACCAAATAAATATTGCAATTATCAGTTTTTTATCCTCAAAAGGTTGCTCAACCCCACTGGGGGCATGTATAGAGCTTTGATTTGATGAAATCAATTTTTAATAAACTAGTATTGTCGGGTTTTGAACCGACGGTGTCGGCATGATAAACAAACACTTAACCACTGGACTATGACGCCGGGTAACTGGTGTTACCTTATTATCATTTTTAAAACATTTCTTATCAGAGAAATGGTATTTGGTGTTGCCGGTGGTATTTGTAGAGCTAGAAATCAATTAAGAATCTTTTTTTTCTCCGTCGAAGATTGAACCCATGACCTTCTCTTTGGTAAGCAAACGCTTTAACCACTAAATTCGGTGCTACCGGTGGTATTTGTAAAGCTAGAAATCAATTAAGAATCTTTTTTTTCTCCGTCGAAGATTGAACCCACGACCTTCTCTTTGGTAAGCAAACGCTTTAACCACTAAATCGCTGCTACCGGTGGTATTTGTAAAGCTAAAAATCAATTAAGAATCTTTTTTCTCCGTCGGATATTTAACTCACATCCTTCGGTTTGGTAAGTAAACACTAACCACTAAGCTATACCCGCTGGCAAATTTGTACAGCCGTGGTGATCTGAAGAGAACCGTGCTTGTAATATGCTATGTCATTGATCATTTCTTTCCACGATGATATGTATTTCTTTGGTTCTAATAATACAATTACTATAATAATGTATTACAATGACAAGTATTTAAAATCTATTACATTTCAAGTTGTTGTCTAACAGGTAATGCCTAACTAGGTATAGCCTTTTTTAACCATTAAACGCCCAGTGGTTTCCTTACGGGACCGCAGATTTGCATCATTCAATGCCCTACGGTCCCATACAGGAGTGCTTATGGTTCATTTCACAATCGGATTACATTAATTTGTAATGATAGTATTAAAGTAAGTTCATGGAAGAATCTATTGTGCGACAAAACATTACAAACATTGGCATGCTAGGGCATTGAACAACGCAAATTTGCGGTCTTGTATAGGACCATTGGGCATTTAAAGGTTAAGGCAGACTGTATTTGTACAAAAAAAAACAATTGTTATCTATTTCTGTAAAACAAATATTATTTAACAAATATTTCAATGGTGATATAAATTTCAGAGGATGCTTGGGAAGTACTCTCGTGTGAGCGGTGTAACTTCCTGGGTATTCCAAGGATTATACGGCTTCATCGGCTGCTGGGCTGCAGCGATGACTAAAGCTCAAAGGATTCTGCTCAATTTTCTCATGAATCTTTGCCGTCTTTTCCTCTGAGAAGTGTGAATATTGAGAAAAACCCAAGTAAGTAACAGCTTATTTTAAAGGCAATCGCGCATGCAGGAGAGCACAACTTATCACCCAAGACGGCTGGACGCTGCATGCGAGAAATGTGTGTTGTGTTTGTGTGTGAGTTGGTAAGATTGCAAGTTTCTTGAAGATATCCAGATTGTATGAAGAAGGAAGCATAGATACTTGAAGTGCATTTCAGAGCTTACTAGAATTTAGGAATCTACCAGTTGTTGATCGACATACATTAACTGTGTATGTATGTTCGGAGAGTTTGTCGGTGAAGGATGGGTGCAGGAGAAGTAAATTGAATTCTGAGGTGTCGCGGCCGTGGTAATACTAGAAATGACTGAGTGAACCAATCTCACGTCAGTGTTCCAAGGATTGGAGGTGAGATGTAAGAGTGTCATTATTTATCAAATAAATTGCTTTTCTTTGATTTGAGTCTACACTAAATCCAGAAGTTATTTTGGGGCTCAAACCCAAAGGTGACTGCCGTATTCAAGGAGAGGATGTTTTTTTTTCTTTATATCTGTATGGAAGAAGTTATTTGTCGGTGAAATACTGAATGGAGTGTTGATCTGAACTACTTAACCTTAAATAGATGAATACTTCTAAACTTGTTTTAACATAGAATACTGCAGCTTCGTCATCAATGAAAGCTTCTTCAGTTCTTCACGTGCAATATACTAACAAACACATCTACGAAATTACACTTAAATCATTTAATAAACAGATTATAAAAAAAAATGTCACTTCCCGGGTTATAAATTTAGATTTTTTTGAAGTGATTCAGATTGTGTGTAGGGGAGATTGAGATGCTGAAAGAACTTGACAAAGCCTGCCCATGAGAAGCTGTTTGTATTGATATCAGCTTGATATAGCTCCTTTAGGCTGATGCTGTTTGACTGATGATGACTTTTTTTTGAAGAATTGCTAAATCTATCGTCATGTGTTCAAATAAAATTAAATATGACCCTCACTTTGAGGTTTGAGATCTTTGAATTATGGTCGAAAGTAAAAACACAACGCATATATTTTGTGATCGGCCACTAACGTTTGAAAAAAGATCACAAGCTGTGTATAGTCGGCCACTAATCGTTGGCGGAACGATCACACACATGTTGTGTGACCCGCCTTTAACGTTCGGCCTGGCGATTACACACATATTGTGTAATCGGACTGGATAGTTTTTTTTTTTATGTAAGCACATTCAGGAGAATACCGACAGATGGTGATAGTAATTCTGAAGTCTCATCTGTGGAATTCTATGACGCTTACCATGATGTATATGCCTAAACGCTGCATGTGGAGTGTTGATCCGCCAACGTCATAGACTACAGCCCGAGATTCACGCATCATCCTTTATTATAACAGGAATTTACTATGAATGGGTAGTCATCACGGGACGACTTTCGTCTACCACCAATTTTAATAAATAGGCTATGACTGACGTTTTACGGGTGATGGGTCAAATTCACACCAACCGGGGGAGGGTATTTTAGAGCTCGGAAAACGATTAAAAAATTTTTTTTTTTTTAATCTACGTTGGGGATCGAACCCACGACCTTTAGCTTGTAAAGCAAACGCTTTGACCACTGAGCTATAACCGCCGGCCGCAAAATAAGAAAAAATAATATTATTTTTATACCAAAGTGGTTGCCCTCCTTAATATTAATAGTGTGTTGTATTCACAGGAAACACTTGGAAGGTAGACCGGGAGCCATCAAGTAGGGTCAATATGATCTCGTGTCACCGGTGCAGGTTCTTGGATCTTCCGAAGACGCTGCGGCTGCATCAGCTGGTGGGTTGCTGCAAGAACACTTCAAACATATCTGACAATGAGGATTCTGGTCAATTAGTTGCACAGTTTGCAACATCATCTCTCTTGAAAACACTGCGGCCTTGCAGCGTATATTTGGAGAAACTACCTAGTAAGACCTAACTGCAATACTAATATTACTTTTTATAATATTAACTCTTCTACTACCACAGGGTTGATCATCGTTCTTAACTCTTATATGCTATGAATCTCTATCAGCCGATGAGCGGCATCAATAATTTATAAAACAATTATCTGAACCCGGCTACGCTTCGCTATGGCCTTTTTCATCGATTTCTTTTGACATAATCTTCATAGTAAACCATAATTAACCTTTAAGCGCCTAGTGGTCCCAATAAAAAAAAAAAAAAATAAGAGCCTGGAAAACGATTAAGTTTTTTTTTTTTTAATCTCCGTCGGGGATCGAACCCACAACCTTTGGCTTACAAAGCAAACGCATTGACCACTGAGCTATGACCGCCGGTAAATAAGAAAACCTCATCATCAGCCTGTGTCCGTCCACTGTTGAACGTAGGCCTCCCGCATGAGTCTCCATCCTCTTCGATCCTCCGCCTTCCGCTTCCAGGTCACTCCCGCTATTCTTCTTATATCGTCAGTCCATCTTGTAGGGGGTCGGCTAATGCTTCGTTTGCCAGTTCTTGGGCGCCATTCCAATACTTTTCTTCCCCATCGACCGTCAGATCTTCGACAGATATGTCGTACCGGTTGCCACTTGAGTGTGCTTATTCGTTGGGTAGCATCCACTACTTGAGTTCTTCTATGGATTTCCTCGTTTCGGATTCTATCTTTTAGCGACACTCTGAGCATGGATCTCTCCATAGCACGCTGGGTGACTTTTATTTTATGGGTAAAACTTGCTGTCAGATTCCACGTCTCTACGCCATAAGTTAATACAGGGAGGATGCATTGGTTAAACGCCTTAGTTTTAAGACATTGCGGAATATATCTATAAACAAAGGTGTTCGACAAGGAGATGTTATAAAAATCTCCAAAACTCTTCACAAACGCCCTAGAAGATATTTTTAAACTGCTATCCTGGACAAAATGTGGAATAAATATTAACGGAGAGTACATTTCGCACCTCCGATTTGCAGATGACATAGTGCTAATAGCCGAATCACCTGACAAGCTCCAGGACATGCTCTACGACCTCAATGAAGCGTCGAACAAAATTGGTCTGAAAATGAACACGGATAAAACAAAAGCCATGATTAATAGTCATATTTCACAGACTTTTGATCCTATTTCCATTGGAGGAACAGAAATAGAGGTTATAAACGACTATACCTATCTGGGACAAGTAATACAACTAGGGCGAAATAACTTCTCAAAAGAAATCGACAGGCGCATACAACTGGGATGGGCAGCATTTGGAAAACTAAAGTACATTTTTTTAAAGAAAACCTTTTATTTTATTTTACATCCAATACATACACAACCACATTTCGCCTGGTTGAGCATTATACAGTCCAGAGGCAAAAATCCTCCTTTGTTGCTTTTCCTGTATGCACTTTTATACTGTCGTAAAATAATTATGATAATTTCACTGTTTTCAGTCGCAGTGGCCAGTGGAGTAGAGTCACCCTCCAGCGGGTTTTGTAACCTGTGCGGCTTTTGTGCTCCCCCGAGGATAATGCGATTGCATCAACTGCTGGGCTGCTGCTGTGTGATCCTTGATATCAAGAAACCTGTACCATTTAATCAGAAAATAGTCAATTTATCAGAAAGTGAGAAAAAAACCTTCAATTGCAATAAATGTGATTATACGTGTAGATTATTAAGTTCTTTCAAAAGACATAATTTACTTCACAGCAAGAAAATGCCATTCATAGACACCTTACGTAGTAATCAATCTAAAAACACATTGAAAATACACAATTTGAGGAATAATCGGCAGAAGAAATTCAGTTGTAAAATATGTAGTTTTAAGTGTACTCCGGCCATGTTCACTTAAATCCCACATTTTAACACACACCGGAGAAAATCCATTGAGTTGCAATTTATGTAGTTTTAAATGCAGTCAGTCGAGTCATCTTAAACTGCATTATTTGAAACACACTGGGGAAAAGCCTTTCAGTTGCAAAATATGTAATTTTAAATGTTTTCAGTTAAGTTCCCTTAAAAGACACGCTTCAACGCATACGGGTGAAAAGCCATTCAGTTGCAAAATATGCAGTTTTAAAAGTAGAACTTCCGGTGCACTCAAAAGACATAATTTTATTCACACTGGGGATAAGCCATTTAGTTGCAATATATGTAGTTATAAGTGTACTTCTACAGATCTTCTTAAAAAGCATAACTTTAGACACACTGGTGAAAAGCCATTTAGTTGCCAAGTATGTGATTATAAATGTACTCAATCAGCTTCTCTTAGAAGACATACTATTGTACACACTAGTAAAAATTTGTTTAAATGCAATATTTGCGATCTTGTAAGTACTCGTGTAGATCATCTTAAGCATCATAATTTAAAACACTCCGTAGGAAAGCCAATGAGTTGCAGTTTATGTAGTTATAGATGTGTTAGGCCACAAGATCTTAAAAGACATAAATTAATACACAATGACGTTAAGCTTTTCAGCTGTAATATATGTAGTTATAGATGTCATCTGAAAAGTAATCTTAAAAGACATAATTTAAAACACTGGGGAAAAGCGTTTCAGTTGCGAAACATGTAGTTATAAATGTACTCAATCAAGTGATCTTAAAAGACATACATTAATACACACTGGGGAAAAGCCATTCCGCTGCAAAATATGCAGTTTTACATCTGCTGGTTTTCATGAACTTAAAATACATAGTAATACACACACGGGGGTAAAACTCTTCAGTTGCAGATTATGTGACTATAAATGTGATCTCTCGAATGATCTTAAAAGACATTATTTAATACACACTGGGGAAGAGCCATTCAGCTGCAGGTTGTGTAATCATAAATGTACTCGGATAAGTGAACTTAATCGACATAATTTAATACACACTGGAGAAAAGTCGTTCAGTTGCAACATATGTGACTACCGATGTAATAGGGCATGTGATCTTAAAAGACATGGCTTAGTACACACTGGAGAAAAACCATTCAGTTGCAATGTATGTAGTATTAGATGCACTCGTTTGTGTAGTCTTAAAGCACATAAACTAAAACACACCGGGGAAAAACATTTTAGTTGCAAAGTATGTGATTATAAATGTACTCTTAAAGGTAATCTAAACAGACATAATTTAAAACACTTACCACCTTTGAAAAAATTACCACCGTGTTAAATAATTGTACCTATAAATATACTCCGTGAAATCAATAAAAAAATATATATATATTACACATCAGATATAAGTGTTTATAAGGTTATATTTTAATACATCACGGAATTTATAATTTTATGCTAATTTTCATTAATAATTAAAACGATCAAATTAAAAATAGTTTGTTTTATTACCTATTACTTTATTTTACTTAATTACCTTTATACTAAATATGATTATTTTATCTACAATATAATCAACCTTGTATTGCCATAACTAATACAGATATATATCAAAATTATTCATTTTTGAAGTATTAAAGTTAAAAACTTATGTTTTAAATCACTCAACGAGAAGACCTTTATTTGTTTTTGAAATTGAACAAGTCATATAGAATAAATAAAATATAGTATTTAAATAATCAGACTCAAGATTCTCATTAGCAATTGAATTTTTTTTTATTGATTTTGCATTCAATATACAGCCGATTCCGCTTAAACGGGACACATAGGGACTTGGGCATTTTGTCCCAATTAAGCGGCTGTCCGCGAATTCCTCACGCAGTTGACTTTCTTGTCTGACTTTTTGGTACACCCGTTATCTTAGCGAGCCGACGATAACTTGTATTAAGTGTGACATAATATGTGCTGTGATTTTAAATTTACTGTCCCAATTAAGCGTAATGTTGTCCCAATTAAACATTTAAATTTACTATTGGTTTCTGTTCTTCGAGATTTGTCCCAAATAAGTGGTTGTTCCAATTAGCCGATGTCCCAATTAAGGGGAATCGACTGTACATATTGATATCAGCTTGATATAGCTCCTTTAGGCTGATGCCGAAAGGCCTCGAAAAATGATCTTATGTCTCTTATTTTTTGTTTGCTCGCCTAATACGCACATACAATAATGTTAGTCTTTATTTTATATAATATACAAATACTTTATACATTATACCTACCGCCGACTGTAATTGATTAAAATAATAGAAACACTCAGATCGGCTAGAGCAAATAGAAGCACCCTGCAGCTGACAGGAGGTAGTCCTAGCACGGTCTTTGGCAATTGGGCTTTCAGCTACGCTGCACCAATAGCCTGGAACTCGCTACCGGAAAGCATAAGAGAGCCTAAAGCGGAGGCATCCTTCAGAAGCAGACTCAAGACCCACCTTTTTACTCAGCGAGGCAAAGAAGCGCTTTTGGAATGATCGTTCGGTCATAAAAGAGCGCTATACAAAAACTAATCTTCTTCGTAGTATCAATCCGGTGGATTGGTTTGCAGCAACAGAATCTTGCATCTCGATCTCCATTCCTCTCGGTCCTCCGCAACCCTTTTCAGCTCAGCATAAGCGCTACAGTTCATGTCCTCGAATACTTGCTGCAAATACTCCCGTCTAGGGCGCCCTCTACAGTTTCTACCCTCAACCATCCCCTCCACAATATCGTGAAGAAGACCATCGTGGCGCATGATGTGGCCGATCCATCGGGCTCGCCTCTCTGAGATGGTTCTTATTAGTTGCCTATCTTCCTTGATTATTCTGAGAACCTCATTGTTCGTGACGTGGTCTCTCCAGGAAATTCCGAGAATTCTTCTGTACGACCACATCTCAAAGGCCTCTAGTCGGAATAAGCTAACACCCAGCTAACCTCATCGGGTCAAGCTGGTTAGGGCACTCTATTGTCCTGGAGGTAGTAAATGCCCTCCTAAGGCGGATGAACCTTTATGGTCAACGGCATTAGGATGTGGAAATAAAGGGGAAAATACCACATTAAAGGTCTTAAAGACATCCCACGTATCAGCAAAAAATGATTGCATCTCAAGTAAAATTTTCCGGAGATAAAATAGTCCCCCAATCGGATCTCCGGGTGGGGGCTGCTCGAGACAAAACAACCAAGACAAATAAGAAAAACCTTCAGCCAACAAGATATGCCACCTGGAATGTTCGAACATTACTGCAGAACAGCAAACTAGACAACCTAAAATTAGAAATGCAGAAAATGAAACTGAGCATTCTAGGGATAGCAGAAATGAGATGGGCCAAATTGCGGAGACTTTTGGAGTGGAGAATATAGAATAATACACACAGGATGTATTGAAAATAAACCTGGCCAAGGCGGAGTAGGTATTGCACTGTGCAAGGAATGGGGACAGCGTGTGAAGGGATATGTGCAATATAATGGAAGAATTATTCTAGTCAAATTTGAAACTAAACCTTTTGATACTGTGCTACTCCAAGTATACATGCCCACCTCAAGCCACGATGACCAGGAAGTGGAAGACGTGTACACGATTCTAGACAAACTACTTCTAGATGTAAAGGCTGGAGAAAACTTGATTATATTAGGAGATTGGAACGCTGTAGTGGGAGAAGGACAGGAGGGAACATGTGTGGGACCTTTTGGACTGGGTACAAGAAATATGAGAGGCGACCGACTGACAGAATTCTGTGCCAAACATAAAGCTTATAGTCGCAAACACCTGCTTTGAACACCACCCAAGGCAAAGATACACATGGAAAGCTCCAGGAGACCGACTCAGACTCCAAATCGACTATATAATTGTAAGAGAGCGATTTAAGAATCAAATTAAAGATTGCAGAAGCTACTCCAGCCCAGATATCGACAGTGACCACAATATAGTTATTGCTAAAAGTTCTCTGAAACTAAAAAAAATAAAATATAAAACTAACTATAAATGGAACACTAAAGCCTTAAAAAACAAAGAGGTCAAAGAGGAATACACGAAAAAAACACAAGATTGCGCCACACATAATTTGAAAAATGTAAATGAAATCTGGGAAGAAATAAAAACAAAATTTAAAAATGTAGCAGAAGAAGTCATTGGCAAAGATAGGCCCAAGGCAAGGAAAGAATGGATAACAGAGGAAATCGTTAATATGATAGAAAAAAGGAGACTACTCAAAAATATCCCCAATGACAAGACCCAAAGTGAATATAGAGCACTGAGAAACAGGATAAACAGAGAGTCACGAATCGCTAAGGAAGCATTCTTACAGAGAAAATGCAAAGAAATCAATGACAACATGAAAAAAGGAAATATTGAAACTGCATATGCGTCAGTAAAAGATTTCTTTGGCACGAAAATTGGAAAAGGCAAAGCGATAGAAGCAGAGAACGGGAAAATACTGTTTGAAGATACAAAAATAGGGGAGAGATGGAAACAGTACCTGGAAACACTATACAACGGAAGTAATGATACCAGCTTTGAGAGTGTGATAGAAAACGAAACTGATGTAGACGCCGATGATTTGGGAGACCCAATTATCCGAGAGGAATTTGACTTCTCATTAAAAAAGCTCAAAGATGGAAAAACACCAGGGATTGATGACCTACCAGCTGAACTAATAAAGTCGGCAGGAACCGGAACTCTAGATGCTCTGTTCACAATGACTCAGATGATCTACAATACAGGAATAACGCCAGAAGACTTCAAAAAGTGTCTAATTGTAACTCTGCCCAAGAAGCCCGGAACAACAAAATGTGAACAACACCGAACACTCAGTATTCTGTCCCATGCATCCAAAATACTGACCAACATATTCCTACATAGAAAAACTAATATAATAATAATAATACTTTCATTATCATTATAAACTAAATAACTCCTAGAAAAGGCAATGGTAGTACATCCTCTTCTGTGCTGTTCAGAGAACTTACTGGTGTAACTAAAAAAAATGTTTTTTGTTACGTCAACGCATACAAGAAAATAGCGACAGATGATGGAGAAATCTCATCAGTGGATTCTATTTTTTTTCTGTATTTGCTTGGAATTATTGTATGTAAAATTATGATTATGGCACTAATAACTAAATAAATAAATTTTATTTTTATTATTAGTATTAAGTTTACTATTTTACTGTGTATTTAATGTCACTAAATAATTGTAACCTTATATTTGTTTAAATAAAAAAACTTGTAATAAAATATGTGCCTTGACTATTTATTCATAAACAGAATAATAAATGTATTGTAATTCAAATTAGTAAAGTAATTGTTTTTTTTTTGAAATAAAAAAACAGTACTTTTCATTATATTTTTTATTTTTGGCGCATGATTTGCTGTAAAAGAAAATTTTGTATGAGAGATCCTCACTATAGAATTCATAATAATACATGTTTATAAATGAGAAAACAATAAATAATTTAAGTTATACATTAAATATCATCAGCCTGTATCCATTCACTGTTGAACGTAGGCCTCCCTCATGAGTCTTCATCCTCTTCGATCCTCCACCTTCCGCATCCAGGTCACTCCCGCTATCCTTCATATATTGTCAGTCCATCTTGTAGGGGGTCGGCCAATGCTTCGTTTGCCAGTTCTTAGGCGCCATTCCAATACTTTTCTTCCCCATCGATCGTCGTCTCTTTGACAGATATGGCTGCCCATTGCCACTTGAGTTTGCCTATTCGTTGGGTAGCATCACATTAAATATACTTGTTCTTAAAAAAGACAAATTTTGAGTTTGGATCATTTTTAAACAAACAATTATTTGGTTTTGTAGCTTTTGGGTGTAGCCATGTGTGGCGAATCTTTTTGTACAAATATTTCGACCACCATTGCAGGGATCTTCTTCAGAGTTGTCGATTTTATGATCCCCAAGAACTACAGAACCAAATCTGTCAGTAAAAACCTTTAGTTAAATAACAAATATTTTTCTAAGCACTCACCAAAAATATTTTTGAATAGAAAAATATAATTTAAGAAAAGTTCACACAAATATTTACTACTTTATATTTTATCTAATCAGTTCTTTTATAAAAGGGCTGCATTTATTTTTCTATAAAATATAATAATGGTATATGTAATCCTTAATCTAATAAAAATATTTAGAATTTTTCTACAACATAGTAGAGTCATGACTACATTGGTTACTCGACGTCACCAAATGATGTCATCACCCAATAAAAACTTGTGGACTAATTCTAAATAACCTTTTATTTTTATTCAATATTTTTTAACTCCACCAAGATTCCAACGATCGAAAAAAGACCATCCTAAACATTTTTATTGACATTCTTTTTCGTAGTATCAATCCGGTTGATTGGTTTGCAGCAACATAATCTTGCATCTCGATCTCCACTGCTCTCGATCCTCTGCAATCCTCTTTAGCTCAGCATAAGAGCTGCAACTCATGTCCTCGAACACTTGCTGCAAATACTCCCGTCTAGGGCGCCCTCTACAGTTTCTACCCTCAACCATCCCTTCCACGATGTCGTGAAGAAGATCATCGTGTCGCATGATGTGACCGATCCATCGGGCTCGCTTCTCTGAGATGGTTCTTATTAGGTGCCTATCTACCTTGATTATGCTGAGAACCTCATTGTTCGTGACGTGGTCTCTCCAAGAAATTCCGAAAATTCTTCTGTAAGCCCACATTTCAAAGGCCTGTAGTCTTGTTTTATCACTTTCAGATAAGCATCATGTCTCATAGCCGTACATCAAGATGCTGCAAGCAAATGTTTTGGCAAGTTGCTTATGGAGCCTTAAATGAATATTCTTTGACTCAAGAATTGTTGCTTTTTTATTGAAAGCTAGCCTCGCTTGATGTATGCGACTGTTGACTTCTCTTTTTGTTCTGCCATCCCAGGTGATGGTACTCCCAAGTTATACAAACTCAGAGATTGTCATTATTCATATGATAAATATTGGTAATAAATTGACGGTTATAAGTTTGTGTTTTATGTTGTACGCATTAGAAGCATCTATGTTTCATAAGGCAAATTGGATGAACGCCTTTACCGCACTTTTTACAAATCATACGTGATCTCTTACGCACCATGACACCTGAGTTATCTCTCTTACTGCACACAACACATTGCCTCTCTCTTTTCCCCGTTAATCTCACCAATAAATGATCCGCTGTCGTTGATTCCGATCGATATTCACGCTGATTTTTATAGAGCAACCATTCTTCTCCGAGATCGTTAATTATAGAAATTATAAAATCGTGTTGAGTCATTGGCTTTTTTATTGAAGATATATTTTCTTTATAGATTATGTACGCATTGAGGATCATTCTAGATATGATGTTGAAGCAAATTTTCTTCCAATATTTGACTGTCCGTCCTCTATCTAAATGTAAGAAACTTATCGTGTCTGATGTGTCAATCCCTCGCATGTTATCATTATATTCCCGTACCATGGACAGTCTGGTTACCTCCCTTGTTTGACCTTTATGGGTGATTACGCGGGTTTCACTTCCTTTTTTACATTTAGTAGACACTAACAACACCGGATACGACTGCGACTTCTCCTCTCGAACCCCTGCTATTGTAATCGGACCGCGGCGAAAAAATATCTTTTGCCCGACATCAAATTTTACTAGAAGCTGTTTGGGCAAAATGCATCTGTTCCTTCGAATACTTCCGGTCGCAAAGACGCCAAGCTCGTATAAATAGTTCACAAGCGGCATTGACGTAAAAAACTTATCCATAAATAAATGATGTCCTTTATGAAAATAGTCACCCGTGGTTAACAACTTAGTGACTACCGTATGTGCCAAACCTTTACATTCTATTTCAGTCGCATGAACTGTGTTCTTTACCCCTGTGTATACATAAAAAGCGAGACAGTAATTTGAAATTGAATCACTTAGCATACAGAATTTTTTTCTCTGTTGACGTTGAAGTTTGATCTGAGTCCCGATTAAGCTTTCATCAATACGCAGTTGTTCGTGGGGAATGTAGTGTTGTTTAAAGATACTATTGGCATAGTCGATTAATGGTTGAATATTGGCACACGGATCATATCCCGACATACCGGGTTGAGGGTGATTTAGGGTATCAGCGATACGAAAAAATCTAAATATCAGCTGAAATTTTGATCGAGTGAACATCTCATGAAACCATGGAATCTTTTGGCTTTTGTCGTTTCTCCAATAAGACTTGATTGTCGGCCGTTCGTTTATTCCCATATTCAGAATGCAGGCCAAGAAGCCTTTAAATTCTTCTAAAGTAATATTCTTCCAGCTTGTTGAACTTTCCTGCTGGCAACATCGGTTTGCATAGTTGTTTGTTTGTTCGACAAACAATTCCATCAATTCTTGGGTGAAAAACATATTGAAATATGCAATAGGTGATGCGGTGGGTGGAATTAAGTGTTTCGGTTCACGTGAATCGATGAATTGTAAAATGGTCTGAAGTTGAGTATCAGTATCATCTTTTTCTTCAAAAATCTCTTCCCAATCATCATCTACAATATTTTCATCACAATTTTCATCATCAGAGTCTCCATCAGAGTTATCATCATCATCAGATGATGATAAAAGTGTATATTCTTGAGATGTGTTATAAGAGGTAGCAGCCACACATTTATCCTTGGACCAATTAAATCCGCTTTGTCCATCAGCACATCCATTCATTGTTAGGGACTCTAAAAAAAAAAAAATTTAAAGTTAATTGTTTTGGGTTAACCTTTCCTTCCCTGTGATATGTATCTTCTATGCTTCTAATAACCATCAATATCTCTGTAAATATAATAAATACAAGGTTAAGATTTTATGTGTTCCTCCATAATTCATTTAAAAAATAATATTAATAATAATCAGAATTTATCGGGTTACATCGGAGGTATTTTGTGAAACTCGGAAAGAAATTTGTGCTGCGAATGCCTCGACCTTGGGTCTCGACAATGTGCGGGAAGCTCGACAATGTGCGGGAAGCGCGACACTATATTCACATCTCATTCTTTCATACTTCACTGTGAAGGAAGAGGGAAGAGAGCGGGAGTGGGCCACACCGGCCACTTCCACGACTAACGGCAGTAGCTATCGAGTTTGAAACCAGAGTGGACCTATGCCCGTTCCGTGAGCGTTGCCAGATGGTTTTTTTTAATGTTTTCAGCCAATAAATCTCAATTGTTATAATTTTTCACTTAAATTATAATTTATCAAGGGGATTAGCTATGAATGTTCTTTTTTTTCTGATTTAACCGGTTCTTTGCCACAGGCGTCCATTGACGCTCTACAATCCCATGGAAGGCCGCCCATACAAAAATCGCGTCTAAAGACACTTCACTTTAACACTTAATATCTATATATATAAGCAATTTTGACTATTTTTAATAATTCAATATTTTGAGCGTACAGTGACATCTCTTGCTGCCATGTTGGAATAATAAGCTACTACGTATTATCAAGAATTATCAATAATACTTCGATTTTAAAAATAGCTTTTGATTTTACAATAAAAAAGATGATCCTCGGTGTCTCCCCATACGAAAACCGCTTGGCAAAGAAAAGGTTAAAATCTCTGATTTTTGATTGTGTACTGATTACCCAACACCGGAGCGTTATTATTTTAGCACCGTAAAGGAAAGGTTAACAAGTTTAACAAGTATCACTTACAAGTATAAGATAGATCACTATTGTGGTTTGTTCTTACTTGGTAGTTTCTCCAAGTGCACGCTGCAAGGCCGCAGTGTTTCTAACAGAAAGTCTATTGCAGCAGACTGTTGGTATGATTGGGCAGAAGTCTTCGTGCGAGATGTTTTCCGGTTCTTTTTACAACAACACAACAGCCGATGCAGCCGCACAATCCTCGGAAGACCCAAGAACTTGCACCGGCGACAAGAAACCAGCTCTACCTCTTCGAAAGGTGCCCAGTCTACCTCCCAGGTGTCTCCTGTGTATTAAAAACAATATCAATATTAACACTATCCAGTCCGCACGTTATGCGATTAAACTTACGCTGGAGGCCGACTGTTTTTTTAAAGAATTCCTAAATCTATCGTCATGTGTTCAAATAAAATTAAATATGACCCTTACTGAAATGGTTCGAGATCTTTGAATTATGGTCGAAAGTAAAAACAACACATTTGTTGTGTGATCGGCCACTAACGTTTGAAAAAACATCACAAGCTGTGTACAGTCGGCCACTAAGCGTTGTCGGAACGATCACACACAAGTTGTGTGATCCGCCTTTAACGTTCGGCCTGCTGATTACACACATATTGTGTAATCAGACTGGATAGTGTTAACATGGATAACTATAATTAACTGGATAGTGCAAATATCAACAATACATAATTATGCTGGGCGGTATATTCCAGTGGTAAAAGCGTTTTTTTGTCATTAAGATGCTGTCCGTTCAAATCCCCGACAAAGCTTGATTTTTTAAATTTATTTAATAAAATTTAAGCTGTGTACATGCCCCCGGTAGGGTTGAGCCACCCCTTAAGGACAAAACAAAATTGTCCAGGATTCGAGAACGTCGAGCTGATAAGTATCCGATTTCGTAAAAATGCATGATTATTGAACACCCAAATATTTATCTGATACTACAGTGGCAGTCTATGCAAGAACGCGGGCTCTTCCCTGGAGGCTCCAGGAAACCATCTATATTCCCATGAATACCTCCGAGTATTCAGGTATTTTGGGACAAGGTATAGACAACCTGAGCTAACAGACCTGTGAAACGACAATTTGTGGTGTCCGTATGTAAAAAATATAGATCAGCATTTCGACGTTACTGTTTCAACTGACATAGCAACATTATAAAACGCAAAATGGTCTGCGTTCAACACCACTAAAATGCATATACTTTCGTCTACCACCAATTTTAATCAATGGGTTATGATGGGCATTCTACGGGTGAAGGATTGAATTCACACCAACCGGGCGTATATAAAGAACGTAGAACCCACGACCTTTGGTATGGAAAGCAAACGCTTTTACCAGCAATGCATATTTGCCGGCAAAATGTATTTTAATATACATCTGCCTGCAATCTCACCTGGCTGTTTATTTTGGTCGTTTTTGACGCCTTGAAGCCTGGCCACAAGATCCATACCGGGATTGTGGAACAATGAACTACTTGTAGTGTAATAAAATGATCATTTGCTATAATAACAACACAAATCTATTAATCAATCACTCTTTATCATTAATTTAGTTTGCAAATTATTATTATGACGTACATACTCCTTGTACACTAACCGGCACAAAATGACATTTGCTTTGGTATTGCCATTAAAATAAAATACAATATAATAAACCTAGCTCTTAACGTTAGCTTGGATTTAGGTAAATTATTATTATATGTTCATTTTAATGAAAAACAAATCACAAATTCAATACATTAAGTATTATTTTACATTGTGTAAAACAGAGCTCAAAATATCTCAATTATGTGAAATACAACTCAATATTTATAATTAATCAATTACCAAGTATGAAAATGGTTCCAAAAGGTATATAAACTCAGATATAATATAATGACTCGCTTCCAATAATCAAAATATCGCATAGAGAATAACATCTAAATCGTGTAAAAAAGTAAAGGTGCCGTCCGAAAATCGCATTAAAAAAAGTTTGGGGTGTAGGTATTGTCAGTTTTTAATTAACATTATAATGAAATAATCAAAAAATAAATAACGTTGTTTTAATTAGATAAATGTCATCAATTTTGCGACGAACTATTTAAAATTGCCTTTATTTTAATTAAACTGTAACCAATATTTGTTGATATATTTTAAAACATATAGGAGGGCTACAGAGTTATTATTTTTATTTAAACCATTGAATTTGAGATATATTTGTATATAATATAAAATAATAACCATTATTTTAATTTACAGTTAAATTAAGTCCTTTGTTTGTTTACAAAGGAAGAATTGTTTAATTGAAAAACTGCGATTTTCATTGTTGTGATTTACTGTTCTGAATATATAACTTCAAATGACATTCGCCACACACGGCTAAAACGCCAATTTGGTATTGTGGCTTTTTAGCCATGTGTAGCGAATTCTCTAGTACCAATATTTCGATAGCCATTGTAGGGGTCTTCTACAGGGTTCACAATTTTTAACATAAAGTCGTCAACAGGGATATACGCATACTGTAAGAAGTACGGTGGTCTGATATAAAATATATATAAATAAGTATAATTCCTTTTTTTTTTAAATCCACTGAAAATATATATCTTTGGAATGTAAATTACTGTGTAAAAATGTATCTTTTTATATTTGATTAAATAAAAAAAAAATGTGTTATAAGACATAGATTAGATAAATTTATCTTGTGGTGGTTCGTGGGGTGATATTTGGGATAGCTGTGGATGGATTAAAAATCAATAAAACACCATATCACTTATATTTTATTTGAGATGTCAAAAATAATAACAATCAAAATAAGCTATTTTAAAACAAAGTCCATATGTCTATTTGCGTTACTGGCAAATTTTTCTATGACTCTTTGGTTGAAATTTGGTATTTTTCTAATCATATCTTTCTCTATTGAAAGCATTGTTAAAGCTGTCAATCCCTCTGGACTGGTTGTGTTCTTAAGGCAGGTTTTGATTCTTTTGAATGTAGAAAAGCATCGCCCAGGTTGTGCAGTCGTCATTGGAGTCGTAATCAAAATTTTTAACAGTTTCGTCAATTCTTCAAGAACCTCACATAAGTTTTTAGAATAGATAAATTTTAATAACGATAATAAATCATTACAGTGATGCATTTCTACTCTTTCGTAAAATACATGAAGTTCAGTAAAGAACTTATTCTTCTCGAGCATCGGATACGATGCAATAATTTGATAGATTTCTTCAATCGGCAATTGCAGGTGATATTTTTTAAAGTTTAATCTGTCGAACAATTTGGCAGCAATCAAGTGGCTACTGAAAGAGTACCTCTGCTCCATATCGGAACTCATCAAATCGCACATGTCTAGAGCTTCTTTAAACTGTGACGAAGACAAATCGGTATACGTATTCAGTATTTTAAATACGGCATCCTTGAAAGATATTATGTTTTTTTGTATTGAAATCATGTCCATTTGTCTATATTGCATTTGATTATAAAGGATTTCGACGTGCGGCATGAATTTGTGAAAAAGCTTTAACCAGAATAAGAAAAGATCATCGTTCAATGCGAGCAATAATGCCGAAGAAGTTGTAATCGTTTCATCTGTAGCTAGTTGTACAGATTCAAGTTCTTGAAAACATTTCCTAAGAATTTCTTGATTTTCATAGACTGTTTTTACAGTTTGCATATTAAAATTCCACTGTGTTGCCAGTACCCTTGGCAAATGAACATTTATTTGTTCATTTAATTTTTTTACCCGATACGCAGAACATGAAAAAAAATCACGAATTTTTAACAATTTAGTAAAAAATAATCTGCAAGAACTCGAGGTGGCTGCAGCGTGTTTCATTATCGAATTCAATTGATGTGCGTAACAATGTACAAAATGAGCCATCCTGTATTTCTGCTTTATTTTAAATTGAATTTCACTCTTTTTTCCTCCCATCACGACGGAACCGTCAAAAGTTTGAGCGATCAATTTCGACGGTTTGTCTTTTAAAAGTACATCAATTTGTTCTAGAATGCATTTTGACAAACTGTCAGCATTTTGATTTTCAGGATTAAAATATCCCCAAAATCGTTCGTAAACCTCACCATTAAGTTCATATCTAAAAACAATAACAATCTGTGCGTGTTCTGACACATCAGTCGTGTCTTCAGCCATCAATGACACGTAACAAGTCTCATTAACTTCTGTCATTATATTTTCACGGCATATTTGCAGCATACAATCCAAGAGTTCGTTTTGAATAGTTTTAAAAGTAAATGCGGAACCGTTACATAAATGATGTTCTAATTTAGAATCTGAATTTGATGTAAAATTAACGAGACCTCTAAGCACACCTGGAGTAAGTGTATCATCTTTTTCTTCAAGGCCTCCGAGAGGAAGTTCAAAATTTCCGCAAAATTTAATACAGTCGTCTATTATTTTTGACAGTATTCTTAAGTTTTTCGTGACATTTTCATTGTGTCTAATGATCGCTAGCTTAGAAGATTCACTTAGACGTTCTCTAACACTGACGCTGCCCAATAATGATAAGCTTATGACGTTATGTATGTGGTGTCGGGAGACTTCATGTTTGGCCGTTTGCTTTTTAATTTTTTCTATATTTGTGAAACCGCTTTCTGTCCATAATGAATCGTAATCCAACAATAAACACGGAAAGCAAAAGAGCATATTTAGTATTTCGCATCCGCAAAGCCATTTCTTTTTTTCATACCACTCGGTATTAAAAGCTCGGACACATTTTTTGTTATAGTCGGCTGCCGGTCGGGCTATGAAGATATCTGGGGTCGGACGACCTCGCTGTCTGATCTTTAGTTTTTTTTCGAGAGTCAATGCAGCAAATGTTATACCTTTAATTTCTGTTACAGTTAGTGGCTTGGTTGGGTCCATGATGTTTATCCTGTAATAAGAGGCAAAAGTTGTATTTCAAAAATAAAAAGCCTGGGATGTAAACTAAGGTTTAACCCTTTACGTGCAGATTTCATAAAAAGTCACGAAATAAGTCAATTAGTCAATGAAAAATAAAGTTGAATATTTAAGGACGATTTTTTTAATGTGTTTTGATTGGTCAGTGCTGCATTTATATTCACCTTCAGAACTAAATTAAATAAATCCATTATTATTTTTAAATAAAAAGGGCAAATTTAAAACATGTGTAAAATGACATACAACTTAATACATATATTCAATATAGTATTCGGATAAAGCCGCATCTCGCACTGAAGCGACGTGTTTTTTTCAGGGCGTGGGATAAATCCGCACCTCGCACTTAAAAGAAGAGCAAGTTGGTGCGGATATATCCGCATGTCGCACGTAAAGGGTTAACTAAGCTTTCATGCATCACTGTACACTGCTGTCTGCATTTAACACAATACAGTAAGGCATCTGAGGTAATAATAGTATTAGAAATAAATTATGACATCAGCATGATATAACCCTTGCAGACTGGTATATTGGCATTTTGGAAAGTCCGGTCAAGGGTGTGACGTTAGTTTTGTACATGGCTGCTTGTGATTGGTGCGCCATTAATTCTGTAGATCGCCACATGCGGCGCTAGTCTTTCGCCCACTACGAGTGTTTTCTGGCTAGTAGTTGTCCCCCGACCGCGATGAGTGTCGTATTGTGGCAGGCCTGAAGCATGATATTCCGCCCGGGTCGAAAGTTTGTCAAGTTTAATAAAATATATGTGCTTCTGAAAACGTCTGTGTGTTGTTCATCTACTTCTCAATTCGCCTCCACGCGACCCGATAATTATCTTGGCGACGTGAAGTTGCTTTTTTCCTCGAGAGAGGAGGATGATAATTTGGCACCGAACGTGGGGCGCCAAAATAGCATCCCCTTTGAGGAGCAGATGAACAACACAAAGACTTTTTCAAAAGCACATTGACATATATATTTCGATATCTTGACAATCTTTTGGTTTGATGCAGATCGTTGCTTTCAGACCCCGGCCAAATCACGTGCACTACTGACTGGGCACCGCAAGTGGTGATCTATATAACTAGTCCTCCTAACGGCATGTCCAATAATTATAAAATGACAACACATGCGTGTCCGATGAGCGAACGAAAAAAGAGATGAAAGATAGCATATCGAGGTTTTCGGCACCAGCCTGCAAGGACTATATCATGCTGATATTGATTAAATAAAAATACAAAAAAAGTAAATAAAATTACGTTTCTTTCAAATTTTCTGGGTGAAGCTGCGGCTCCGCAGTGTTTATAAACGAGCTGCCACTGCATTTATCCCGGGACGAATTCCATTCACTTGGTCCATTATCAGATCCAGTCATATTTGGGGTTTCTAAAAAAAAAACAATGTAAATTATGGTAAATTATGTTAGATTAGCGAGTGTAAAAAATATCACTTAACATTACCTTAGGATCAAAAGATAACCACACGGCTCAAATCAAGAAGAAGTTTCCTACAGTCGACAATGGAACTGGTGATACCTGAGGCCACCATGCGGCTGAACATGTGGAGAAGCGAGACTGAGGGGAATACGTAGATTGCCCCGAAAGAGGACCTAATCCCTGGACATGACCAGGGGTGGAATATATGGAGATCCCTTAACAGACTTCGGACCGGAGTATGCAAGACGAGGACACAAATGAAAGCCTGGTAGTTTTACAGCGGATCGACTGAATGTGACTGCGGCGTGGAGCAGACCCTGTCACACCTTCTGGAGTGTGCGCTATGCCCGAATAGCTGCACCCAGGAAGACCTGATGATGGCCGGCAGTAACGCCATCGACATCACCCACTTCTGGGCAGACAGGATCTGACCCTGTTGTTTCCGACACGATTATATATACCGTAGGATTCCAATACTATTCACTTTTTCATAATAAAATTTTACCATTTAAAATAATGTACAATCTACTATAACAACTACTGTCGAAGCTCTGAATTGAGTTAGAGGAAAGGCGACACATGCAGTCAGACAAAATTGTTCAAATAAGTATTTTTTTTTAACAAAGAGACATCTCATCTCAATTGTTTAAGTCCGCTTGGCCTCGGATCAGACCTCTTGTTACAGAGCACAATACATTGTTATAAACTGTTAAAAATTAATTGCAGGCAGGAAATACATTCCAACAAGACATTACAAATTTTAGTGAAACATTTTTTTTTTTAGCATAATCGTTTTATCCAGCAGCAATAGCAGATTGTAACCGAAGTTAAGCAACATTGAGCGCTGACCAAGACTTAGATGGGTGACCACCTGTTGCTGGCCGTGAGTCCTTAAAGGATTAACAAATCACCTAAATATATGCCACGGATATAACAGCTGCTGTCTATCGAAGTCCTCAGGTATTTGTTACGGAGATCATCGGGAACCATATATGTTCCCAGATGGACCTTCGGGGGCAGAGGTGTCTTGAGACAAGCATATTGCAACTGGCAGAACTAAATAGTGGTAATTTGTGGTGATCATATGTACCAGATATGGAACAGTTATGTGAAGATAATCTAAGTAAATAAAAATTTAGGATTCGTATGTTTGCAGTGGATAATCTCAGAAAGTAATCGATGGACTGACTTCAAATTTTCTCAAAACATTGTATTTTGGCAAAATAATATTATTGCATACTTTTAATTCAGAAGTTCTAATATACAAAAATCAACAGTTTTTGTGTATATTTTTTTGACAGTTCTATCGATTGGCAAAAAGGAGGATTCCTACACGCTAACATTTAACCTTTAAACGGCCAGTGGTTTCCTTACGGGACTGCAGATTTACGTCGTTCAATGCCCTACGGTCCCATACAGGAGTGCTTATGGTTCATTTGACAATCGGATTACATTAATTTGTAATAATAGTATTAAAGTAAGTTCATGGAAGAATCTATTGTGCGACGAAACTTTATAAACATTGGCCTGCTAGGGCATTGAACGACGCAAATTTGCGGTCCCATATGGGACCACTGGGCGCTTAAAGCGTTAATTATGGCTTACTATGAAGATTATGTCAAAAGAAATCGATGAAAAAGGCCATAGCGAAGCGTAGCCGGGTTCAGATAATTGTTTTATAAATTATTGATGCCGCTCATCGGCTGATAGAGATTCTTAGCATATAAGAGTTAAGAACGATGATCAACCCTGTGGTAGTAGAAGAGTTAATATTATAAAAAGTAATATTAGTATTGCAGTTAGGTCTTACTAGGTAGTTTCTCCAAATATACGCTGCAAGGCCGCAGTGTTTTCAAGAGAGATGATGTTGCAAACTGTGCAACTAATTGACCAGAATCCTCATTGTCAGATATGTTTGAAGTGTTCTTGCAGCAACCCAGCAGCTGATGCAGCCGCAGCGTCTTCGGAAGATCCAAGAACCTGCACCGGTGACACGAGATCATATTGACCCTGCTCGATGGCTCCCGGTCTACCTTCCAAGTGTTTCCTGTGAATACAACACAATATTAATATTAAGGAGGGCAACCACTTTGGAAGGATATTTCAACATTACTATTAACTGTCATTATTAAAGCAATTAAATGTCAATTTCTCGTATTAAAATTGTTTGTTTTAAAATAACAATTGTTTATATTTAAATACAGTGGTGCCTCACACAACGAACTTAATTCGTTCCAGGAGCAAGTTCGTTATGCGAAAAGTTCGTTATGTGAAACGCGTTTTCCCATAACAATACATGTTAAAAAAATTCGTTCTGTAGCATAAAATATGGTAAGATGACATAAAAAAGATAAATTTTTGTTATTATTTTTATTTAGATACATCTAAAAACATAATGAAAAAAACACATTTTTTAATTTTAAGAAATAATCGAATCTTGCACATCTTCATCCATTTTCCGCTTTTTGGCCGATGGTGCAGTGAAAAACCTGTCCAAAGTCGTTTGTTTCTCTCTTTTCTTCAACATCTGCCGGAAATAACGGACAAGAGTATCGGAGTACAGGTCGTTGATCCTGTTTGCTTCAGCGGAATCCGGATAGTGGGCATTGGTAAACTCTGAACTGCTTTCCATTTGACCAGGATGTTCTTGATGTCAGCAGTTGGAATTGGTTGATTGTTTGATTGTTGCTCCTCGTTATCAGATGACGCTTCCCTTTGAGCATTGTCCTGTTGTTGGGCCAGAAGTGTTTGGAGCTCTTCAGTTGTCAGCTCTTCTTTGTGTTCCTCAATAAGCTCCTCTACATCCTCTTCCTCTACCTCTAATTCCAACCTTTGGGCCACTGTGATGATGTCCTTCACCACTTCTGTGTCATCAACTACTGCTTCTTCCTGAATCCACGAAGGCACAAGCATCTTCCAAGCAGAAATGAGGGTCCTTTGTGACACTTCTTCCCAGGCCTTCTGTATAAGTCGTATTGCCAAAAGGATATCAAATTTCTCCTTCCAAAACATTCGGATAGTCATATTGTCTCCACCAAACTCGCATTCTTCAAACACCTTATTAAAGAGGGCTCTAGTGTAGAGTTTTTTAAAGTTCGCAATAACTTGCTGATCCATTGGCTGGAGAATGGATGTGGTGTTTGGTGGCAAATACTGCACCTTGATAAAGGATAATTTTCCTGCAATATTTCTTCTAGGTCTTTTGGGTGAGAAGGGGCATTGTCAAGTATCAGAAGGGCTTTGAGCGGCAGTTCTTTTTCCAACAAGAATTTCTTCACGGCAGGAGCAAAGGTTTCCAGAATCCATTCGTTGAAGATAACTCGGGTCACCCAGGCTTTTTGATTGGACTTCCAATGGACGGGCAATTTGGACTTAATAACGTTATTTTTCTTAAAAATTCTTGGATTTTCAGAGTGATAAACCAATAGAGGTTTGATCTTGAGGTCTCCGCTGGCATTAGACGAAATCATAAGGGTAAGTCTGTCCTTCATGGCTTTGTGTCCTGGCAATTTCTTCTCTTCTTTTGTAATGAAGATCGGGCGACTTCGTTGTAATGATGAACGATTGCTGCGACACGTGCGTAAGTTAAGCGTACTGCTCAGTGACTAACGACTGCCTGCGCGGAAGGATGCAATAAATCGGCAGTGATCGTGTGAAGTGGGCGACTTCGTTGTGTGAAGCGAAGTTCGTTGTGTGAAGCGAAGTTCGTCGTATGAATCGTGAAATGAACGAAAAGGAAGTTCGTTGTGTGCAGCGTTCGCTGTGCGAGGCGTTCGTTATGCGAGGCACCACTGTATTTACTTTTATTTCTTTTATATGTATTGCCGCAAAAACTTTACAATTACTGTTACAATCTTTAGAACATTTTATAAAATCAAAACATGATTTGCTACAAACTAAAGTAAGCAATCTACCTTTATAAAGATCGACGAGTAGTTTTAACCTTTTGCACTCCGTAGGCCACTCATTCTGGCCGACACAATTTAGGTAGCCAGCTCAGTGGGCCCGACAGTCTGACCCGGCGCAGGTAAAAGTTTAATCCCCCATTTCTATCTACCTAAGTATATTCTACGAACAATTATTTTCGATAAGTACAGTCGAGTAATCGCAAGATGTTGGATAAACCAAAATTTCTTTATTTAAATTTACCATTTGTTAGATATATTCTTGGAAAAATAAATGCATTATTTTAGCATATGGAATGTTTGTCATATTTCAATATTTTCAGTTCAGTCTGTAGTTTACCTGCATTTGTGACGGTTTTCTAAGACACTCCCACTTTTTGTGACCATTTTATTTTAGTTTTGTGGAACTATTCTATTGCTTAACTCCGCGATATTGAAATTAGAAATTTAAAATAATAGAAATAGTAATTTACGTATTTAAAAATATAATAAATAACCGTCATGGAAAATAATGAAAGTTTTACTTCCAAGTTTATTTATAATGAAGAATGTGAAAATAGTAGTGATGAAGAGGACCTTTTGACATTTAATAATTTTGATTGTAATGACAATAATAGTGTGACTAGTGAAAAGTTGGTAACAATCCAAGTGATGAAGATAGTGGAAGTGATAGTGAAGAAGTCGGTAACAATCCAACTGATACAGATAGTGGAAGTGACATAATCCCGCTCAAAAGAATATGTGCTTATTTGAGGGAAGATAGTGATTAAGAAAATATTGTGATTCCGCAACAACCTTCAACATCTATTCATCCCACACCGTCAAGTTCTTCTGATTCAGCAAAAAAATGGAATTTAATGTCTACTAATACACCAGAACAACATTTTTTTTTTCAATTATAAGCAGAGTAATTGGACCTGAAGCCTGAAGTGGTGATAAATTATACGAAACATATGGGAGGTGTCGATAGAGGAGACCATTATACTTCGACAGACTGCTTTCTAAGGAAAACATTAAAATGGTGGCGCAAGCTCTTTTTTTGGGGTTTAGAAGTTTCAGTGGTAAATTCATATATTTTGTACAAAGAAAATATGATAAAAAGAAATGAAAAACCAATAAGTCATCTTCAATTTGTGGATAGGCTAATTGTTCAGCTGATTGGAAATCATAGAGAAGGTGCAAAAACATAAAATGGAAGATATTCGGTAGATCAGCGGTTAAATCATGTCAATCTACATTTAATAATGTGCAATGCGCAGAAAAAGTATAGGGATTGCGTCGTTTGCGGTTCTGATAGAGAAGGTGGGCAAAGAAAACGAACAATGTATTACTGCAAAGCTTGTAATAACAAATCAGCACTTCATGTGGGAGAATGCTTCAAAAAATATCATACTGTAAAAAACTATAAGTGAAGGTGATTGAGTAATTATTAATTATAATCGTTCAAATTAACATTATTAGCTATAAGGTCTTTAGATGTAAGTTACTAGTTTCTGTTTGATGTTAGATGCAAGTCTCTAGTTCTTAGTTAAAATGTAAAACAGCGCTATATAAATCATCTAATTATTAATAACACAATAAGTAACAAAGTCAGACTTATAATATTGGACCGAATCATCAGCTTATTTTATTGTGATACAAATACTGTTATGTTACATTGGTATATTATGTATAATATTTATAAAACTCTAACTTGTAAACGCCGTGTAGATTCTTTGCAAAACTTATTATATATTCATGACTAGTGGGCTGGTCTATCTTTTGTTTCCGGAACGAGGATGGAAATCTGAAATAAAGTAACCAATACTCAATTTGAAGCCATAAACGATCCCTAATACCCGAGCCAATCAGTCCAGGTAGTCACTGGACAATCGGGACCCTTTTAGGCGAAGGCTAACATCTGTTGCTGTGCGATACAAGACGGTTAGAAAGGAATTTCTCCAAGGATTTACATTTGATTGTTTGTACATTTTGCCTATATTTTACAAATTATTGGTATGTAAAAAATTAAATTATGAAAATAAAGCATATTGAAAACCAATTTATTGTTCTTTAGTTACATAATGTGTGATTTAGCAAGTATTTTTAATTAAGTGTCCCAAAAATCGAATGGTCATACGAATTATCAGATAGTGTGCCCAAAAAGTTAGTAACCAAATTTTTTAATTTTTATTAAATAATAAATAACATAGTTGCGTTTTCTATTAAATCATGATCTTCATTCAGCCGTGTGGAGGTTTGTCAGTGAAAATTTTTTTTTTTTAAATAATTGAAAATTTTAGTCTGTGTAGCTGATTGGTTTTGAAATAAAATGGTCGGAGTCCAAAAGGTTAAATTAATTATTTTTATAATTAGGTTAAGGTTTTGTTTGGTCTGGGTAATTTAAAAATAATTATCGCGATCTTTTAGAATCTTGTTGAAAAGTTTTGTTAGTGTCTTTTGTCATCTTGGATATCTGACTTCCTCAATAGAGACTTCCTGTATCGGTCCAGAGGCACAGAGTTCCCATAGGTTGGTTCTTTGGGAAGTTCCTCGTTCAGAAGGTGATCGTAGTATTGGTAACATCTTTGGTTAATCTCTTTGTCTGATGTCAGAAGCTGTTCTTACTTTTAATAAATGTGTTGTTTTTAATGTAACTTTAGATTGTTAGTTTCGCGTCTTTTTTTTTTTTTTTTTTGGAGGAGAGAATCTTTAAAAGACACTCTTCAATTCCAAGAGTAGTGTCGGATTCTTACCAACTAAACTCTCCCCCTTTCCCTTTACCTCTTCCATAGCACGAAGAGTCTTTATTTTCCTTACTATATTGTTTTCCTTCTATTTATTTACTTTTTACTTTTTTGTTCGGATGTACTGGTGTACCCACCTTAGGACATTTATCAGTTCGTTCATCATTTCTAAGCGGTGCTTCCGTTTCGCTTTAGGAAGTGTTATAGTATGACGTCCATTAATTCCAGCAGAGAATGTCTGTGGTCCTCCGACATCAGTGAAGGGAGATTTTCGATCTTCACCCGCAGATTTGTTCGGAATCCTACGTTCAGCCGAGGCAGCTCGTACTTGGAGCACTCTAGAAGAAGGTGTAGTGCCGTCTCTTCTACCGTGTCATCACACGTACAGGCTGATTCATCATTTAGTTTGTATTTATGAAGATATGCAGAGAACCCACCATGTCCTGTCAGCATCTGGATATGCTTTGGACTCTCAAACCCCTCACTAACCTATATGCTGTGCGCACGTCTGGAAAATAGGCCTCTGTAACTACACCAGTACTCGCTTCGCTGTACCTCCTCTGCCATGTGTCGAGGGTGTTTTGTCGGAGAAGTCTTTTGACAAAAGAAGTGGGAACGCTCTCGTACTGCGGCTTGACCTTGAGCTTCAGCACTGCTTCTTTGGCTAATTGTTCAGCCCGCTCATTTCCGGATATGCCTATGTGAGCTCTGATGCAGGCCAACTCCATATTTTTCCCTCTGTCGGCCACGTCAGCAAGATGTCTTTTAATTTCGAAAGCGATCGGGTGAAATGTATTTTTTTTACGGAGCAGCTCCAGTGAGGATTATTATCAGGCATCTGGAGGATATCTGTGACCGCAAGTAGGATGGCGCACATTTCGGCTTGAAAAACAGTGCAGTAGTCCTCCAGTGCTATTTTCCTGGTCTTTACTTCGTTTCTGTCTCTGACGTAAGTAACCCCAGCTCCCAGTTTGCACTCAATCTTGCTTCCGTCTTGTATACACTTCCAACCCGTCGCTTGAGGCATCTTCATTTTTGTCATTTATACTTTTGAGGCAGCGAAATTCCACTACCGGTGATGAGGAAGGTTGAGGAGATTTCTGAGCTATAAAATACCGGTTGGTGTGAATTTGATCAATCACCCGTAAAATGTCAGTCATAGCCTAATAATTAAAATTGGTGGTAGGCGAAAGTCGTCCCGTGAAGACCACCCATTCATAGTAAATTCCTGTAATAATAAAGGATGATGCGTGAATCTCGGGCTGTAGTCTATGACGTTGGCGGATCAACACTCCACATGCAGCGTTTAGCCATATACACCATGGTAAGCGTCATAGAATTCCACAGATGAGACTTCAGAATTACTATCACCATATGTCGGTGTTCTCCTGTATGTGTTTACATAAAAAAATACTGTTCACGATCTCTAACAGCAGCGCTTCATCTCCCAGCATCATCTTCTCCACAATGTCCGTAGTGAACCCGTCTGGACCCGGAGCCTTCTGGGGGTTGAAGGAGCGAACCGTTTCTCTGAGTTCCGCCATTGTGAATGGTGGATCATCATTGATGCTGGTTTTGTGGGCGTCTTTTTTTCTGGAAAAAACGTTTGGGCAAGAAGCTCTGCAGACTGCGTCGGATCCAGAGTATTTTCGTCTTCGATTAAGAGTTTGTCTTCTCGTCTCTTTGAAGTTTGTCGAATGACTCTGTAGATCCCTTCTCACACATGCTTTCGCCAGTTTGAGTGGAACAAAAGGTCTTCCGGCTGTCTGTTTGCGCCTTTTTAGCGGCCTCTTCATACTGTTCTTTTGATGACAGATACTCTTGGATGACACTCCATCTTCTTGACGCAGCTGCACATCTTATACGCCTCTTTAAAGTCATTGTTTTTTTTTTGAGGGCTGCGAGCTCAGGCGTCCACCACGGCAGCCCCACTTCTGCCGTTTGTTTAATCTTCGGGATAGATGAATCGCATGCGTTTTTGATTGCGTCTTCGTAGTCGTCCACAGTGCTTTCCACGTCTTCTCCGCTGTTTGCTTCTAGAACTTTCGACGCGGATATGTGATGGCCTGGCATGTTATGGGTCATATATACATAATTGCACCTAACCTAAAAATTGTAAGAAATACATGTTTAAATGAAACTTAGTTTGAACTTGTTTTAATGAGAAGTGTGAAACGCTGGATTTTTAGTAAGAAAATCTGATTGTTATGAACTTCTACAGAACATTTATAGAATAGTTTTTGCAATCTCACCTAGTTGCTGTCTTCTTCGTGCTAGCTTTTGGCGTTTTGAAGACTGGCCTCAATCTCTATGCTGTGACAATGGAGCAAGAAACTGGTTATAGTGAAATATAATACCAATTGTTTTAAGCGTCTCAAATCATAAATAAACCTTCGCCATCATTATCTTAGAAGTGAAGTTTTAGTTTAACGTCCTTATTCCTCAGCAACTTTAGTTTTGCCAAGCAAACCGTTACCGGCTAACGCTGTGATATTGCCATTGTAAAAATAGCCAAGGAAATATACCTACCTCTGATCATTTGTTTTGAATAAGGTAAATAAAAACTTCAAGAATGTTTTTTAACAATTTTAAATAAATTACTTAATTTAAACATTATTTATATTCACATATCACAATAATGTGAAATAAAACAAAATATATAGAACTATGCAGTTTTCAATTAAAAAGTATAAAAGTAATTACAAATTTCATTTGTGGTGAAATGGAAACCATGAATTAAGATTTAATTATAATTAATTAGTTCATGAAGAACCAAAGTATTTTTTTTTAAATTGATATAAAAATTAATATATTTTTGTAAATTACTTATTCAATCTCAATGATTTTTTAAAATATATTGATTGCGCATTCGGGAATGTTTCTGTATTCAGTTGGACCTCGATATACAAGTTTAATTCGTTCCGCAACCTTGCTCGTATTTCAAATTACTCTAATTTCAAAACAAAGTCACAAAACGCGAGCACAACTTATCAAATATGATTTGACAGCAAGAGCACACTGATAACTGATTCTCTTACCGTGGCCAGGTGATTCACGCGCGAAAGCGTGACGCGCGTTTCGTGTGCAACCGGCCGACCCGCTAATCCGATTGCTCGTATCTCAAATTTCGCTCTATTCCAAAGCAAAAAATCGCTCGCTCGACGGCACGTATCTCTAAAAACTCGTATGTTGGGGCAATCGTATGTCAAGGTAGCACTGTAATTGAAACTATTTAACAATTCGAAATAACCCTATTTTAGGATGAAAAAAAAACAGCGACGGGTTCAATCCGCTATTTATAAATAAAACACATTTTTTGGTTAAAATTTTTAATTAAATTACATGTAATATTGCATTTTAACAAATATTTTATTATCTGTCTGCTGTCATGAAAATTTTAAAACTTAAATTCATTTAAGAAGGAATAAAAAATATATTATAACACTTCATTTTAAGTAAATAACACTGGCACCTTTATCTTGACATACTATGATTATAAAAGTGTAATACAATACAAAAACAAAATACAGGCGCTATAAAATATTCAATCCGCAATTTATTAAAACAAAAAGGTAAGGATAATGTTAGAACTATTTCATGAGGTATAAACAAAAAAATGGATGCTACCCAACGAATAGGCACACATGATGGTAATTTGTGATGACTACATGTTTCATAGTTAAGTAACCTCTGAGATTTGTTACCTTCGGATGCACTGCAGCCACTCCTTGAACTGGGCCGTCCCCTCGGGCGTGAGGTGCAGAGCTGTTCTGGCAGAGACAACCACGTTGGCAAACTCCTCGTACTCGGAGGTGGTCAGGTGGTAAAGCATCTGATGCATGCACTGTATATACCTGAAAAATAAAATCCACAATAATCAATGCTCTTTTGTTGTGTTTTCATGTGGGGTAGAGAGAGACATGGGCAGTACTAGATTCACGACAACGCTGCACAATAGGCTATCGGTATATACATATAATAATAAATCTCTATACAGAACTCAAGTTGTGGATGCTATCCAACGAATAGACACACTCAAGTGGCAATGGGCAGGTCATATCTGTCGAAGAGACGACGGTCGATGGGGAAGAAAAGTATTGGAATGGCGCCCAAGAACTGGCAAACGAAGCATTGGCCGACCCCCTACAAGATGGACTGACGATATAAGAAGAATAGCGGGAGTGACCTGGATGCGGAAGGCGGAGGATCGAAGAGGATGGAGATTCATGCGGGAGGCCTACGTTCAACAGTGGACGGACACAGGCTGATGATGAAACAAAAAAACAATACTGTGGTAAAAGTTCAATCATTTTATTAAATATTTGTTTTTACAAACAATAATAAATAAGAACATCTTGTGTACAAAAAGCAATTGCAAGGCAATTTGAATTGAAAATACTTAGTTTCGTTTCTCATTGTTTTATTTAAAAGATATTGAATGAGAAACAAATTTAAATAAAATACTTCAATAATCAATTACATTTGATTACACATTTACAATAATTATGTTTACCTATTATATCACAATATAAACAAATATCTTGCGACCGAAAAGTTAGGTGTGTGTCAAATTATGTTTTTTAAGATTGCCTAATTGACTGCATTTATAACTACAGATCATGCAATTAAAAGGTTTTTCTCCTGTATGCGTTAAGTTGTGTTTTTTAAGGTTATTTGATTCACTGCATTTATAACTACATATTTTGCAACTGAAAGGTTTTTCACCCGTGTGTGTTAAATTGTGTCTTTTGAGAGTACCCAATTGACTACATTTATAGCTACAAATCTTGCAATTAAAAGGTTTTTCATCCGTGTGAATTAAATTATGTTTCTTTAGATTACCTAATTGACTGCATTTATAACTACATATATTGCAATTGTAAGGTTTTTCTCCTGTATGTATTAAATTATGTTTCTTTAGACGATTTAATTCACTGCATTTATAACTACACGTTTTGCAACTGAAAGGTTTTTCCCCAGTGTGGATTAAAATGTGACTTTTTAAAGAACATAATTGGCTACATTTGTAATTACACATTTTGCAATGGTAAGGTTTTTCTTCGGAGTGTGAAAAGTTGTGTATTTTAAGAGAACTTAATTGACTGCATTTATAACTACATATCTTGCAACTGAAAGCCTTTTCTCCACTATGTGTTAAAATATGTCTTTTAAGCGTATTTAATTGTCTACTTTTATAACTACATATCGTGCAACTAAAAGGTTTTTCACCAGTGTGTGTTAAATTATGTTTCTTAAGATAAGTTAATTTACTGCATTTATAACTGCATATCTTGCAGCTGTAAGGTTTTTCGTCTAAATGTGATAAATTATGAGCTTTAAGATAACGTAATTGACCGCATTTAAAACTACATTTATTGCAACTGAATGGTTTGTCATCGGTGTGTGTTAATTGATGTACTTTAAGGGTACATAATTTGCTGCATTTATAATCACACATCTCACAACTGAAAGGTTGTTCTCCGGTGTGAGTATAAGTATGTCTCTTCAGAGAACTTAATTGACTGCACGTATAACTACATATCTTACAACTAAAAGGCTTTTCTCCAGTATGTTTTATGTTATGTTGTTTAAGTTGATACAAAAATTTGCATCTGTAATTACATATATTACATTCAAAAGGTTTGCTTTGGATATTTAATAAATGGTCTTCTTTCTGATCTGAAGACCCAAGCTTCACTGTATCCTGGAGCGCACCGCAACAGGCCAGCAAGTGATGCAGTCTCAGAGTTTTTGGGATGGCGAAGAAGCTGCACTGCTCGCAACTCTTGCATGAAGGGAGTGTGCTTCTTTCACTACCAACTGAAACATTAAAAAACGATTAAAATAGATTAATAAATTACAATTTATTATAATAGTCTCAAGTTACACGAACCTTCTTTTGAATTATTTAATTTTTTTATTCTTGTTCCCAATTCGGCTTTTAAGCTATCCATTTGATATCAAATCGATAAGTAGAGTACATAATCAATAATTCATGATTGTGGAATAATGGTTAACCAGAATGGCAACCTGCTATTGGTTAAGACAAACCTTGTACTAATATTAACCCTTATCAATCCATGTTCAGTGTGACATTAGGAAAGTTCACTGCCCAAGCATTTGTTGCATTAGACATAAAAAACTATGTACATAAAAAAAAGTTTTTTTATAAAAATAGAAAGAAAATTTACGTAATAGACAATAGTTTTTTTTATAATTGTTAGAGAATACAATTAATTTAATTAAATTGCTAAATTTATTACATCACTGCTCTCATGCGCTATGAACTGAACTACATAAATCCATGGTTTCATACAACTTTGGCGATATTGTGTCAGCTTGCATCAATTAATTTGTTCGACTTATATCATCAATAAATTTTTGCGATTAACCTCGTGTCCTGAATATTTATTTAAAAAAAAACTCAAAATAATAACACTGTAGGAAAGTTACATAAAAAATGTTTTAACACTATAGAAAAAATCTAATAAATAAAAAAAGAGTGTGTTGTCCCAAGCCCGTGGTTTCGTTTGGCTTGTTAAAGTAAAATATTCGCTGGCTTGCATCATATGATATAATGTACTTTTATTCCTAACAATTGTTCGCAATTAACCACGTGTCCTGAATATATATCAACTCAAAAAGACGACATAGAAGGAAAGTTATATGAAAAATCCTTTACACACTCTTTCAAACACAGAAAAACTCTGTTATAAATAAAAAAGAGAGCTTTATAAGAAGGCACAAACACCTTTATTAGTTATTATAACATAAAATGACTCTCGTAGCTCTTACTTGGCAGTTTCTCCAATTGGACGCTGCAAGGCCGCAATGTCTTCAAGAGAGTAGGTGTTGCAGATTGTGGAAGTGATTGACCAGAATCCTTAATGTTGGATGTGATTGAAGTCTTCTTGCAGCAACCCAGCAGCTGATGCAGCCGCAGTGTCTTTGGAAGACCTAAGAACTTGCACCGGTGACACAAGAGCATCTTCATCCTGCTTGATGGTTCCCAGTCAACCTCCCAAGTGTCTCCTGTGAATACACCACAATAATAATATAAGTTTAAAATATCAACAGAAGGAAACAATCATCACCATGTCCAATCCCCTACCACAAAGTGTTGTTATGTATTGATTTTATAGAGTTTGATACACTACAGTGAAGTATAACTAATAGGGATAATGTATAAAATGTAAAATTTGCCTGTCTTCTTTATGTAATTTACTGAATTGTACTCTGTTATATTTATTCTCCGTGTTTGTCGTTATTGTATATTCCATGGTTATAATTTTTTTATTTGTCATTATTTTGTCATACTTTTATTTTTCATGTCTGTTTCTATTCTGTATTATATTACCTGTTTTGTCTTATGTATGCATTATCTTTATTTTCTTTTGAGTTATCTGTTGTGTAATTTTTGTATATTATATTTTAATGTTTGTCTTTAAAGTTTACTGAGTAGAGATAAATAAAATTATCAAGAAACAAAGAGATGGGAAACAATAATTTACAGACTGTCTACAGTTAAACTAGTGGAGTTATATTTATATTTATATTTTGCATACGGCTGACTGCGGAATGTTAATGCGTCAATGTTATAGAAATAAATAGCCCGGAATTCACGCATCATTAATTTATTACAAGAATTCACAATAAATGGGTAGTGTTTACGGGGTGACCTTTGTTTATTATATGCCAACAATTTCTATAAATACGCTAAGACTGGCGTTTCACGGGCGTGCAAATTAAATTTACACCAACTGGGGTACTAATAGACCTTTGAAATCCATTAAATTTATTTATTTTAAATCTCTGTCGGGGTCAATCCCACGACTTAAGTAAGTAAGCAATCGCTTTACCACTTAACCACACCCCGGCATCTTATATTACACGTCAACTTAATATGATAACACCGGTCAGTATCTCACCTGGCTGCATGTCTTCTCCATACTCCCTCTTGACGTTAACGTTAAGAGGCATAGCAGCACTCTCCATACTGTAATAGTAATCAAATTAACTACTTAATGCTTAATAAAATAACCAGATGTTGTAATTTCATGATAATATCAATAAATCAATTCATTCCGTGAACTAATTAAGATATTATTTAATTAAACATCGACTTAACGAGCTTAACGTCACAAATTGACAATTGTTCTGATGTTGCCATTATAATATTGATTTATTAACATTGAGGTTATCAACTGACAATACTTGGTGAAACTGCATAATTATAATTTAAGAATTAATTTTAATTAAAAAATTAAAAATATTTAGTTTTGATTCACAATTTATTTTAACGATTACGTGTTTTGGCCTTCCTGAAGATTATTGAAGATGGTCTTCAGGAAGGCCGAAACATGTAATCGTTCAAATAAATTGTGAATCAAAACTAAATATTTTTAATTTATTAATTTTTTAATTAAAATTAAATCTTAAATTATCATTGATTTATTAAAAAAACCTACATTTTGTATAATGTTGAAATATGAAAAATTTCGATAAAATATAGAAATTTGCATTCTGAAAGGAAATTCTTCTAACAGTTTTAACGACAATACACTCACTATGTTTGACGTCTTCATGAGTTGTCGTCACATTTTTTCATCTAGGTTTTCAAATACGTATATTTTTTGTAGAATGTGTATTGCTTAAATCACATTAAATTGTTTTTGAAAGGACTTTAGAATTTTAATTATTATTAAATTTATAAATCATTTAAAATCCATATCAACGTTTTTTAAAAGCATGATTGCTGTTGCATAAAAAAATGCATTCAGCTTACAATATGCAGGGCTTTGAGATTGGAATCCCAGCGTCTGCCGTTTATTTTTTTCCTGATATTGATAAAAGACATTTTTTTGCTTTTAAAAATGTGCTGAAATATTATGACTACTATTGTATCTGTAATAATGAACTCTGAATCTTTCTTAATTGGCTAGGGTGGCGAAGTAAAAAAAATGTTACTAATCTTTTATTTACCTATATTTGTCAATAAAAAAAACATGTACTTAACAGTTTCGCATCGATTGTCGGCATATGCCGTCATTAGATTCCCCGACCGTTAACATCGGTTGACGTGATATATCGTTTTGCTACTTTTTTAGTATAGTTTTTTATGCATCATCTGATAGGTTAAGGATACAAGAACTAATGTGATATATGAAAATAGACCAGATAAGTACAAATATGGTTCAAATACTAGTTTTATAATTGACAGTGTAATTTGTATTAAAATCGAGCTTTAATAAAAGGGTTAAGATATTTCTTGTGAATTTGTATGTGTGTATGAAAGTATTGAATTTTTTTTGGTTAATATTTATTTCATAATTTTATGATATAAGTGGAAAATTAACGAGTAAACATCTTTTATAAATTGTCCAATAATATACGTTTTCGTAATAGTTTTTGTCGATAACTTTTACTTTTATATTACGTTTTTATTTTCTTAAAAAATATGCTTAGTTACGACGGAAATGAGGCTTTTTTGGCAAAATTATTAAAATAATGCACGTGAGGAATTGAAAATGTGTGCGTTTATTACTTTTTATTGCAAAATAAATAACAAATCCAAGATAAATACAATAATCATAAATAAGATTATTCATTGATTTTAGAAATATCCTTTTGAATAAAATGAATTAAGACATTATTATTTTTAAAATACTTTGTCTTAATAACTAATCAAGAAAAAATGATAAGCAAAATAAATACTATCCTTTATATACATTACACACAATAAACCTTTCAGGTATTATCTATATAATACAATAAAATATAAATAACTTAAATATATACTATTTACTAAAGTAACCTTTCAACATGTTTGTGAGAGTTATACAATTGCATTAGTTTTCAAATGTCATCATTTTATAATAAATTTTCAATCCGAAGGCGAAATGTTATTTTCAGTCAATATTGATCCAGGACTATTTTTGAATAAACATAAAACTAAGTTTCATGGAGTATACCATGTTTTTCAAAATCACTTGGCCCAGTACATTTAAAACTACATATACTGCATCTGAATGGCTTCACCCGCGTGTGTGTCAAATTATGTCTTTTAA
Source organism: Glossosoma conforme (assembly GCA_022606575.1). NCBI lineage: Eukaryota > Metazoa > Arthropoda > Insecta > Trichoptera > Glossosomatidae > Glossosoma > Glossosoma conforme. Next base: position 31,242 of record JAGTXR010000208.1, on the reverse strand, counting down.
GCTGATAAGTTGTTAAACATTTATAACTACATATATTACAACTGAACGGCATTTCACCAGAATGCGTTAAATTATGAGATTTAAGCCTACTTAATTGATTACATTTAAAACTGCATATCTTGCAACTGAATAGCTTTTCCCCGGTGTGTGTCAAATTATGTCTTTTGAGAGTACCCAGTAGATTGCATTTATAACTACAAATTTTGCAACTAAAAGATTTTTCCTCAGTGTGAATTAGATTATGTTTTTTTAGATTACCTAATTGACTACATTTATAATCACAAATATCACAACTGAAAGGATGTTTTCCGGTGTGAGTATAATTATGTATTTTCAGAGAACCTAATTGACTGCACGTATAACTACAGATCTTACAACTGAAAGGCTTTTCTCCAGTGTGTTTTAAGGTATGTTTTTTTAGTTGATATGAATATCTGCATCTGTAATTACATATATTACATTTAATAAGTTTGTCTTGGGTATTTGATAAATCATCATCTTTCTGATGTGATGATCCAAACTTCACTACATCCCGCATGACGCCGCAGCACGCCAGCAAGTGATGCAGTCTCAGAGTTTTTGGGGTAGCGAAGAAGCTGCAGTGGTCACAACTCCTGCATGAATGAGGTGTTTTTACTTCAGTGTTAACTGAAACATAAAAAACTATTTTAATAAAATTAACAATTAATTATAATATCCACATAATATAAGAACCTTCTGTGAATTATTAAATATTATTGTTCCTAGTGTCATATAAATTGTTATGTTATCTATTTGACATCAAATTTTAAGTAAATAATCACCAATAAATTTAACTGTGGTATGACGGTAAATGACACTAACCAGAATGGTAGCATTATGCGAGAAATTAACTTACCGAAAACCTCTACACATCCTTGCAACCTATTGCTGGTTAAGACAATAGTTGTAGAAATATTAACCTTTATCAACCCATATTCAATGTACAATTACAGCAGTTTCATATCCGAGCAATTGTTGCATTATTGGACAAAAAAATCATAAAAGAATACAGTCAAAAAGAGCATAATTTACAAAATAGACAATGAGTATATATTTTTTTCACTGGGGTAAAGTCATAATTAATTTCATCAAACAAAATTTACTAAATCACTGGTGTCATTACAAACTGAAGAACTGAAAAGAACCGAATCCGCTCTGTAGAACGAGCTGAGTTCCAAGTGTTGTGGGTCAGGGTCAACGACCCCGAGAGAATTAGGATTTATGCAGGACTCTACAGATCCCCTAACATGTCCAAAGCAGAAACATCTAAACTCTTCGACTATCTGGGTGAGACCATTGATGGTCTCTTGCTTTCTTACCCACAAGCGGAATTTGTTGTTCTCGGCGACTTCAACGTGCACCACACTGCATGGTTGGGGTCGAGAGAGACAAGCTCCGCTGGCAATTGTGCTGAATTATTTGCGTCTTGCTATGGCCTTGCACAGCTCGTACAGAACCCCACCCGTAAACCTGACATCGCATCACATCGTCCAGCTCTACTCGACCTATTTCTTACTTCTCAGCCAAATGATTACTTGGTGGAGGTCGAAGCGCCACTAGGCAACTCCGACCACTGCCTTGTGAAAACAACTACAATCAGTGCTCCATTGCCACCAAAAGAACAAAACAAACGACGTGTGTGGCACTACAGGTCGGCTGACTGGAACGGATTACGTGGATTTTACGGAGGATACCCGTGGGGACATATTTGATTCAAAAATAAGGACCCTTCAATATGTGCCAATCTGGTGGAGGATGTAATCATCCAAGGAATGGAATGTTTTATTCCTCACTCCACGAAAACTATGGGCACCACCTTAAAAAGCTGGTTTAACCGTGACTGTGCCGAGGCCGTAAAACGCAGGAATACCGCATACAACAAACTACGAAAAAATAACGACCCCATAAGTCGTGCAGCATACAATTTAGCCTCCAAAGAATGCAAGAAAACCATTAATGACTCCAAAGACAAGTTCAATGTACAAATTTGCAACAAGTTGTCCGCTTGCCCTGCCGGTAGTAGAGCATTCTGGTCTCTCGCTAACTCTATTGGCAGCAACTTTTGCACTTCTTTTCCACCGCTGACTAATGCCGATGGCTCACTGGCTCTAGCCTCCAAAGAGAAGGCTGAACTTCTTGGTTCGCTGTTTGCTTCCAATTCCACACTCGACGATGGTGGGGCCAACCCCCCATCCATTCCTCACTGTGGCAAGCAGATGGGGGCTGTAAAATTCAGCCTCAAAGCCGTACGTCGAGAACTTCTCCAATTAGCAACCAACAAAGCCAGTGGCCCAGATGGCATACCAGCGGTGGTATTAAAAACTTGCGCTCCTGAACTTAGTCCTGTGCTCACCAAACTTTTCAGATTGTCCTTTAGATGTGGTATTGTTCCCCAGGGATGGAAAAAAGCACTTGTTCACCCAGTTCCAAAAAAGGAGACCGAAGTGAGCCCACAAACTATCGCCCAATAGCCATCACATCACTACTTTCCAAAGTGATGGAACGTTTAATTAACAGCCAACTTCTAAACTACTTAGAGAAGAATGATCTTCTGTGCGATCGGCAATATGGCTTCCGCCGTAGTCGATCGTGCGGCGATCTCTTGGCATATGTCACACATGTTTGGGGAAATCCGTCGAATGCTATGGAGAAACGCAAGCTGTTGCCCTGGATATCTCCAAGGCGTTCGATAGAGTCTGGCATCGCGGTCTGGTGAATAAATTACCGTCTTATGGACTAACTCCCTCCCTGTGTTCCTGGATTGAAAACTTCTTGAGTGATCGAAGCATCATCACTGTCGTAGATGGCTTTTCTTCTTCCTGCCATAAAATCAACTCAGGAGTTCCACAGGGCTCTGTGCTGTCGCCCACTCTTTTCCTTCTGCATGTGAATGATTTGCTTCAATGCGCAAACATTCACTGTTATGCCGACGACAGCACTGTCCATGAGAGTATAATCTTCCATAAACCTCTGAAACATTCGGAACTATCTGCTGCTAGGGAATCTCTGGTGGAGAAGATGAACATGTCTCTTGAAAGGGTTTCACGATGGGGCGACCTCAACCTCGTCAGTTTCAACATTTCAAAAACCCAATCATGTACTTTCTCCACCAAGAAGACTGCTATGGATCCTGTATCTTTCAACGGTTGTTCTCTTCCGAAAGCAAGCTCCATCAACATGCTTGGATTATCAATATCGAATAATGTCAAATATTACGAGTCAATTAAGTGTAAAGCCGGTCTCGCTTCCAAAAAACTAGGTGTATTATATAGATCACGTCGGTATTTCAACGATAAACAACTTCTTCTTCTATATAAAGGACAAATCCGACCTATCCTTGAATACGGCAGTCACCTTTGGATTGGAGCCCCAAAATACCTTCTAAACTTAATTGACTCAGTTCAAAGAAGAGCAATTCGTTTGATAAACAATGACACCCTTACGTCTAATCTACAATCAATGAAACACAGACGTAAGGTTGGTTCTCTTAGTCTTTTCTACCGTTATTACCACGGTCGCTGCTCTTCGGAACTTAAAGAACTTATTCCTCCTGCACCCACTCACAGCCGACAAACTCGTCTTACACTTGCCGAAAATCCATACACGGTTAATATATGTCGACCAAGAACTGGCAGCTTCCAAAGTTCCTTCCTTAATGCCACCGGTAAGCTATGGAATGCTCTTCCAGCGTCTGTGTTTCCTCCTTCCCACAATCTGGATCTCTTCAAGAAACAGATAAATATACACTTGCAATCTCCCCAACCCACACACAAACACAACACACGTTTCCCGCATGCAGCGTCCAGCCTCCCTGGCTGAGCGTCATAGAGTGCACTGGTCTTGACCGGTTGTGCTCTCCTGCATGCGTTTACATAAAAAAAAAAAAAACTGCTGGGTACTAAACAACCCAAATCCGTGGTTTCGTTTGGCTTGTTAAAGTAAAATATTCACCGGCTTGCATCAATTGATACGATTTCTAACAATTGTTCGCAATTAACCACGTGTCCTGAATATATATCAACTCAAAAACACGACATAGAAGGAAAGTTATTTGAAAAATCCTTTACACACTGTTTCAAACACAGAAAAACTCTGTTATAAATTAAAAAGAGAGCTTTATAGGAGGGTTAAAGGTAAGCACATTTAGTAATTATAACATTGAATGACTTTCATAATTTGGTCTTACTTGGTAGTTTCTCCAATTGTACCCTACAAGGCCGCAGTGTCTTCAAGATAGAAGGTGTTGCAGACTGATGAAGTGATTGACCAGAATCCTTAATGTTGGATATGTTTGAAGTCTTCTTGCAGCAACCTAGCAGCTGATGCAGCCGCAGTGTCTTTGGAAGACTCAAGAACTTGCACCGGTGACAAGAAACCAGTTCGGAAGGTGTCCAATCTACCTCCCAAGTGTATCCTGTACATAAAACATAATATCAATATTAAGTTTAAAATATCAACAGAAAGTTAACGATCATCGTCACCGACATGTCCGATCCCTTAACAGAAGCATACTCCGGTTGGTGTGAATTTGATCCATCACCCGTAAAATGCCAATTATATAGCCTATCAATCAAAATTGGTGGTAGACGAAAGTTGTCCCGTGAAGACCACCCATTCCAGCCACTATAATAGTCTGTTTTTTTACCTTTTTTAAAAATTTCTCGAGGTAATGTTGAGGTCACATTGTAGCCAGGCGGCATAGCCTATAGTGGTTAAAGCGTTTGTTTCTCACTCAGATGCTGTAGGTTCAGATCCTGACCAAGGTTATTTTTTTTAAATCGATTTAATGAAATTTAAGCTGTATAATTACCCTCGGTAAGGTTGAGCAACCCCTTAAGGACAAAACGAAAATTGTCCAGGCCTCGGTAGCGTCAGGGCTTATCATCTGCTCAAAATAAAACACATGATAATTAAACATCCGAATATTTCTCTACGACAAAATTTGTGGTGTCCATTTGCTCTAAATATGGATCAGATATGATAAAAAAAATGTTGATACGACAACATCATAGACAACAGCCCGGAATTCACGTAACATCCATTTTAAACAGAAATTAACAATGAATAGGTGTTGTTTACAGGACGACTTTCGTTTATTCTACCAACTCTTTTTAATAATAGTATTCGTCTGGTGTTTGACCGGCGACGGATCAAATTCACACAAGACGAGGGTAGTAATAAAGCATAGAAATATATTTTTTTATCTCCTTCGGGGTCGAACCCACGACCACGTATGGTAAGCAAAAGCTATACCACTTAGTGATACCCCGGCGTCTTATATTTATTATACGTCAACATACGACAGTATCATCTGTCTGTATCTCACCTGGCTGCATGTCTTGCTTAGGCTCGCTCTTGATGTTAAGATGCACGACTGCACTCTCCATAATGTGATAGTGATGAAATTAACTACTTGGTTCTTGATAAAATGACCAATTGTTTTATTTACATAAAAAATATCAATAAACCATTCTTCCCAAAAACGAATTAAGATAACTTAATATTTTTATACATCCATAATGACAGTTTTTCAGATGTTGCCAATATAATACGATTTATGAAACATACTTATATACATTTTGTATAATAATAAGTATGGGAATAAAACTAGTTTTTTTCAGTATCGATAATATATATAAATTTACACTGTAAATTCTTAAAGAAAATTCTCGTAACAGCATAAGCAACAATACACTTTTAATGATTGCCAACTGGAACAGTTTTCGACACATTTTTGTAGTTATGTGAGATTATATGACAATGTGAAATTTTTTATTTCACATAAATATTTTAGAATAAACTTCAATATTTTTATAATTACAAAGCATTGAAAATGAATACCCATATTAATTATTACTTGCAGTATTTTCGTTAAAATATATCACGTGTGATTAAATAACAAAAAATCTTCGTATTGTAAAAAGTTTTATCTAAGTAAGCTTCTGATTCAACTATTATCAGTGAATAACAAACAAATTTTTGTTTGTTATTCACTGATAATGAATTTAGAATAAAATGGTAACTCAATGGATTAAGTCACAGGAAGTTATTTTAGTTTCTTATTGAATTTTTAAATAAATTAATAATACCTGAAAATAGTGAAAGAAAAGTAATCCTCTCAAAAATTACATTAGCTTGGTTGGTATTTTCCCGATACTTTTCTTCACACTCGCTAACCGCAAAGACGGAGATGAAGAAGAAAAAGATGACGTTAAGACGCTTGCGCAAGACGACGTGTTGTTGAGTTATTGTCACCAATAATATATTTTTATTTTAACCTTTTTATATGGATATTTCATGAAGCAATAAATACGATTATTGGGTTAAGCTTCAATGTAGTTAACCTTGAGGTAAAGCTCCAATTAAGTGCATCATGCTTTTATAAAATCTGTGTTTTATTAGTTTGTAATTGATGGGTATTGTATTATATTGTATATGAACTTCAGTAGTTTGTGTCATTCAGATTTACCATTTTATAATCAATTAATGTCATATTTTATATATATAACGCTTTACATTAGTGTATTTAGCTTTATAAAAATACATATTACACTATTTAAATTATGATATCGTCCTAAGACCGTAAAAATTGAATTTCTCACATTTTTACAGTTTATTTTGCAATAGTGATATCTCATGTTGAAAAACGTTAAACCTAATATAACCTATCTTAAACATGTTCCATAAAATTCATGTGAAAGTTTTTAATTTTACCTTTATATGCTTGTAGATGATGATATTGTATTATTTTCTTTTACGGAATTGTTAATAATACTCAAAAATAGCATGAACCCTGATTATATGCTTAAATTATTAGTATTTATTTATATTTGTAATGTTTCACATATTCTACCCTAAAAACTAATACATTGAACATACTTTCACTAACTTTAAGTATTTTTACTTTTATATAAGCCCTAATTCAAAAGAAATATTTACTTAGTAGTATTTAATCTTAGTTCTTTCTTTGTTCTGTTACAGAAATATACATTATTTCTGAAAAAGGTGTAACCAGTCATAAAATAAATCATGGAGCACACCAACAGTATTCAACCAAGTAAGTATTTTTCATAAATTATCTATCTATTACTCTTAACCTTTAGAATGTGGCGCCTTTTTGGTAGATTTGTTAATCGATTCGGTAGACAATTGATATAGATTATAATGTTTTTTTTTTTTTTTCAATTTTAAAATCAGTAATATATTAAGACCACATTAGATGTCATACGTGGTGAATGGGTCAAGGTGTGTTTGTTATTTACTCGGTCTTCAATGGTAGGCATCAATTATTCGACAAGAGTTTCAGCTACCATATTTATTTCTTTAATAAAAAAAGTTTTTGTATTAACCACTTCATGTTAGGTTTTTTTATACAAAAAGTAAACCGAAAACATGTTATTTTTTAATTTATATAAAGATTTAATGATTGAATTACCAATTGTGCCATGTCTCCCCTTACTAAAACTTAAGGCATCCACAACCTGCCGCCAAAAAGCTCTTAAACTTCCTTAAACAGCCTTATGCTCTTCTTATATTTATAAAATATGGCACGATCCCTAAGTATTTATCTAAATAATTGGCGATTATTACATTTTGTAATGACTTTCTTTTATAATTATAGATATGATTTTTGGAAATTTTCAATTATTGTATTATTGTAATTTTGAATACGGGAGTTTGTGATTATGCCACAATATGAATGATGATATGAATTACAGATACCTGGGAGGTGCCATGGATCCCTTCACTTGGTTCAGAGGCTCTTTCTTGTGAATGGTGTAGGTTCCTGGGGCTACCGAAGACGCTGCGGTTGCATCAGCTGTTGGGTTGCTGTAGAAAGACATCCAGTGTGAGGAATTCTGTACAATCACTGAAACAATATCAAGAATCACATCTTCCAAAGGCTTTGCAGTCGTGCAGCGTTAATCTGAAGAATTTTCCAGGTAAGATATATGCTTTAACGTTAAAATATATTGTATTTATCATTATACCATATTTTATAATCCCGGAAAAAATGTCGTTTTTATAGTAGAACTAATTTTTTTTTCATCATTTTAAAAATTTATTTTTTGTAGTACTTTAGTGTTGTGCTGACCTTTTTTGATAATTCATCAATAGAGTTTCTTTATCCACTAGATAATGTAGAAATGGATTCCGTTGTGTCTGTCGCAATTTTATATTTAATAAAACAAAGACAGCATACAAAAACTTAAATGTGTTTCGAAAGGACTACGTCTCTGCTATTGTTTATAAATGGGGTAGAAGATATATTTTTATTTAAAAGAATGGCAAAGGGATCACAAATAAAAAAATACAACACGCGTCTTTACTGTTCAAAGGACTCTAACATACAAAAATGCAAACAAGAGTGTAATGCTTGCTTAGAAAAGGCTTTGTCTAATGTACAATAATTTCATTAAATAATTATGATAATTTCAATGTTATCCTTTTCAGTTGGCAGTGGAATGGAGTCTTGGGCCCCCTCGGTAGACTACAACGCAGCTATTTTAAATGTGGATAATTCTGGACTATTAGATACTCAGAATTCATTAGATTTTAAATTTATCGGACAAAATACAGAATTTGACGAAGAAAAACATATTAAAAACGAAAAATATGATCGATTGGGCATACTTAAAGAAAAAACAAGTAAACTTAAGCGTGCTAACTTAACAACACACACTGAAGAAAGAAGTGTTATTTGCAAAATATGTGGCTGTAAATGTACTAGCATGAGTACTCTTAAAAGACATAATTTGACACACAGCGAAGAAAAACCTTTCAATTGTAAGTTATGTAGTTTTAAAAGCAGTCGATTATGTACACTTACAACGCATCAGTTAATACACACCGGTGAAAAATCATTTAGTTGCAAAATCTGTAATTATAAATGTAATAAATTGAGTAATCTTAAATGTCACAATTTAACGCACACCGGAGAAAAACCTATTTGTTGCAAGATATGTAGTTATAAATGTACGCAACTAAGCCATCTTAAAAGTCATATTTTAACGCACACTGGGGAAAAGCGTTACGGTTGCGATGTATGCAGTTTTAAATGTAGTCAATTATATACTCTAAAAAGACATAAGTTAAGACATACAGGAGAAAAACGTTTTAGTTGCACTGTATGCAGCTATAAATGTAGTCGACCTAGTAGTCTTAAAGCACATAGCTTGAGACACACCGGAGATATGCCTTTCAGTTGCAATATGTGTAGTTATAGGTGTAAACAGGCAAGATATCTGAAATCCCATTATTTAATACACAGCGGAGAAAAAAACGTAGTGAGTGAAAATCATTTGTCAGTCGAAAAAATACCTTAGTGGTCACAAAATTACTTGATGTGACATAAAAGACATGTTTTCTGAAAAAAAAAGATACTGATATTACTTTATCTATATATATAAAAATCAATGTCTGTCTGTCTGTCTGTCTATCTGTGTGTCTTTGATGCATTCCGTTACCATTAACCCGATTGCGATAATACTTTGTCGAATTATTGCTGATACTAAAAAAAAAAGATAGGATACTCAAAATTTGATTTAATTACAAAAATTAATTGAATATTTACGTAAAACATGTTTTCATACAATACTTTTGTAATACAGAACGGCCAATTTAGAACATTGTGTGTCTCCTTAGCAACGCCGTAAACAAAAATTCATTGACCTGAAGTTATTTTAAGTAGGTAATTTTAGTAGGTATTTTAAGTAGGTATTAACGTAAGGTACTGAATATTTTGAAACGAAATTCGTTTTTCGAATAAACTATTTCAATATTTGAATTTTTGACGACTTTTTTGTTTATCGAATTAAAATAAATATAACGTATTTATTGTGTGTGATATACAGTAGAAAGAGTTAATTTTGAAATTCTAATTGCTGGTCGGCTTCGGATAGTATTATATCATAATTTAATAATTCATTTTAAGTAAAAAATTAATAAATTAAAAATATTTAGTTTTGATTCACAATTTATTTTAATGTTTACATGTTTCGGCCTTCCTGGAGACCATCTTCAATAATGAAAAAATAAAAACAGGCCGTGGCTTATATAGGTATGGACAAGATCCTATATTATTACACACATATTTACAGGTTGTATATGTGTGCGGGTACAACAATTGAAAAAGGTTATTTTAAAATTTAATTGGTATGTGATTAGTCTTAATGTATTGAGATTTAAAAAAAATAATAATCTATTTTTTTATGTAAACACATACAGGAGAATACCGACAGATGGTGATAGTAATTTTTTGTCTCATCTGTGGAATTCTATAACGCTTACCATGGTGCATATGGCTAAACGCTGCGTGTGGAGTGTTGATCCGCCAACGTCATAGACTACAGCCCGAGATTCACGCATCATCCTTTATTATTACAGGAATCTACTATGAATGGGTGGTCTTCGCGGGATGACTTTTGTCTACCACCAATTTTAATTGATAGGCTTTGACTGACATTTCACGGGCGATGGATCAAATTCACACCAACCGGAGTATTTTAGAGCTCAGAAATCGATTAAAAATCCTTTTTTTTTAATCTCCGTCGGGGATCGAACCCACGACCTTTGGCTTGCAAGACAGCCAGCATTATACAATAATATTTGTTTTGCTTTCAATTTAAAAAGATATTATGAAATACTAGGTATTATATTTTTTTGATTATAATGAATTCTAAAATTATAATTATTTCACCAAGTATTGTCAGTTGATAACCTTAATGTTAGTGTTATATCAATCAATTTATTTTCATTTTTCAAAAGTGAATTTCAAAACGTAACATTCACTGTGAAATCAATTATGCCACCCAAACGAAAAGCAATAGGTCAAGAGTTCAACTCAAGCACGAATGAAAAGGGCATCTCGAGCTTCAGAAACAGTCGAGCAAAGGAGAGCAAGATTGGAAACAGATCGAATACACGCTGCTCAAACCCGTTCATCTGGACAGATGAGCAACGGGAAGCGAGATGAGAAACAGAGTACGCACTGCTCAAACCCGTTCACATGAAACAGATGAGCAACGGGAAGCAAGATTGGAAGCAGATCGAGTACGCGTAGATCATACGAGACGTACTCTGCATGCTGATTTAAATCATAGTGCTTTCCATTACGATCCTAATTATGATTACAGTCTATACCCAAGTATTGTTATTGGAAAAATTGATAAATTATGCGTGTATTGTAGTGCCTTTAAATTTAAAAATGAAACACTAGGAATGTGCTGCACGAGTGGAAAATTGAAATTGCCAGAATTAGATTCACCCCCCGAACCTTTATTAACGTTGGTATCGGGTGATACAAGTGAATCAAAACATTTCTTGACAAACATACGAAAGTACAATTCTTATCACTACCACTGCCGAACGCAAATCATTCCTCATCGTACAAATGGTCATGTTTAGCAAGTCTCAGAAACGCATCGATCGTACGATGGATTGCAATATCCGATTTTATTTTGGCAAGGAGAAGACGGATACCATTTCAACATCCCGTTGAGAAATCCACAAACAGATGAGGAAACGACTAAGAAAATCAGTGCCATGAATTACTATTCATATCGATTGATGATTCGTGAAAACGCTGAAAATCATATCCTAAAAGGTCGAAATTTGTTCCATCAATACATGTTCGCGAAAATAGAAACTGAACGACTCCTCTACATTTGATTAAATCAAACCAAGTTGCGTTCCGCAGAGTATATTCATTTACGCGATGCAGTTGTAAATGATGGCTGAAAAACAAAAAAAACATTGTGTATCCAAAAGCACTCCAATAAATAAAAACACATACGGGCGGGCGCCACTGCCAAATTTAGGTAAGAACAACATAACCTAAGTTTATTGTTTCTAATTGGCTCCGGTCACGCCTCAAGTCCGACTTATCCAATCGGAAGGCGAGAGGATCCCGACGAGGCGTTTCCATAAAAACTCGCGGTTTATTTTTTTTTTAGTGGCATTGCAACGCATGCCGGGTACACGCTAGTTACCAATAAAGATGAAATGTACCAAACTATATATTTGAAAGTCATCGATGGAAGCATGTTTATTGGTAGCAGTTTTTCGGGAAAAACATTTCGCCTGTCTAGTACATTTTTGACATATATTGCTTTCTGAGCATTTAACTATTTAATATTTTGTATCGGTTCTGTACATATTTTTGCATTTCATTTACTGCTATTTTATAAATATATCTACTTATTTTTATGTGTATTCTGTTAAAAACTATCCAAACCTAGATTGTATAGCATCATATGAAAACCCAACACTATAAGGTTTAACTGACTGGAGCCCACCATTATTGCATTTTTACTCTGTTTAATTATAGAGCGTATTTTTTTATGATTCCTTCTAAAATGATTTATACCAACCAGTTATTCTTTATTAAGGATAAATAAAATTAATAACTGGTTAGTATAAATTTAATTACAAAGTTATAATTAATAATATTTTTAAAACGATGCAATGATACATTTAGTTTTATGAACCAGTATTTGAATAAACTATGAAAAAATATTTTGAGGAAAGAAAACAAAACTTACACACTGCGAGTATATAAGATGAGCAGTACCTACAGGTATTACGTACAGTGGTGCCTCACACAACGAACTTAATTCGTTCCAGGAGCAAGTTCGTTATGCGAAAAGTTCGTTATGTGAAACGCGTTTTCCCATAACAATACATGTTAAAAAAAAAATTCGTTCTGTAGCATAAAATATGGTAAGATGACATAAAAAAAGATAAATTTTTGTTATTATTTTTATTTAGATACATCTAAAAACATAATGAAAAAACACACATTTTTTAATTTTAAGAAATAATCGAATCTTGCACATCTTCATCCATTTTCCGCTTTTTGGCCGATGGTGCAGTGAAAACCTGTCCAAAGTCGTTTGTTTCTCTTTTCTTCAACATCTGCCGGAAATAACGGACAAGAGTATCGGAGTACAGGTCGTTGATCCTGTTTGCTTCAGCGGAATCCGGATAGTGGGCATTGGTAAACTCCTGAACTGCTTTCCATTTGACCAGGATGTTCTTGATGTCAAGAGTTGGAATTGGTTGATTGTTTGATTGTTGCTCCTCGTTATCAGATGACGCTTCCCTTTGAGCATTGTCCTGTTGTTGGGCCAGAAGTGTTTGGAGCTCTTCAGTTGTCAGCTCTTCTTTGTGTTCCTCAATAAGCTCCTCTACATCCTCTTCCTCTACCTCTAATTCCAACCTTTGGGCCACTGTGATGATGTCCTTCACCACTTCTGTGTCATCAACTACTGCTTCTTCCTGAATCCACGAAGGCACAAGCATCTTCCAAGCAGAAATGAGGGTCCTTTGTGACACTTCTTCCCAGGCCTTCTGTATAAGTCGTATTGCCAAAAGGATATCAAATTTCTCCTTCCAAAACATTCGGATAGTCATATTGTCTCCACCAAACTCGCATTCTTCAAACACCTTATTAAAGAGGGCTCTAGTGTAGAGTTTTAAAGTTCGCAATAACTTGCTGATCCATTGGCTGGAGAATGGATGTGGTGTTTGGTGGCAGTCGAACGAGTCTAACGACTGCCTGCGCGGGAGGATGCAATTAATCGGCAGTGATCGTAGAAGATCGGGCGACTTCGTTCTAATGATGAACGATTGCTGCGACACGTGCGTAAGTTAAGCGTACTGCTCAGTGACTAACGACTGCCTGCGCGGAAGGATGCAATAAATCGGCAGTGATCGTGTGAAGTGGGCGACTTCGTTGTGTGAAGCGAAGTTCGTTGTATGAATCGTGAAATGAACGAAAAGGAAGTTCGTTGTGTGCAGCGTTCGCTGTGCGAGGCGTTCGTTATGCGAGGCACCACTGTATTTAGAAAACTCATATTATTGAATTCTAGTATTTACAAATACTTAAACAAACTTATTGAGAGAATTTAGTGTACAGGAATAAAAAGGATTCAAGAGATTGGAGTTGTCACCAAACCATTTAAGAATACTTATTTAATTCACTGAGGAGTTAATATAAGTCAAATTAATGTCATGAAATAAATTAATAAGTTGCTTATTAATAAATTAAGTACACGTAATGAATACGATAATACCGAGTTTATATTCTATTAATCTACTACCTAATCTCTTAACATGGGTGATACCATATTTGATACTTATGGAGAGCAATAAAGTGAGAGAAAATTAGATGATGATGGAATAGCACAGTGAGGGTGGGGGCAGGAAAAAAATATGTTGACAGAAGGTAAGTAAGTAATAAGATCTCTTAAAAAAAGTATATAAGTTGGCAAACTAAGGTTGAGAACTTATGATCTATCGTATTTTATTTTCAATCGATATTCTTGGTGGGATTCCGTAATATCAAATAGAAATAAAATATTTTAAGAATCATTCTACAATTTTATCGGGTGACAACATGTTTCCGCTATGTTGAGTAGCCACTGTCAAGTATCGATATTATACTGATATATCTGTTCTATATCTGGAACATTTGGTCACCACAAACCATTGCCATTTAGGTAAATCAGCTGCCAATCCATTGTTATTATTCTAGAAAATATCTAAACCTGTTTACTTGGGAACACATGATTCTTAACAATCTCCAGAAAATTAAATGTCTGAGTGTTTGAAGAAGGTGTGGCTATACTGTATATAGTTCATCCAGTGTGAGGAACCCTATGACACAATTTATTGCCCCTTGTAAAAGGGATGGGGCAAAAATATTTATTTCGATTATGTCGATTTTTTTTCTCTTCTTCTTCGAAAAAAAATCGAATTTGAATTCGAAGTATATATATAATCGTGTCGGAAACAACAGGGTCAGATCCTGTCTGCCCAGAAGTGGGCGACGTCGATGGCGTTACTTCTGGCCATCATCAGGTCTTCCTGGGTGCAGCTATTCGGGCACAGCGCACACTCCAGAAGGTGTGACAGGGTCTGCTCCACGCCGCAGTCACATTCAGTCAGTCCGCTGTAAAACTGCCAGGCCCTCATTTGTGTCCTCGTCTTGCATACTCCGGTCCGAAGTCTGTTAAGGGACCTCCATATATTCCACCCTTGGTCATGTCCAGGGGCTAGGTCCTCTTTCGGGGCAATCCAAGTATTCCCCTCAGTTGCGCTTCTCCACATGTTCAGCCGCAGGGTGGCCTCAGGTAATTCGAAGTGAATCGTATATAAACATCTCTATTTTTAAATAATAGAATTTAAAGTGCAGCGAATATTATATTTGGAAAGTTTTAGCTTGATACGTATGGCATTTTTATTGCTCTGTGTAAAAGAGATGGGGGGAACATTTTTTACTATTATATCGATTTTTCTTCTCTTCTTCTTTGAAAATAATTATATTTTAGTATAATTTTTCCCGCATGGCGGCGTGTGGATCAGTACAAATGTACGACTTTTAGTAGCGCGTTGTTCTTCGATCGATTTGTGTTTTTTGTTGTTGTAATTATTATATTTATTGTTAGTATTGTTAAAGTTGTTTCATTAAAGAAAACATTCGAGATCGGGTCACGGATGCCCTAGGAATCGGTAAATCTACAGTATCTCGGATCACAGAGGAGAAATACGGTGAATCTTCATTAGAAGAGAAAAAAATATTAACACCAAATAAGAAACGACAGAGGAAATGCTTAATTACAAAACCCAAAAGCTTTAATTTGGCAGCAATTCGGAATCTCGTGTATGCATACTATGACCGCAACGAAATACCAACACTTCTTAAACTGGTAGGTTCTCTAAAGTCAGTGAGATTATTTCAAGGCAGTGCCTACGTCTCTTAGTAAGTTTAGCTTAGTTATGTGCTAATATTTATCTCTACACTCGCTTTTCTTCATAATTTTCATATTACAAATATTATTATTTATAGTTTGTTTTACATATCTCTTAAAACCTGTTAATATTCACTTATAATTGATAATATTTCATTTTAGTAGGTATTTACAAAAACAATCGAAAATACGATTATCTATACCCCAACACTGGTTTTCGCAGCAATGCGAGATGGCGTTCTACATGCGTCAGATTTTGTATTATTATAGTTACAAATTGCCGTATTTTTTCTAATTTGTAACAATATGTATATATTTTTAATTATTTTGTTATTATTATGATATATTTACTTAAAAAACTTATTTTATATAAGAAGAGAGGCTTTTGTTTATGTTGATAAAATTAATATAGGTAGCGAACGTTTTTACAACGTTATATCGATATTTAGCACAGGGCAATAAATGTGTCATAGGGTTCTTCATACACTGGATGGACTATACTGTACAAGGGATATTTTGGGTGATTTGTTGATCGGATTTTTTTATTAAATCGGATGACCAGCCCGATGCTCCCGAGACCATTTTGTCCTAAGGGGCAGCTCAATCTGAAATTATTATATTGCATGAAATAAAAAATTAAGATATATTTCGACTTATTTATTTACTTCAATGAATATCACAATGTAAACATACTTGTGGTCAGTCAGCAAATATTTTATTATTATTATTATATTAGTATTTGTATAGCGCTCTTTTATGACCGAATGATCATTCCAAAAGCGCTTCTTTGCCTCTCTGAGTAAAAAGGTGGGTCTTGAGTCTGCTTCTGAAGGATGCCTCCGCTTTAAGCTCTCTTATGCTTTCCGGTAGTGAGTTCCAGGCCATTGGCGCAGCGTAGCTGAAAGCCCGATTGCCAAAGACCGTGCTAGGACTACCTCCCGTCAGCTGCAGGGTGCTTCTAATTGCTCTAGCCGATCTGAGTGTCTCTCCACGCGCGCTTATTTCTGAAGGCTTAATAAGTTCTGTCAGATAGCCCGGTGCAGTTCCGTTGAGTGCCTTGTAAGCTAAGAGGCATAATTTATACTGGATTCTAGCCGAAACTCTCAACCAGTGCAGTCGGTGTAGTATTGGAGTAATGTGACAGAATTTGGGTGCGTTGTAGACTAGTCGTGCCGCTGCGTTTTGTAACGACTGCAATCGATTTAATTATTTGGCTGGCTGGCCTGCGTGCAGTGCGTTGCAGTAGTCCATTTTGGAGACTATAAACGCATTTACCAAACTCTTTGTAGCGTCTCTGGGTAAGCATCTTTTTACCGACCGTATCTGCCGCAGGTTAAAAAATCCAGATTTCACCGTTTTTGTAATATTACCGCTAAGATTAAGGAACTGGTCAATTTCTACTCCCAGCAGCTTGACGCTTGTAGAAGGGATGACATCATTACCACAAATGGCCAAGGGTTGTAAGTCCAATAGATGTTGTCTTCGAGCTGTGGCCATAAAGAGTATTTCCGTCTTTTCCGGATTAAGAGCGAGCCTATTTGCTGACATCCACTGTCCGATCTCCTCTATACAGCCGACCATCCTTTCTTTCATGTTGCCAATTTCCTCGGGTCCACAAGAAGAGCAGAGCTGGCAGTCATCTGCGTAGCAGTGTACTTTTATTTCCCATCTCTCAGCAATCTCCTCAATTTCTTTGGTGTATAGAATAAAGAATAATGGGCCGAGAACTGAGCCTTGTGGGACACCACATGATAGAGTAGATGGTCTCGACATTTTATTCTGTAGACAGATGGTTTGCTTACGGTTTTCTAGGTATGACTGAAACCAGTCTAGGGCCTTTCCAGATATACCGTAATGTATTCTTAGTTTCCTTAGAAGGATAGCATGGTCTACAGTGTCGAACGCTGCAGTCATGTCTAGAAGAGTCATCATTGCGATATTTCCCTTTTCTATAGTTGTTATCAGGTCTGAAAGAAGTCGCACTAGGCCCGTTTCTGTGGAGTGGTATTTTCTGTATGCCGATTGCTTCTTAGCAAAGAGATTGTTGCATTCCAAGTATTTTGTGAGTCTTAGAGCCACAATTTTTTCTATTACTTTGGAAACGAACGGCAAATTGGAGATTGGTCGGAAATTTGACAGATCCTTTGAGTCTAGTTGCGGTTTTTTCAGAACTGGTGTCACTAAGGCCTCCTTTAATAAAGAGGGGACTTTTCCGCTGGTGAGTGATTTATTAATAATTCCAAGAAGCCACGGGACAAGTTCTTTCTCACATTTTTTGAAGAGCCAAGTTGGGATTGGGTCAAGTGCGCATTGTTTGTTGGGAGCACTGTTAATAAACTTGGTAAATTCTGCAACAGTTGTCTCTTCAAGAGTGTTAAAACTGTAAGCAGTCCCCCGTGAGTCCTGGTAGCCGGCGGAACCAGTTCTGTCGCGGATTCTGCTAATTTTTTCACCAAAAAAGTCTGAAAACTCCTCAGGTTGAGCTTCCGTCATTAACCTATCTTGTTGGTTGCCACATATTTTGTTAATGTTTTCCCAGAGTCGTCGTGGATCAGCTCTGTTTTCTTCAATAAGATCACACCAGAAGGTTGATTTCTTGTTACAAACCAGTGTTCTATAATTGTTCAGGGACGCTATCCATTCCGCTCTATTGGACTCAGCCTTATTTTTCAAGAAATTTCTCTCTAACCGACGAGTAGTTTTCTTCATTTCCCGGCATTCTTCATCAAACCATCGATCGGAAGGCCTTATTTTGACAGTTTTTGTAACTTCGGGCGCGTGTTTGTCTGCCAATGCTTTGAGTCGGGTGGTGAAATGATAAGTGTCTTGGTCAAGATCGGAAAAATGGTCATATGGTTCAAGATTAGTTTTGAGAATGTCTTGTTGGAAGTCCTGAATGTCGACTTTTTTCCATGCTCTAGACGTGACGGTTTGAGAAACCGGAAGTGGCTTATTCAGATTCGCTTGGAAACGCACTAAACTATGGTCAGATAGACCTGTGTCTTCGACAATTGTTTCACAAGGATTTTCTTCTCTGGTGATGACAACATCGAGCAATCCACCTTCTCTGTGTGTGGGGACCGAAACTCGTTGTATGCACCCAAAGTCATGGAGAAGTTGTGCAAATTTTTTGCTTGACGAATCAGTACTGCGGTCAAGTCTTATGTTAAGGTCACCCACGATGACAAAAGGTTCATTGCGGAGGGTTAGCAATTCCATGAGAGTGCGAAACTCGTTGAAGAAGGTTGTCGTTATATTTTAAACCCAGGTCTATAAATGGTCATTTTGATTAGGACAGTCGCTTAGTAAAATTAAATATGTAAAGAAAGATCGCAATAACCACGGTGGTGACACAATGGTCATTTCGCTGTATTTTACAAAATGGCGACATTTGATGAATAAAACAAATATAAGAAATGTATTGCATTTCGTTATTGGAAAAATTACTATAGGTGACAAATAACATAAATGACATCTATAGTGTAACATAATTAGTTATTTGAAAAAATATTACAACTTATACTTATAGTCGAGAACACTATTACCAAATTCGCAAAAAAGGTGTTGCGTACAGGGTAAATCTTCTAAATTAGGTGAACCACTTCCTAGGCAATTCATTTTGCAAAAATCTTACAAAAATGTTTTCTTTCAATTTGAAGCAGATAATTACAATTTTTTTTTTAAAATTAACTGATATTTATTAAAAATAAAATCAAATTAAAACTGGTAGGAAAATCATGTTTTTTTTGTTGCGATCTCAGAAATCATGATATTATATACATAAATATACACACATTTGTGTCGATGCTGAAAATTGAACGAAAACTTTAAGATGTTCACAAATCCGCGTTTAAGGTTAGACGTGTATTCCTCTTAATGCCAAAATTGGAATGTTTTTGTTAGACATATTGATGCCGGGGAAGTAGTTAAATAAAAAACCAAAATAAAAACACTTATTTTATTTTTAAATTAAAATGAGCATACTGATACAATTATAATTGATCTGTTTCTTGAGGTTATTGTCAAGGTGAATCTTTCTTTATAATATCAGCTACCAAAAAGATGTGCAAGTATCAGCAATGCTCAAACGCATCCTTAAGTATAATAATTTGACGCCGGGGAAGTGGTTAATTGTTTAATTTAATTTATGTTTGCAAAATGCTGAACTTAATAAACATAACTTAGAAAACTCTGTCCTGGTAGCCGCTGTCTTGCACGGCGTTGCTGGGTTTGGGCGGATTCTGCGGCCCGGCCAGGTGGTGATTGTTCCTGAGGTGCCCGGGGCGTCTCGGGGGCGCCAGGTACTCGAACATGCTCTGAGTGTGCTGTGCCAGCATCACGCCGAGATCGCACGGCATCGGGTCTGTCCAGAAGAAATCGTGATTCAACGCCGTATCGCTGTCGAACCTCTTGGCCGGGTCGAGCTGCAAAAGCTTGTCGAGAAGGTCGCAACCGTACGGATCTTTCACATACGGTTTCAGTCGTTCCTTGACCTTACGCTTTTGACCTTTAGGCAGCTCCATCTTGTTATACAGATCCAGCTGCTCGACTCCGGGCCACACGTCGGGAGTACAACTCCCGCACAGCTGTGATATCAGGACCAGTTGCTGCTGCTCTGTGCTGCCCTGCATGATCGGTGACCGCGTCCACATCTCGGCCATGATGCACCCTGCGCCCCACATATCAACAGGCGGCCCATAATTCCTATCCCCCAACAGCAACTCTGGCGGCCTGTACCAAAGAGTCACAACTCGATTCGTGTACCTATTAGCCTGACCGGTTTTAGCCAAACTGAACGCTCTCGCAAGACCGAAATCGGCCAGCTTCAAAATACCGTTTTTCGTTATCAAGACGTTTGCCGCTTTCATGTCGCGATGCAATATCTTATTACTGTGAATGTAGTACAGGCCATTTAACAGCTGCTGCATCACTTTTTTTATTTCTCCGAGATTAAACTTCACGTTCACATTAGACAACAGTCCCGCGAGGTCGTGTTCGCAGAAGTCAAAAACTAAATAAAACGTGGATCGATGTTTGTTGTACTGAGTGGCCTTGGTCCGGCATATTTCTATAAGGTTCACGACGTTCTCGTGCTTCAAAAGTTGCAGGATGCGGATTTCGCGGAGCGCAGTGATGGGGAAGCCTTCTTTTTCATTGTCCATCAAAACTTTTTTCATGGCGACGAATTTCTTATTGCTCTTCTTCTCCCTGGCTTTGAAAACTTCGCCGAAGGTGCCTTGCCCGATCTTGGCCACCTTTTCATACTTGCAGGACTCGTCGCAGTGAGGGAAGTCAAAGTCTTCGATGTACTTCTCTTTCTCTCGCATGCTCATGATGGTAGAAGACGTCGATAACGGGGGCGCAGGGGGCGCGGCCGGCCCGGGCTGTAGCGGAGCCACCGGAGCCATCGATCCGACCTGAGCCGCGGCCGCATCACGGTGACGGGACATCGCTCGATACCCAACAAAATGACACTTAAATCACAATCTATTATAACGCATCGTCGAGGACATTTCACTATTATTTATTAAAATATGCACTTTGCAGTGACAAGACACTAGTTCAGTATATATTTGAGTAACACTTCACTGTTGCAATATTTAGTTCTCGATAAGGTATTAAATTGATTCAATTATTGTTGACGACATGACGTGAAGGTTTAATTTTTAAGGTTATGTGTTGTCACGGTAATGAATAAATTACCTAACAAAACCAATAATATAAGATAAATACAAAAATATAATTATAAGTATTTAATGTAAAATGCATTACAGGGAGAAAGAGTAATAATCATTCACCAATCTGCAATTAAACTATGAAAAACTTTTTTTTTATTTATGAAGGACAATAAAATAAATGGTCGGAATATAAATCGATTTTAAGCCAAAATTTCTTTCTCATTTTATCCAAATAAAAAGTAAATTAGTAAATAAAATTAAACAGCAGGTTTAAAGAGGTAAGTTAAGTTAGTTTCGATCAATGTAACTGAAATGAGCATAATGCATTGCAATATATTTTTGTGTATATTTAATTACTATAAATATTTTTTATTTGGATAAAAAAATATTCATTCTGACAGGAAAATATGAGCCTGTATATATACAAGCATTGTTGAACCAGCTGCCAACCAAAAAAAAAATGACTCTTAAGTGGTCTCTATTTCAGGCTGGTCGATAAGTTATTAAGATAGGAATTTTAGTAATATAAACCAGTAAAACAAGAATTTATCTGCTTTGTTTATAAAACGCACGCAGTATCTTAAAAGAATTAGCATTGCATAATTTTTACATTTGCCGAACTGCTTTTTGTAAGCACGATATAAATATGTATTAGGAAAATATGTATCAATCTGTGATATGGCCATGTAATCTTTTATTCATCACTCATTACAGGTATTAAAAAAAACTGCTCATTTTGACGTTTGCCTATCAACCAATTGCATCACGAACTTCAAGAATACTGCAAATAAATTATTATAAAAATCATATAGTCATGATTCTAAAATAATATTCTAAAGTTAATTAAGCTGAAATCATTACACAAGTACATATATGAGTTATTGAGCTTTCCATTGAACATAAATGTTGTGAAATACGTGAAGTATCAAAGTGAGAATACAATTATTTTAGTGATAAACTGATATTGTGTTGTGAATCAACAGTTGATCCAAAGGAATGACCTTCTTATATAAAATGTATATATTATAAAATACCTACTAAAGATATATATTTATTATGCAATATAATAATCATATTTTATAACTATTTTTAAATAAATTTTGATCATAGACTTCATAGAAGAAAATATGGAGCAGGCCAGCGGTGTTCAACCAAGTAAATGCATTTATGTCAATATTTATTTGTCTAAACATTCTTCATATTTCCTCCTGTTGATGACTATACTAAAGAAAATTTACCTATATTATTATACTTATATTATAATTGTGCCCTTGGAAACTTAGATAAATACCATTTTATAACAAATATTCAAATAATAAAATATTACAGAACGTTTTCCTTTTTGCTGAGCGTCGTAGACACCAGTGTGATCTACGACGCTCAGCCCGGAGGCTGGACGCCGCATGCGAGAAATTTGTGTTGTTTGTGTATGGGTTGGGGAGATTATAATTGTATCATCACCATCATCATCATCAGCCTGTGTCCGTCCACTGTTGAACGTAGGCCTCCCGCATGAGTCTCCATCCTCTTCGATCCTCCGCCTTCCGCATCCAGGTCACTCCCGCTATTCTTATTATATCGTCAGTCCATCTTGTAGGGGGTCGGCCAATGCTTCGTTTGCCAGTTCTTGGGCGCCATTCCAATACTTTTCTTCCCCATCGACCGTCGTCTCTCCGACAGATATGTCCTGCCCATTGCCACTTGAGTGTGCCTATTCGTTGGCTAGCATCCACTACTTGAGTTCTTCTGCGTATTTCCTCCTTTTAGCGACACTCCGATATAATAATTGTATATTGATAATCAATTGTACGTTTCTTTAAGATATCCAGATTGTATGAAGGATGAAACACACAAGTTAGACAAGCATATCAGAGCTTGACGGTGGCATTTAGGAAGGTATTTCGAAAACCGGCGGTTCTTAGTCGACATACATTAACCGTGAATGGACGTTCAACAATTGAGTCTGATCGTAAAGTGGCTTTTTGTTTAATTGTAGTTTTTAATATTTATATTTTCTTTAATTCTTATAGGATAACACTAAGGTGATTTTATATGAATAAAACAGTATTAATATCAAGAACATACGAAAAAGCTCAAATGCCTGACCTGAAAACAACACATTATATATTTAATTTTTTCTTACTATACCCATTCCATTTTTGGTACATATGGTATTCTATCACAATGCCGTCACTCCATTCTGTCAGTTTCCATTATCTTTGCCTCGTCCCAAGACAATTCTGCACTTGAAGGTCTACCTGGGAACATATGTGGTTCCTTACAACCTCCAAGGCAGAACCCCAATGACTTAAAAGACAGTATACCTTTTGCTTCTGAGGAAAGTATGGAAGCTCTTGGCTTCTGTGAAATAATGTTCAGAAAAATATGTGTCCGCTTTGAATATCATAAGCTTCTAAAGTACAACTATAATATTAATGATAAGCATAAAGATAAAACATATTTGTTTATAGTTGCAGGTGGCAGTAACCAGAATTTTTGGTCGCCTTCGGTGATGCTTTTCTGTAGCCGATGCAATTTTTTGGGTCTCCCGAGGACGTTGCGGCTACATCAGCTGTTGGGATGCTGCAGCAGGGATCTGCATGGACCTGTCATAAAGTATTCTGTCCTGTTACCTCCACAAAAGACAGCTCGTTTCGCGCCAACTTGCAAGAGTAATTTTATTTTATTTAAATATCTAATTGTTGTTGCTGGGTTTAGAATATATTTAAAATCCTAATATTTATAAACCACTGAAGATTTTCAAATATGTTAAAATATGCTCACAAACGTGAGCCGACTTCTAGCGTCGTACAACAAAACACGAATTATAATGGGTCCCGCAAACCATTTTTTTTGACAAGAACGAAAAAATCCCTGTCATGATTTAAATGTGTTAATAGATTAGATACATTTATATGAATTAAATGCGTCACTGTCAGGCTATAGTGTCATTTCGATTTTGAAATGCCAATATATTATATGCAGCACTATATACGTTTTCCAATAAATTATATCCTCAATAACATTAAGGTTATCAACTGACAGTACTTGGTGAAACTGTATAATTATAATTTTAGAATTAATTTGAATTAAAAAATTAATAAATTAAAAATATTCACAATTGTGAATCAAAACTAAATATTTTTAATTGTTTAATTTTTAATTAAAATTAATTCTACAATTATATATCCTCAATATTTGTAATTCTTGAATTTCCACATCTCTTCCCTAACAGACTTAATGTTATATATAAATCATAAATTAGAATGGTGCGTGAGATGTGCTGAGAAAGGCGTGACTACTAAACCAATGTCATGCAGTCAAATTTATAAACCTGATAACGCCTTAATGATAAATGGTTTTATATTATCTGTTGCAGTTGAGATTAGAGCAGAATCTTGGCCTCCATCAAGCGGGGCTTGTAACCAGTGCGGATTTTTCACCACCATGAGGACTCTGAGATTGCATCACCTGCTGGGCTGCTGCGCTGCCATCATGGATGTCAAGAAACTAAAACATTTGGATGAAAAATTAGACAGTTCATCAGATTTGATAAAGACTACCCCGCAGAACACTGATGCTAGAGAAAAAAGCTGCAAAAGAAATGAAAAATGTCTTGAATTAAGCGATCATTATGATTCTAATATAATGCATACCATCAACACACTTTTAAGTTGCACGATATGTAGCTATAAATGTAATAGGTTAAGTGATCTGAAAATGCATAAATTAACGCATGTCAGAGAAACACCTTATGGTTGCAACATCTGTAGTTATAAATGCAATGAAGTACGTCATCTTAAGAGACATTATATTACTCACACTGGAGAAAAACCAATTAGTTGCAATCTTTGCAGTTATAAATGTAGTCAAATGGCTGCTCTTAAAAGACACCTTTTAACACACTAGGGAGAAAAACCTTTTAGTTGTAAAATATGTAATTATAAATGCAATCAATTATGTACTCTCAAAAGACACAATTTAACACACTCTGGAGAGAAACCTTTTTGTTGCCAAATATGTGGTTACAAGTGCAGTCTATTAGATCATCTTAAAGCACATACTTTAAGACACACCGGGGAAAAACCTTACAGTTGTAATATATGTGATTATAAATGCATACGGAAGAGTGATCTTAAAAGACATAATTTAACACATACGGGAGAAAAACCTTTCAGCTGTGAAATTTGTAGTTATAAATGCAATCAATTAGGTTCTCTTAAAATACATCATTTATCACACACTGGAGAAAAACCTATCAATTGTAAGTAGTGTTTTTATGATATATCTATCCCACTGGCATTGAATCCATTCTGGAAATATCAATTGCACTCATCGTTTTTTTACGATATATTTGGTTCCAGAAAGTGTCTTCTAAATAAACTCAACTTTCATATAATTTAATTAATCGGTTCTATCATTCAAAATATCGTCATGTAAAAAGTGCTGAGTAACAACGATTGAATCGCGTTCAATAATAAAAACCGACTAAAAAAATCACGTAAAAAAAGGAGTTGGTGTTGAGTGGAGCATATAAATTATATATTTTTGTACATAAAGATGTCAATGTAATAGCGACTTGTAATTTATATACATGTCATAAAATTTTATTTCATTAAATAAAATATTTTCAATCAAACATTTAACAAAGTTATTTTATTGTATAATTTTGTGTACAAATTAATATTGCAGATTAAAAAAAACTATAGCATGATCCCTATGACAGCGATGATACTTTTAACGAATATTATTTTGTTAAGCTGATTATTAATTTTACCATTTAGCAATAGCTACATTAAGCCTAGATTGTAATCGATATCTCACTAATTTGATACAAACACCACATATATAGGTATTAAATATCTACGTATTAAATAATAACTTAAATGTACCTAAATAGGTACATTTAAGTAATTAATAATATATATTGGCAATATTACATCAACTGTCATCTGTTTCAGAGACGCGCTTTTCACAATTGGAATGCACTTGTTATTATTGAGGTTTATTGAAATTTTAGGGGCTGTTGTTTTAGGATATCAGCTATTATATTATTAATTACTTTAGTTTCGCAGTATGAAGAGTGCAGCTATACCTCAGACGGTTAAAAGCGAACCCGATCAATACAAGCCAGGTGAGACAGCCGACAAATTTAAATGCATGTACTGTATTACTTATAGGAACACAATAAGACAAATGCTACTATGAACAAACATACTAATTAACTTACCTAACATACTTTAACCGGCCAGTATGGCGTAAAATTAGTTGTAGAGGAAAGGCGTTCCATAAATACTAACCATTCATAGTGAGTTCTTGTAAAAAAATGGATGATGCGTGAATGCGGGGCTGTAGTCTACGGCGTTGGTGGATCAAAATTCCACATGGAGCGTTTATACGGCGGTATTCTAATGTATGTGTGTATGTAAAAAATAAATTAGTTTATTATTATTGGTAGGGACTAATTTTACGTATATGATATTACATAGGAGTATATAAAACCTCATACTTTTCATAGTAAACTATCCCTCTATCTAACTGGAGAATATGGTTGTTATGAGCTGCCACCACAAAGCTCTGACAGCCGCCACGGTCCTCGCCTTATTTCATATCAGCTCTATCGTCGGCGTCGCCAAGTACATGCTTTATATAGCTCCCGGCGGCCTTTCAGGAAGGCGTATAAATATATTATGATCTTTATTATTTGTCTAAAAATCAATCGATCAACAATAGCACATCATGAGCGTGGTTTTTATTAGATTAAGTTGTTACTTAATTTGCGCACAAACCAAAACATGGATGGATACTGCCTGTTGAAAAGTTGTCACAGGGCGAGTTGAGCTGATTCTTAGGACCAAATGTGCCAAGCCTCAAGAGCATCAGCTCATTTGATCTCCTTATACAATATCCAATAAGAAATCACTTTAAAAAAATGCCTCGGATGCTGCAGCTGCAGTGTTTTTAAGTCTTAGGGATTTTGCCCTGGAGCTCGTCGGGAACCATATATATTTTCTGTTGGCTTTTCTGGAGACAAATATGGGAGTTTCTGTATTAATAGTCTATAAATCAATTACAAAATGTACCAAAAATGTGCCTCAGTAAGAAAGTGTTATTTCTATATATTTTTTCATGTTTTGTATTATTAACTTGTATTACAGGAGAGATATGGGATGTGCCATTTGCAGCCTCCGGGGTGAGAGTGCTCTCCTGTGGCTGCTGCAACTTTGTGGGTCTCCCTCAGACGCTGCGGCTGCATTGGCTGTTGGGTTGCTGCAACAAGAACTTGCATGAATCCACAACAAAGAGTTCTGCACCAATATCACAGCAATCTGCCGAATCTGTTGTGAAAACACTACAACCATGTAGCGTACAACTGCAAAAACAGCCAAGTAAGACACAAAATACAACTTTGCAACTATATTCTATGAAAATAAGCATAAGCTGCATTCATTTTCATTACTTGTAAGATTTTTCAATAGGACCTTTTTTTAATACATAGGAGAATACTGACAGATGATGATTGTAATATAGATATCTCGTCTGTGATTTCTATGCTGTTTATCACGTTGCATAAACCTAAGGCGCCATAGCAGCTGCGAGCCAATTTATGTTCGGCTGTTTTTTATCTATTTTTTTGTATATTCTATTATATTTAAAGTAGTTTCAAAAATAATTATTAATAAAATATAAATATAGGTTAGAATATATAAAAAATAAAAAATAAATTCGGTTATGTATTAATTCTTAAAAACTGTAAATTTGCTTTGAATAAATATGTAGTACCCACCGTCCTTCCAGTACTTTTGTTACCCCTGTGCTAGATGTAAATGAAGTCAAGTAAATTTTTGATGATTTGATACTTTCCATAATTTAGTGATAACTAAGACCTCAGGTGTAGTTTGGCATGTGACTGTCATGGGTTAGACCAACACTCCATGTATATAAATGGATGTACACTGTATTAATAATCTGTGGATGGTTTTGGTATGTTTTCAGGACTTACCTTGAAATATTATTAAAATTGTATTTTTTAAGTTAATTGTACAGGTTGAAGTAGATTTATTATGTATAAGGGAACGGCTTATATTGATAAGATAATTTGGAGCTAATGAATTTATTAGCTTTGGACTTTGAGGCTGCCTGTATAATAGTAAAGGCATGTCTTTACCTTGGCAATTTCTTTAGTCACATAGTGAAAATGTGGAGTCCTCTGAACATCTTATTTACGAGTACATACCAATTTGAATCAAACATATCTTATATGTCGTTTCTTTGATCAAAAAATCAGAGATAAATAATGACAGACGCTAGGTTTTTGACCAAACAATCTTGTAACCGTGTTTATTTCATTACTTGTCGCAGGCCACTCGACCGCTTGCACCACCTTTAGATTCGAAAAATGAACATGTGTTGTATTTGTTTATTCTTCTCTGATTTGTTAATGTTGTTGAATTTTGGTATCCATATTCAGTGGTTTATAAAGTGAAAGAACATTGAAATATATTCTAAACACACCAAAAAACAATTTTATGTCGGATACATTGACATTTTAACAATTGCTTATGTTATATTAGTTGCAGTTATCAGTGGAGTGGAGTCCTGGCCTCCTTCAGGCGAGGCTTGTGACCTATGCAGCTTCTGTGCCTCTCCGAGGACTCTGCGACTACATCAACTATTGTGCTGCTGTGCTGCTATGCTGGGTGTGGAAAAATTAAGTCAATTGAACAAAAAATCTGACTTTATATCGAATGAACAAAATAAAATTGACCTCGATGAAAAGTCATGCATTAAAAATGAAATATGTCATGACTTACTTGAACATATTGAATATAATTTCATACACACCGCTGAAAAACCGTTTGGTTGCAAGATATGTAGTTATAAGAGTAGTCAATTAGGCCACATTAGAAGACACAATTTAAAACATTCCGGAGAAAAACCATACAGCTGTAATATATGCAGTTTTAAATGCAGCCAATTAAGTACTCTTAAAACGCATAATATAACACACTCCGAAGAAAAACCTTTCAGTTGTAATATATGTAATTTTAAATGTAGTCATTTACACAATCTTAATAGACATATTTTAACACACAGTCAAGAAAAGCCTTTCAGTTGTAATATGTGTAGTTATAAAAGTAGGCGATTGAGTTCTCTTCAAAAGCATAATTTAACTCACACTGGAGAAAAACCTTTCAGTTGCACGGTGTGCACTTATAAATCTAGTCAAATAAGCCATCTCAAACGACATAGTTTAACACACACCGAAGATAAACCATTTAGTTGCGATATGTGTAGTTTCAAATGCAAACGATTGACTTCTCTTAAAGAGCATTATTTCATTCACGCCGAAGAAAAATCTTTCAGTTGTAAAATATGTAGTTATAAATGTAGTCAAAGGCGGAGTCTTAAAAATCACAATTTAATGCACACTGGAGAACAACGTTTCAGCTGCGAGACATGTAGTTATAAATGCACCAATTTACGTAGCCTTAGAAGACATATATTAACTCATACCGGTGAAAAACCTTATAGTTGCAAGACTTGTAGTTTACAATTCACTCAATTAAGTAATCTTAAAAAACATAATTTTACACATACTGGGGAAAAACCTTTCAGTTGCAAGTTTTGTAGTTATACGTGTACTCAATCAAGTCACCTTAAAAGACATAATTTAATACATACTGGAGATAAACCTTTCAGTTGTACGACTTGTAGTTATAAATGTAGACGAAAAGATGAACTAGCTAAACATAATTTATCACACACCGGAGAGCTATCATAGACGCTTTTAGAGTGATTTGGAATTTGAAATGTTGCGGGAAACATTTCATTCTCTTTCAAAAATACTGTGAATAAATGTTTATATTTAAGGTGGTTTTGGATATGGTCCAGGTCTCGAGGGTGTCTGGTCAATATGTTTTCCTTAAAAAACCGATTAACAAATTACACAAATATATGCACGGTTACTGCAGCGGCTGTCTCTTCAAGCAACTGGCATAGCTGAGTGGCGGAAATTTCCAAATATGAATGTGGAAAGAATTAAAGGTGTGTAATGTTGCCTAACATTTAATTTTAGTGGTTGTCATTTGTTTCTCAAAACCACAAAAAACACGAAAAAATCAAGTTCAGACAGCATAGAGTTAGTGTGAAACTAAGTTATAAATTAAATCCTATCTTACATAACCTCATAATATTAATATTGCATTCAAAATAAATTATTACTCTTTTTAAAAAAAAAAAATGTTAGTACAATAATAAGTATAATAATGTACTTCGCTAATTACTACTACAGTGGTGCCTCGCATAACGAACGCCTCGCACAGCGAACGCTGCACACAACGAACTTCCTTTTCGTTCATTTCACGATTCATACAACGAACTTCGCTTCACACAACGAACTTCGCTTCACACAACGAAGTCGCCCACTTCACACGATCACTGCCGATTTATTGCATCCTTCCGCGCAGGCAGTCGTTAGTCACTGAGCAGTACGCTTAACTTACGCACGTGTCGCAGCAATCGTTCATCATTACAACGAAGTCGCCCGATCTTCTACGATCACTGCCGATTAATTGCATCCTCCCGCGCAGGCAGTCGTTAGACTCGTTAGTCACTGCGTGGTACGCTTAACTTACGCACGTATCGCAGCAATCGTTCTTCATTACGAATTAAATCGCACACGTATCACGGCAGTCGTCCTTTAAGATAAAACTCAACATTTTTTTTTATGATGGGTTCTAAAAAAGCAGGAAGGTGATTTCTCTTGAAATGAAACAGGAAATAATTAG